>OY992890.1:85658368-86205868 GCA_963921405.1 Cepaea hortensis
AGCAACAAGCGATACTATTCCATCATATGCTGTTGTTCTCCACGCAAACAATGTTCGTGACAGCTATACAATTATAGTAATTTTAAAAAAAAAACATTAGCTGCATATCATTTTAACCCCAGCATTTATTGCCTGTTTATGATTTTCTAGCAAATTTCACGTTCAGTAGATGCCATTGATTTCTGAACCATTGTGAAAATCAACGCAAATCGGCAGGCTTCTAAATCGCCTGCAGCTGACCTTGACCCAGGTATGTCGGTATTAAGAAACTGCGTTCACTGCAGTGCCACTGACGATGACACAAATATAATAGTCATGCCCAATGCATCTGCACAAATAGTGTTACATGTAGAACGAGTAATAAATAACAATACATAGTAGTAATGAAGTAAAAACAATAAAAACCATAGCCTCCATGTTATGCAGGGTTTATTTTTAATGACTGTGCAGTGTTTGAAATTATTGCCGGTCCAAGTTTTGTATTTACTTATTATGTTGCATGAACTTTACAGAAGGTGAATACAAAACTAAAAGCTAATATTTTCAAACACTGCACAGCCCTTAAAAATACACCCTCAATTTTGTGTGTATAGTGTGTGATCGTATCTCTACATCCCTGACACTTCCAGAATCTTCCCGTCACATCTGGAAAGCACTGGCAACAGTCTAGGGGTCCGGGGCAAATTTCTTCAACACAATCTTCAAACCAGCATTATGCTACAATTGCCAGAACTGGACTATGAGTCCGGAGATGGGAGTTGGGCAGGGATGAAATTCTTGCGAAGAGTACTTCATGTGACAAATAACAAGACCTGAAATAATAATGAACCAAGAGGCGGGAACTGTACAGAGAAATGATTACGATAAAGACTTGATGTGACACGAGAAGGTAAGCCTAAAACTGAACAATGAGTCAGGAAATATGAATTGGAAACAGATGAAATGGTTGTGAATATGTGTGTGTGTCTATATATCCGTGTATTTACACATGTTTCTTGTTTTTTACAGTTTTACTGAAGCAGCGCATGGGCAGACGTCATTCGTCACATGTGACTGCACTAAACGTCGAATGTCAACCACAGTGTAACTAATACTTGCCAGCTTAAAGAGTCCAGGCTTTCTGTAGTTGCATTTTTATCTCATGTGAATGCATGCTATGGTTAATTTACCCCGAACAGGGTTCTAATGATAACAAACGTGTGTTTATATTATAACGTTTGCATACATAGACTCATGAAAGGTTAGGGATCATTGAAGTCACTGAATGGCATGAGAAATTAAGTTTATATTCCCTTGTCGTGAGTTCAGTTGGAGCATAGACCTGGTAATGAAGATAGTTTCATTAGTGGTGTCTAGTTGGGCGTGGTTCCAAGTAATTGTTTTTTCTTTGACGAGGCGCGGGGTCCATCCATCATGTGCCATGCCGACAAGCGTGGGCGGTCATGTTTTGCCATCTCACTCAATCATCAGAGTCGTAGGTCAGCTCCGTGTTTCTGTCTCTACCATACCACGTGGTCAAGCCATCCAGGTATTTACTTCTCTGCCGTCCCCTTGATCTCTTCCCCTTAATCTTGCCAGTTGTTACCAGGTTCTCCAATGTATTTCTTCTCTTAACATGCCCAAATACTTTTGACTGTCTACGCCTAATGTCTCTAATCAGTTTTCTATTTTCATTTGTTTCTTGAGGGACTTGTTTATTGGTTTTTTTTTTTTTTGTCTGTCCACTGTATTCTTTGCATGTTCCTCAGAAACCACTTTTCTACAGCCATCAGATGTTTTTCAGCTTGTCTGCTCATTGTCCACGCTTCATATCAATACAAAAGTGCAGGTTCTATGGTGCACCTCAACACTCTTTTTATCGTTTCAATTGACATCTTTTTATTGGTCACTATAATTTTCATCTTGCAAAAGCTACCTTCGCCTTGGCGATTCTTGTTCTAATCTTTTCAAGGCATCTACCATCATATGTTATGACTGTTCCGAGATAACTATACGGACTCACTTGTTTAAGAATATGCCCATTTACTCGTATATAACATTGTGGTATCTCTTATAATTCAATTCTAACCCAAGCTGTTCACTGTGTGCAACAACCGCATCTACTAAATGTTGCAGATCCTGCTCATTGTCTGCAATCAAGACTGTATCATCCGCATATCTAATATGTGGGGTGTAGACGGTTCGATTCCTGACTTACCAACTTAGATTTCAAAAAATTATTAGTCATACGTGTTGTTTGATTTCTACTTAATTCCTCCGCTTCTAAGAGAGTCATCAATACCAGTGAACTTATTTCTCACTCCATGTATAAACACAGTTCGTCCAACGCTGAATATCAGAGTGCGAATATTTTGAACACGTGTGTTAAAGATTATGAATTTAACAAATTCGTGAATAGTTTGTCGTTAACATTGGGGTTGTTTTATAAATTTGTATTGTATAAATTTCTACCACAGACATGGGAGAACAATGATAGTGGAAATTTCATTTGTCTTTTTAATCTTCACAATTACTGTCCCCTGGCAATGTTCAATTCTTGTTTCTTTTTGCCACATGATGTATTCTTAAAAAGAATATAATCTGTGTGCAGTTGCCATATCTTATTTCATTTAAATTTCAGATCTTGCCACATGAAGTAATCATCGCAAGCATTCATCTCTCATAATTGTGTGACATAAAATGTTTATTGTATTGTTGTCCGTAAGGGACAACTTATTCTGTTGTTTCTCTAAGCCAAAAGATTCGCCTTTATATGTCGTATACATGTTGGACTACGTGCTCTGTTGACAGAGATTCCAATCCACAAATGCACAAGGCTATTTTCTCATTTTATATTATGTATACATATGGCTGCGTAATCAAGTGTGTCCTGTTATAATGAGAATGCTTACAGTAAATTGACGAGTGCTGGTTCATATGTTGAAAGTTGATTTATCAAGTAATTTATTTAACTCTTTGCCAAACTACATATCCATAGAAACAAACACTACTTGGTTAGAGTTCTGAAGAAATTCAGTACAAGATGTCAGCTTCTTCTTTTTCTTCTTTCGTTAGCTTGAAATTTGTCTATAACTGCAATGTTGTCTCTTGTATGAATTTAACAGATTTTTTTAGTTCACTCAGTGGTCAATAGAGTTTATCTTCCACTGTTGTCTCTCTAAGCCAGAAGGCTTGCTTAGACATGTTGTATTTTGGGCAGTCTTGGAGTATGTGCTCTGCTGTCTGCGACGCCAATCCACATATGCACATGGCTGATTCACCAATCTTGAATTTTGTATACATGTGGTTGCGTAATCTATTGTGTCCTGTTCTGAGGCGCAGAATAATGACTTGTTCTGGTCTGTCCATAACGTGGTAGTCATCTTGAGCAGGTTTTGGTGGCTTTCTGACTGATTTTATCATTCTTTTCTTTTGGTGGTATGTAATGGGCACACCAGGCTGTTCTACGTTTGCTCCTTCTTTAGTTAATCGATGAGTTCTCTCGTTTCCAGGTACTCCACAGTGAGATAGTATCCAACGTATGGTTACTTTACGCTGACTGCTAAGTTCAGAAAGTGATGTCCTTAGTACTGGTAATTTCCCTGACAAGAACACATTGAGTACTGATTTTGCATCTGTCAATAGCACTACAGGTTGTGTACCATGGCTGATATTTAGTAATTTCTCTGTTGCTATCTTGATTGCCTGGATGTTTCAGCATCATAGTTATGGCAGTACTTTCCTGTTGGTACTCTGGCCGTGTCTCTAGTATTATTTGGGTATTCTATGTACACTCCCGCTCCTCCATTTCGAATAGCATTTTGTTCTGACCCATCTGTGTAGACTTGGATCCAGAGATCCTGTGGGTATTCTTCATCAAGGAAGCTGAGAGTGGCTGTTCTGCGCTGTACACTGTTCTGTTCTTCCTTGCTAAATATTCCTCTCACTTTTGTCTGGATCTTTCCATGCAGTTCGCTCTGGTATAGTTTTCAGGCGATACCAATTGTGGGCAGATCAGTGGTTTCTCTGCAGAATTGTTTGGCCTGGTGGATAAAACTGCTTCTTTTCAACAGTCCTATAGCTAAGTTTTCAAATCTGTTCCTGATAGGGTGGCCTGACATGCTGAGAAACGTTTCTGCGTTTTCGTATCTCTGGGCTCTCTCAGTGCTTTTGTCCTCCCCATCTTCTCCATCGCCACTATAGGGGTTGATATCATCCCTCCTGTGGTGACTCTAAGTGCTTGATTTTGCAACTTGTCCATCTCTTATAATGTGGATTTTGATTCTGAACACTACGCAGTTGACCCGCATTCCAGATATGGTCGTATATGCTCTGTTAATAAACTTTGCTAAGTATTTTCCCACTGGCTCTACATGTGGTTCCACCTAGTTTTCTCAGGATGGCTATTTTCCTTCTGGCATTTGCTACTGCTTTGTTGATGTGATTTCTCCATGTCAGCCTGGCATCAAATGTTACTCAAAGGTATGTTGGTTCTTTATCTTCTCTTAGGGGTTTTCCATTTATATGGATGATCCCTGCCTTTTGTGTTGGAGAGAGGGTAAATAGAGTGGTGCTGCACTTGTCAGTGTTTATGCGGACACATCATCTATTTGCCCATGCAACTAATGCACTTACAGCTCTTTGTAGCGATGTGGTGGCCACTGATGCATGTTCATTTGTGGTCCATAAAACCAGGTCATCATCGTACATTGCCGCTTTAATTCCATGCGGTAGATTAGCTACAAGATCATTGATGAAGATTAGAAAAAGTGTGGGGGACAAGACTTCGCCCTGGGGAACACCGTGGCGCAGTAGTACTTTCTTGCTCCTGAGTCAATCTATCTGGACTCGGGCTCTTCTGTTGTGCAAGTATGCTTTCACCCATTTTCACATTCTTGCATTGATTTTATAGTTTCTCAGCTTCTTCGACCTTCTTTCCAGACTTTGTCAAAGGCTTTCCTCAAAACTATCCATGCGCAAGCTCTAGTTTCTTCTCTTGGAATGCATCCTCAATTTCTTGAGAGATGTAGGTTGTCTGTTCTTCTTAGAACAGCACTGCCTAAAGCCAGCCTGCTGTGGCACAAGGATGTTTTCACTTTCAATGTACCACTGCAGTCTGTGATTGATGACGTGCTCCATTGTTTTGCAAAGACAGCTGGTGAGCCAAAATGGTCTGTAGTTGGATGCATTGGAACTGTCTTTCCCTGATTTTAGTTAGTTATTTAGTTAGTTAGTCGACAGATCATCCTCATTGAACATCGAACCATTCAGTCCATAAGTGCTCGGATCCCCTCCTCAGCAAATCCCGCAGCGTGTAGCGGCTAACGACACCAGTTCTGTGTTGGTTTATCAATCTTCTTTGGCTCAAGCGTAGTGTTCTTGTTTGACCACCCCTCTTTTAATTTGCTGTTCTCGCAGTCTGGCCATGGTATTAGATTCACAGTCATCACTTTGTTCATGTAAAAGTCTTACTTCTCGTAGAGCATTCAGAATGTCTGCCTGATCCATGGCGCGTCCGCCCTCCACCGTAGCCTCACCTGCGAGCTTGTCAGCCCGCTCATTTCCTTGTACTCCCGCATGCCCTGGCACGAAGATAAAACTAATCTTTGCCAGCCGAGACCGCTCCAAAGGCAGCAACCATTCTCTTCGGATCGACCCCTCCTCTATCCTCTTGATCATGTTCATTGAGTCGCTAAGGAAACATGCCCTATTGAATGTCTGTGTCTCGAGCCATGTTATTGCTTTACTTACTGCCATGACTTCCATAGTGAAGCTACTTGTGGTTTCAGTGAAAGCACCAAAATCCTCCTTCACAATTCTCCCTCCGGTCCGAGCCGTAAAGGCCCATGAGCTTTTCACATGTCGGACGACCGACCCATCTGTGTAGATAACAGCATCACCGTCTAGCGAATTCTCAAAAATCAACGCTTGTACTTCAGCCTCCACAGCAGCCGGATTTTCTAGTCTGCATTTTCTATCTAGTTGGATGCAAACTGAAAAGGATGTGCAGAAATCTGTTGGCACTTGTACCCACTCCTCGCCAGATTCTAAGTCCTCAAGTGAACACACCTGTTGAAGAATGTCTTCTGCTTGACCCATCCACGACCGTCCTCTATTTAACCTACTGCCCTTCACCTTCCTAATTTCACTATGCAGTGGATGTTGTGTGTTTGCGTTAACTCTGAGGTAGGCGCTTGCTCTGCAAGCTTGTATTCTCTCTTCAATAGTTGGAAATTCAAGAAGGTAGAGCATCGCTCTGCATGCTGTATCTCTTGTACATCCAAGAATAATGCGCATTGCTTCATTCTGTATCCTTTCCATCCTTTCTATCTGCTTACGGCTGAGAGTCAGGATTGCCATTGCATACTCCAAAACAGACATGACCAACCCCTCGTACAGAAGACATAGATGGCGCTGCTCACAGTTTGCTGCCACCATCACCCGCATCGCAGCCAAACCCCGCTTGGCCTTTGTTATCACCTGGTCTATGTGCTCATTATAAACAAGGCTTCGATCAAACCGTATCCCCAGGTATTTCATTGCCTGCGTTCTTTCCACCGTCTCTGAACACAGCATTACAGTTGGTTTTGGAGTGTTGACAATATGATTATTTAAATATTGAGCACAACCCACTACTGGCAACGCTGATCGCACTCTGGTATGAACCTAAGGCCTAACCACGTCAATATGGAAGCACTATACTCGAGTTTCGCTTGTAAAGGAAGGCAAATGACCAAGAAAGCAAATGCCGCCTTATTTGATAGTTCATCATCAGCACAGGCTTTTGACATGTTTAACGCAAATAAATGTACTGTTTGTAATACCTTTTATGAAGATGGCGTTTTGACATGCGGCCACTCCATTCCTATTGCCAATGAAGAAGCTAATTTGGTAATAGATTCCAAAGGCAGAATAAACATCCATCAGGTATATGTGAATGGCAAGCCCGCTACAGTCCTTCGGGACACCGGCAGCTCACTTATTGGACTAAAGAGAAAGTTCATAATGCCTACAGACTATACAGGCAGGCACGTAACATGCTGAACATTCTCTGGGAATATTGAAAAGTACCCATTAGCATGGGCATATATTCAGACACCTTTCCTCACTGGGAAAGTAAAATGCGCAGCATTAACTAACCCTGTGTGTGATATTATCATTGGAAATTTACCAGAGGTGAATGATATGCCTCATGATATAACATCTGTTTGCATTGATGAGCACTTAACATCATCACCATCACATAGCATCATTGATAATGTTGTATCACCAAATGAATGTATGGTAGCTAATGTAGCACTAAGATCTCATGACATCATTGATCAAACTGTTTCATTACCATCTGATATCATTGAATGTGTGAACGCAGTAACTAGATCTACTGCTAGAGTGCAAGATGAAATTAATCAAACTGAGGCTATAGAAATGCTTAGCCCAGTGATACTACCTCCTAAAACTATGAAGGAGACTTTTGTAACAGCCCCAAAAGCTGATCCTTCATTGTCTAAATATTTTAATCTGATCGGCCAAAAGCCAAAGGTAACCAAAAATGCAAGATGACATTTTGCTTTGAAAAATTGCATCCTCACCAGGTACTATACCAGAGGTGACAACACAACAGAGCAAACTGTGTTGCCAGTTGAATACCGTAAGCAAGCCTTACATCTTGCCCATGATATACCTCTTGCAGGGCATATGGCATACTCTAAGACCAGATCAAGATTACTAACACAGTTTTATTGGCCCAAATTCTGCAATGACATTAAGCAATATTGCAGACGTTGTGACATCTGCCAAAAACTAGTAAAGAAAGGTAAACACCCACAGGCAAAATTACAAATCACTGACTTAGCCAGTCGACCTTTTGAGAAAATATCTGTCGACATAGTGGGCCCTCTTAATCAGATAACAACCAGAGGGAATAAATATATTATTACCTACATTGATCTATGTAGTCGCTGGCCTGAAGCGATTCCGCTAAAGAACATAACTGCCAATGATATAATGGAAGTTTTCTTCCATATATTTTCACGGAAAGGATTTCCAGACACTATCCTATCAGATAGGGGAAGTCAGTTCATTGCCGCATCTACTCAAGCTTTCACGAAAATGTTAGGGGTGAAGCAATGTTTCAATTCCCCATACCACCCTCACTCAACGGGTATCATAGAAAAGTTTAACGGTGATTTAAAGCATATGCTTGCTAAAGTCACGCAAGAACATCCCAACAACTGGGACTCGTATTTGCCTGCTATACTTTTTGCTTATCACGAAGTGCCACATTCTAGTACTGGGTTCTCTCCTTTTGAACTTATCTATGGTGCCAAACCACGTGGCCCATTGACTATCTATCATCAAATGTTAACTGAAGCCACTCCTTTACTTAAACCCATATCATCATACGTATACGTTACATCATTGCGTGAAAGAATCATCAAATCTTGTATAATTGCAAAAGAAGCACTAAAAGTATCTGGTGCTACATATAGACAATATGCAGACAAAGGTAACAGGACAATAACGTTGACACCTGGACAGGACGTACTTCTTCTCTTACCTAGTGACCGACACTTATTGACTGAGTCTTGGCAAGGACCATTTAAAGTAATAAGACAGATTTCAGCTGTAGACTATGAGATTAAAATAAAAGACAAACACAAAATATTCCACATCAATATGCTAAGACCATATTACAACAGAGATAACGAACAAGACGATACAATAGCTTGTACAGTAATAATAGACCATGAAGATGACGAAGATAGTGACGAAATTCCAACACCTGCATTAGACACGACAAACTGCTTGAAAGAAATCAAAATAAACCCGAACTTAACTCAAGCAGAAACAGACAGCTGCAAACATCTCATACAACAGTACAACACCATCTTCTCCAACAACCCAGGACAAACAGAATTAGTACATCATCACATCACACTCACTTCAAACACACCCATAAGATGCAGACCTTACACCATTCCAGTACATTACAAAGAAAACTTACATCAGGAAATCATTAGCTTAGAGAAAAACAACATCATTAGACGATCCCAATCACATTTCTCATCTCCAATGGTCATGGTACGCAAAAAGGACAATACGATAAGACTATGTATCGACTATAGGAAATTAAATAAAATAACTCTTCTTGATCTAGAACCAATGTCCAACTCTGAAGATCTACTGACCGAACTGACAGACTCTAGATTCTTTACGAAGGTAGACATGACGAAAGGTTACTGGCAGATAACGGTAGACGAACAGAGCAGACACCTGACAGCATTTGCCACACCTTGGGGACTGTACGAATGGTGCAAACTTCCATTTGGGCTGGTCAATGCCCCAGCGACATTTGTACGTATGACACGACTGTTACTAGTGGACATACCAAACATTATCTGTTACATGGACATTACATTATCTGTTACACATTTGTGTTCACACAAAGACAATGACAGACCATATAAAGACATTACAGCAGACATTTGAACGGATCAGACAGCACGGACTGACGGTAAAGCCTACAAAAGTAGACATAGCCTATCAGGAAATATCCTTCTTGGGGTACAAAATATCTAATGGCTTTGTCACGACAGACGATAACATCGTGTCCAAAATACTGAAACTCTCACTTCCGACTACGAAAAAGCAAGTCAGAAGTGTGTTAGGATTACTAAATTATTATAGACAGTTCATACCTGATTTTGCTGAACTGACTGAAAAATTTACTAACCTACTAACGAAAGATCAACCTGAAAATATTGTAAACAATGAATGCCTAAAATTTGCATTCCAGAAAGTGTTATCTTATTTCTCTGAGAATAGTTTAAAGAATCCCATTCTCAAATTGCCAAATTTTCTTATTTCTTTCAGACTACGCACAGACGCGAACTCCGTAGCGATTGGAGCAGTTCTGTTACAGGAACATGATAACATTCTACATCCTGTATACTACTTCTCTAGAAAATTAAAACCTAGAGAACGCTCTTGGTCGACACCGCAGTTGGAAGCCCTTGCTCTAGTGGAGGGTATAACTAAATTTTCCAGATTCCTCCTGGGACGTCATTTCATTGTTGAGTCCGACAATAGCCCGTTGAAATTTATTACTTCAGGAATGCCTACCAACCAAATGATAGCGCGCTGGTCTCTTAAACTCCAAGATTACAGCTTTGAAGTTCGACATATTGCAGGCAGAACCAACACGATTGCCGATCTGTTGTCCCGTTGTCCGACCGACCCAGTAAGCACTAATGTCTGAGTGCAGTGTGTTAAATACACTCAGACCAACACAGCCATCAGTGAAGATTTTTTTTTCCACGAAAAGCTGTGTATGTCTACTATGTGATGTGATAGGGTTCATTCCCACTATATATAGTTTTCTTATTTTATTATTACTGTAGTAAGTGTCGTGAATAATTGTGTAGTGTGTGGTAGAAAGCGAACAATATTAATTGTATATATATATTACGAAACAAGAACAGTGCCACATTCGCTCTGAACTTACCGCAAGCGAACTATCCAATTTATCAGTGGTATCTGCGAGTGGAACATTTCCAGTGATATTTTTAATCCGTGTGTGAAAGAGTGAACTGAACTTTGACATTTACACCACTGCAGTCAATGGAAATCCAGAAGTTTTCCAGCGAAACATCCAACACATGAACCATCAGAACAGTTACATTCCGAGTTGCTACATCAGACCGGAACAAGTGTGTTATAGATTTTTCAACATCAGCTGTTCGTGTGTACTTCCGGATAATTTATAAATTTAGTCCAAAATTAGCAGACGACAAATAAAACCTTAAAAAGGTATGACGCTTCTAAAATATTTAAGAATCATCAATTTCGAATACACGAATTGTGTATTAATAGTGTTTCAACTAGTGTAATCTTAGAATCATATCTTGATTAACTTATTCATACTATCGACATTTTTTTCGCTAGTATGGAAAAGCATCAAGCGATGACGCTGAGAAATAGAAGAGTAATTGTAAATTATTAAATTTAAGATTGTTTAAAATTATGTCCCTTTCATTTAATTGTTATTACATTATTACACCAAGGGCGATAAATTGAAATGTATTCGAATATGTGTTGTATATAAATAACCATGGTGTTGCCAGATTGTTAACACTCCAAGAAGTCATCAACTGGTGATGGTATAGGATTACCGACGTTGTAGACCGACGGAAGAGCTCATGGCCAAATGAGGTCGGAACTCCAACGTTGAATATGGCTTATAAATAGGTCGTATTACGGTCTTACCAGATGTTTTTTGTTTACAAAGAGCATATTATTACTTTTTTTTCGAGGTGGCGAGGTAGTTGCTTGGAAAGCTAATGCTACGGATCTGACTGGGTCAATATTGCAACTCAGGTAATCATCCATCGAGAGGGATGAAACTTGGCAAGTGGTAAAAATTGAACACCACATGTCTTAAAATACAACTTGCATTTCTTATGTATTTCTATGCCATTATATGTATTATTATGTATTTCTATACCAATGTATATAACAACAGAGGGATCGATTCTGACATGGTTAAAATATTAACCCGCTTTGTATATAGAGTATACATGAAAGATGACATCTTTCATGGAGAAGCCCCGGGGGAGCGTGTCAGAATCTGGAATGTCTCCAACCGAGATGCAGGAACATCTTTACGCCCGCCAGGCGAATAGTCCCCAACCGGGATGCAGTAACATCGTTACGCCTGCCAGGCGAGTATTAGTTACCTGCCCACAGGTTGCTGGCTGACGCGCTAGCCAGCGGTCAGGCAAGGACAACGCAAGACGCACGCAGGCCTCGTGAAGCAAATCCACAGAGGGCAAGCGCTTTGCGAGAAACAGACAGACATCTTGGGGTACTCGGACCAGACAGGACGTATAGAGAGAGAAAGGCTTTGTGTAGTTCTGTGCCCGAAAGTCGAGTGCTTGTACATCTTGTGAGATAGACTGTAAGCTGTGGGTTGTCTGTAAGTGTATTGATGTATCATATATGTATTGTAATGATTATCACATGCCAAACTAGATCGTATTGCATGTGATCGGTAAATAAATCCATTGAACTTCGTGTCGTTGTGTCTCAAGTCCAATCATGTTGTACTTGTACTTGTCTCACATGTGTTAGGGATAACGAGCCAAGTTTAACATACTTCAGTATGATTTATGTTGTTTACAAGCTCCTCTTGGTACTGTTTCTCTTGCTGCCTGTAGTATGCATTTCCCGAACTCTTCAACTACTTTATTTATGTCTTTCTCAGTGTTCAGGTTTATAACCAGTATGCAGGTGCGATTCTTGTACAGTGCATGCTGTATAGGTCGTGTACTGTATGCGTGTAACCTACTGGCATGGTGTAGGTCGTGTGACTCAGTCTAAGAGACACGGTATTCTTGTCAATTATTATAAGCTGGCGAAGTAATAAGTTTTAAACAAACTGGATATGTAATTAAATATTAACAACTGTCACAAGTAAGTGCCTTCTCCTTGTGACTGACTCAACTATATAGCAATAAAGTGTAGGTAGATAAGTGGTTAGCAAGTTTTAACTAAATCCTCGTCAGTATAGGAACTCTTCACTGGCTCCTGAAGAAGTTAATGGAGCACGTGTGGGAATATTCCGAGTGCCATGATGTTGATTGTGGATTTAACATTTCAAATAACTAAATCCTCAGGTGACATATTTATTAATTAAGTTTCATAAACACGCGATTGTAATGGCAACCAATGTGACGTCTGGGTGCAACAATTTGATACACTTTAGCAGTGAGTTTACGTACATATGTCTCTTTATTAGCACTATCATCTGTTGTGACAGCTGTCTACTCATTGTGACAATATGGCGCACAGAAAAGTTACACACAAACACCCATATACTGGTCGGGTCATTGTCTGTGAACGACATCTGTATCAGTATTTTCTACATTCTCAACGCCATTACCTCAGTTCCAGAGCTGAGACCTAGATCTCCCGAACCACACGCTCTCTCGAATTTTGTACTTGGTGCTAACTTCGGGACCATGTTCGTCACACTAACTCATATGGGGGTCATCGCTATCGACCGTTGCATCCGTATAACTCATCCATTCTACTACATACATAACATCACTAACGGACGTATCACGAAAATTCTTCTTTGTGTGTGGATGTCTGGGTTGATCTACGTGGCTGTCCCAATATTGGTGTACACAAATGATTCTTACCACGAGAAATGCATCCAATTACATCCCCCGTTGGAATATTTTTGTATTCTAGCTTCAGTTTATCTGGTGACCATCGTTGTTGCATTTGCTAGCTATTTTAAAATTGCCCATGTAGCATTTAAGCATAAACAGGCGGCGATTGCCAGAAGAAATCAATTTAATCTGGCAGTAGATGGAGCTACTCTCAAAAATAATCATGCGGCATGGACAAGCGTGAAGTTCTTTGTCGTCTCGTTTGGTCTGTTTTCATTCTGCAACTTCCCGTCAACTGTAACCACGGCCATTAACTATGCACACGTCGTCCCATCGACCATTTTCATACCCACAACGTACTTGATCCCATTCGGTTCATTCGTGAATTTCTTCATATATATCTACATGAACAGAGACTTCTCTGAAGCTCTCAAAAAACAATTCGCAGACTTCAGGAAACTTTGCAGATGGCAGGCAGCCAGTAACAATTGATTGGTAATAATTCTTAGAATTACAATCATCATCATCATCATTATCATCATCATCATCATCATCATCATCATCATCATTAGAAATTCAAATGTATGCATTCCCATTGTGAATTTTAACACAGTCGCTACAAACAATATATTACACAATTTATTGCTTGGCATATTTCGCAGCTTCTCGTCAGGTGCGTACTGCGGAGTTGTATATTTATCTGACGTGAATAGGTGAGAAATACATAACACACGTAGTCACTGATAGTGTTTGAATGTGGAGCATTTGTGGTGAACACAACTCTGCAGAATGCACCTGACGAGATGTGACGAACTACGCCAGACAACACGCTGTGTGGCATACTGTTTATGGCTGCCATGTTTCCTTATCATCAGTGTCAGCAGAGTTATTATCATATCAATCTTCTTCATCAAGTAGCATGCCGACTGGCGTAAGTAATCATGTCTGTATGCAAACCTCGATGATGCTATTAATCATTTAATGTTCTCTTCGGGGAGGTGAACATCGTGCAGCCGGTGCTTCGTGCCCTCATATATATCACACCACTATTCCCTCGGCTGTGAGAAGCCAACCACTTCTCCGCCAGTTTGCCTCTGCGTCGCCTCCACATCGGCGTTTCGCTATGCAATAGTAGATGTCATTGCCGCCATGTTGCCTTCTTCGTAGCCCGTTCTTGATTGAAGGAGCCGCAATCCTAATTTCCCGCTAGGAAGCCGGTTCATTTGAAGGAGTCGACACGAGACAATCAAGTTCCAAATCTTAGATGAGAGATTGTTCACTGGCTTCGATGTTAGACTTTTTAACACTTTAGCCTACAACTTGGAGACTGGAACGTGAACCATATTACTGCTGTAATTTATCTCACCCTAAATTCCGATTGTTCCAGAGCCAGCAGAAGACCTTTTTGCTGCCTCGCCCGGTTGTTTGTGTGTCTGAGTTCTTCGTGTCTATGTATGCTTGGCTGCTTAAAAACGTTGTATACCTTTTGCCATACCTCTTGCGCCTGTCTTTTCGACAAATAGCATGACAGTATATCCGTCCTGTCTCCGACTTGCGACCATGTCACAGCACTTTTCCATCTTGTGTGTGTGCTGCTCCTCGATTCCCTATTCGTATTGAACGGTCAATTAGATCAGCGTTAACTGCCGAGCCGACACGAAGTGCAGTGCACTGTAAGGTCACCACTGAAACTGTCGTATTACTGCTGGATAACGACCACAGATTTCAGGTCAACTGCCAGCACTCAGCCATCCGCACCATCTTGGATGGACGGTAAGTCTGCAGCAGTCTTCCTTCATTCCACGTTTCTGCTCACATTTGAGGAAGTAAATCTGCATCGCCTTGCAGTGCCCCCTCCCCCGCCTTCTGTTCGCAGACTTCTTGCTTCATCCACTATGGCTGCCAGCACAGTGAATACTTTGTTGTGACGCCATGAATTAAAGTAAAGGATGTTATTTTGTTATTTTGGGCCAAGTGAAGAAATTCAAATATCTAGGCACATGGATCACATCAGATGGAAAATGCATCACAGAGATAAAGAACAGAATAGGACAAGCATAAACGCATTCTACCCATTGAATAACATTTTATGCAATAGGTCCTTGTCATTGGAAGTTAGAAAAGTAATTCTTGTTTCTTACATAGAAGCAGTATTGGCACACGGCTGCGAATCCTGGACTATTATTAAACTGGCGAAAAAATACAATAGCCAGAATCCTTGGATGTGTAACTTCATACTGTAGAAGAATACGGACCATTCATTGTACAGCCAACATGAGCAATCTGGTCATTTTGACGGAGGATAAATCGCAAAGACATCTTATTACAAATATCAGAAAGGGACAGTCATAATTTTTGGTCACAAAGTAAGAAGACAAACGTTAGAACATGTTGTGACAACCGGAAAGATTTGTGGAAAGAGAGATAGAGGACCGCGAGAGAAAATCGTTAACAGTCTTATGTCACGGGACTGAGTCAACACACGTACTAATCCATACCGTTGGACATTGCAGCTTGTGGAGACGTATAATAGCTCACGACACTTGATCTCTCTCTCTCTCTCTCTCTCTCTCTCTCTCTCTCTCTCTCTCTCTCTCTCTCTCTCTCTCTCTCTCTCTCTCTCTCTCTCTCTAAGGCGAAAACTTGTATCTATAATATTGTTTTCTAAACTAATGTATTGCTTCTGCAATCAAACTATTGTGTTGCTTCTCAAGATAAATTAAATTAATAATGGTACATTTAAAAAAAAAAAAAAAAAAAAACACTATATAAAAAATATGTCTCCCGAGTAGGTGTGAGGGTTAGGAAAGAGAGAGGTCGGGGAAGGGAGGGGAAGAAAGGATTACTGTCTCTTCATGAAAGCTGAATTAATGTAACTGTGGACGAGCTATGCCACTCGAGAATAATTGTATTTGAATATTTTATGACAGCCTAGCCAGATAAATTTATAGATAGGCTACGTGTCTGAGTCTTGGTGGTATAGCCGTTAGAGAGCTTGTCTGCCAAGGTGACCCGTCTTATGCGAAATACGTGTGCAAGCTGCTTGGGTGTTCGTCAGCTGTCTCCTTCAGCAATAACCTGCATCTTCACATGAAGAACGGCCTGTTGTCGGTGTTGGCGAATTGGCCTTTCCTTCACGGAGTTCACATTGGGAAAATTATGGGCATTTCGTGTGGTCTTTGGTTTGGGATGTCACGGGAGTCAGGTCTTAGTCAGATATGACTGAGCTACCGTATAACAGTAGACGGTACTACCTGGTTTCTGTTAGCGCCGAACGTTGGGCGGCGCTTACCAAACCCGACACCCCACATTGTGCCAACGGCTTCGGGCGGAAGAGCGCAATTGGGAGGGTACAAGCCTTACCCTGGTGCAAGGAAATGCAAGCTAAAGACAAAATTGTCATGGCAGGGCAGACCAGGCCCTAAGCCTTGGTTGGCGACTGGTCTAGGATCGAAGCTCCGACAGGCGGATAGTTAGAGCATTGCTTTGCAGATCCGGCAGCTTCTGCAGCTTGTCTTGTTCCAGATGTAGAGGTGTTACCTTTCCTCTGGAGTGAACTAGGCAGGCCGAGAGAGGGATCATGCTGCATGGGCAACACATGATCTCTATATTTTAGCCCAGGCTTTGTGCTATGGAGAGGCAATAAGAAGAGAGGAAGAGAAAAAAGAGTCTGGGAGAACAGGAAGCTTACTGCCAAAACAAAAGTCCTTGTCTATCAAGCCTGTGTCCTTAGTACTCTTCTCTATGGCAGTGAAACCTGGACAACTTACTCACACCAAGAGAACAATTTAAACAGCTTTCATATGCGGTGTCTGCGAAGAATTCTTGGTATTAAGTGGCAAGACAAAATCACAAATACTGAAGTATTGGAAAGATCAGGTTGTGTGACAGTTTATTCCATGCTCAGTCTTCGTAGACTTAGATGGATAGGACATCTTAGGAGGATGGATGATGGTAGAATACCAAAGGATATCTTTTTTGGTGAATTACAGATGGGTAAGAGATCTCAGGGTCGGCCTCTACTACGATACAAAGATGTGTGTAAGCGGGACATGATTGATACAGGCATTGATAATGCACATTGGGAGCAAGTCGCCGCTGAACGTGTTGCATGGAGGGCAAATATCAGAAATGGAATAAAGTCAAAGGAGAAAATTATTGCAGAAAAGTCACACACCAAGCGTTTGAGACGTAAGATGGTGCATGATGGTGGAAATGACCACGTGTTCACATGCACCCACTGTGAATGGACATTTACAGCGCAAATTGGCCTTATCAGTCACACTCGCTACCGCCATAGTTAAAAGTTATTATGCCTTTTTAGAGCACAAACTATCGTCTGTCAAGACGGCAAGGTGCCAATGATATGATTGGCTTGCACAGGAAAGGAGCAATTATGGGGCGATCCATGGCTGTGAAGTTGGAACCGTACGATTACTACGACAGAACTACTAAAGGAGAACTAACATCATAGTAATGTTTCCGAAAATACTGCAGCCGAAAGTAATTTACATTTAATTGTGTAATATTTAAAAAACACGGAAGTCGGAGTAGAAGTCAGAAGTCGTGGTGGGAGTGAGAACAGATCTGGGGCAACATTTTTCTCTAACGCCAGAAGGACTTGTTACTCGGTAGGGAGAGTTGTATTTGCATATTTGTTGAAAGAACGTGCGAATTAATTTAAGATTATATACTTAAATATAAATATAAATATATATATATATATATATATATAGTTTTTATTTTTCAGATTTCCAAGGAGGTTCGTGAAATTGATTACGTTGAACATCTAGAAAAGTAGTACGGCAGCAACAATACGTACCCAAGCAGCAAGACATCACAGAAACCGGGCTTAGACATCTGCGCTGGCATTCCTGTTTGATCACCGTTGTTCTATTACATAGTGTAAAAGTTGCTTATATACTTAGATATATCTTCTGGCGGTCCTATCTGCGAATTTCTTTGTGATTCTATTTACGTTCGGGCCGTCGTTTTTCAGCAACGGTTCAATGTTACCGTAAATACTAGGCTCTTTTGGAGATCGGATGTCTGGCTTGGTTCGCTTAATGAATAGTATGGGTGGAGGCTGATATGATGTGATTTATTTGGATTCAAAGACATATCGATAACATAAATCGTATGATACATTCACTCACATCTCGTAGTCTAAGGTATGATATATTTCTTCTTCGTCGGCGATCTGCGATTCCTGTGCATCTATTTTACCAAGAGTCAATAAGAAGACGGTTCATTTGAGGTCTTCACTGATCCCGCAGAGTTTGACTTGAAGAGTCGCTTCTCAGGGTCAGATTCCACCATCTGTTCCTTGAAGTCAGGACAGTCCTGTAGGACATGTTTTGTTGTTCACCTAAGTGCTCTACATTTGCAAGTGGCAGTTAGTGAGACCAAATCGGTGTGCTCTAAGGTATGAGAGGATACTGTCGGGATACCCAGCTACTCTATAGATTTAAACATATTGAACATTTCCGTGGAAATGTCAACTCTGTAATCAGACAGCCAAAACAAGACTATCCCATTGCTGATTTAGATACAAAGTGAAACATGTCGTGGTCACATATTATGTACGGTAATTTGACAGGTATCAGCATAACATAGAGGCAGAAATATAAGATTACGTAAACATGATGATGAAGATTTATTGACTCGCACGTAAACTGTGTATATGAAGCTCTGTTAACGATTGCCTCATTTCCATGCTTAGTTTTGCATATTCACTAGAACATTGTGCCGAACGATAGCACTTACTTTAAGTTGTCGCAATTCGAAGACACATCTTGGGGGAAAAATTAAACCCGAATCACTCACTGGCGTTTTGTGGGGCATCCAAAGAGATGTGCAGAGAAAAGAACGCGGGGAAACAAAGAGATAAATAACTGTATGACTTGGTCACATGAGATCATTAGGAGCTTACACCTGATCCGAGATGCTGCTCGCCGTGCGCGTCGTGAACGCCCATACTTATATGCATGGCATATTATTATTATGATGATGATTATGAAAGAATTGTAACGCATTATTAGCCATTGTAACTCTGGATCAAAAAGGTTGCTAATCATCAGATCTGTAAGTAATTTAGAAAGGAACGAATTTAATCGATATATGTGTAAAGGCGTTTCTTGACTACAAATCATAGTTACTTCAAATGGCACCGATGCCCTGTTGAATGCAACAAGTGTGTTGCAATACTCGGCCAACCAACTACCAGACCTTTCAATGTAATTGAATATTAATTGATTTTTTTTTTAAACATTCAATCGCGAGAAATAGATAACAGAAAAACATAAACATACGCAGACGTAGTGGATAACAGAAACAATTGTCAACTATACGTAGTGGATAACAGAAACAATTGTCAACTATACGTAGTGGATAACAGAAACAATTGTCAACTATACGTAGTGGATAACAGAAACAATTGTCAACTAAACGTAGTGGATAACAGAAACAATTGTCAACTATACGTAGTGGATAACAGAAACAATTGTCAACTATACGTAGTGGATAACAGAAACAATTGTCAACTATACGTAGTGGATAACAGAAACAATTGTCAACTATACGTAGTGGATAACAGAAACAATTGTCAACTATACGTAGTGGATAACAGAAACAATTGTCAACTATACGTAGTGGATAACAGAAACAATTGTCAACTATACGTAGTGGATAACAGAAACAATTGTCAACTATACGTAGTGGATAACAGAAACAATTGTCAACTATACGTAGTGGATAACAGAAACAATTGTCAACTATACGTAGTGGATAACAGAAACAATTGTCAACTATACGTAGTGGATAACAGAAACAATTGTCAACTATACGCATTGACTTGACAGTCAGGGAAAGGTTTATTCGAACATGGCTGGGGGAAATATCTCAACAATGAATGAGGCACGAGTGTGCTTAGATGAATTTGAATTTGGCTTCAATTTCTTGTATGTAGCAGTGCCCGTGAACCTAATCATGATGTGTAAAAGTGTGCTCGTGATTCTTACACTGTGTAGAACGCCATCGCTACACACAAATGCTAACATCATAGTGGCATCGTTGTCCCTATCAGATGTACTGTTGGGAACCGCCTACATCTTTATTGGACACCCCAACAATATATTGTTCAACATGTCCGGTGACAATACACGGATCATCAAAACGTTTGTGCTCGGGGAATGGACCAGCTCCATTCACATTTCCATTGGGCATATGGTAATTATTGCCATCGATCGCTATATCCTAATTGCTCATCCGTTTTACTACATCAAACACATGACCAAAAGACGCACTTACATATTACTTCTATGTGTGTGGATTACGGGTCTCGTCTTGTTATTTTTGCCACTGTGTATATACGGTTACAGTAAGAACCATCATGAATGTATTTTCCTGCACCCACCAGCTATGTACTTTTTCATATGTGTTTCCGTGTATTGTTTCAGTTTTCTAATTGTACTCGTGTCTTACTTAAGGATCGCCATCTTGGCTTTCACGCACAAAAAAACAACAAATGCACGAAGACAACAAAATGGAAATTGTCAAGAGAATGTTTTCAAAAATAATCGTGCGGCAGCCTTTAGAAGTGTGAAGTTTTTTGCACTGATGTTTGGTGTTTTCATAATATGTACATTACCACCAGTAGTAGTTGGTGGAATCGAGACATTTTACACAATCTCTCGCTATGTTTACGGGAGTATCATGTATTTAGTGCTACTGAATTCATTCATAAGCTTTGCAATTTACTTTAAAATGAATACAGCTTTTTCTAAAGCTCTGAAGAAAACATGTTCTGATGTACTGACATGTATCTGCAGGCGGATGAATAAAGGGAGAACATGATAAGCATTGTATATTGGTGTGATCAGATCCGACAGGGCCGATGGCAGTAACGGATGTTTAGCTTGCTCTGTCTCCTGCACTGAGGAGAGAGTACGTAATCATCTTTCTTGTTCTTGTTATGATGTTATTCTCCTATTTTAAAAATAAAACGTTGTCATTCTCTGGCATATCTGTCCTCCAACCTTCCCTGGGAACAGATTTCCCTAGGGCATGATGTCTCTGTGACGGGCCAGCTAGCGACAGTCGGACCGGGTTTGATAAAAGGGCTCGTCGCTTGTCACAGTGAGTAAAAGACTGGTTGCCTCTTCCCCCTTGCTCTATACCTATAACATGTGATGGTACTATCACTTTACAGAACCTGGCAGAAAACTACTATGGGATATCTTTTCATGGTGTTATTATGGCTCGTTATGTGCCCAACGTGTGCTATTTCTCCAAATGTTACTTCGTTTAGTAATTCTCAGTTAATTCCTTTATTGTTTAAGACTTGTATTTGTGACAGAGGATAGTTTGTTACATTGTGCTTCAAACATGACACAATAACTACAACCCACAGCGGAGGCAAGGGTTGGGGTTATATCTCTCCATAGCACAAAGCCTGGGCTGAATTTAAGAGACTATGTGTTGCCCATGCAGCTTGATCCCTGTCTCGACCTGTAAAGGTAACACCTGGAACAAGACAAGCTGCAGAAGCTGCTGGATCAGCAAATAATTACTCTAATTGTCCACCTATCGGAGCTTCGGTCCTAGACCAGTTTCTGACCAAGGCTTAGGGCCTGGTCTGCCCTGCCATGGCATTTAGTCTTATGGTTGTTTTCCTCGCACTAGGATAAGGCTTGTGGCCTTGCAATTACGCTCCTCCGCCCTAAGTTGTTGGCACAACCTGGAGTGTCGGGTTTGGTAAGCGCAGCCCAACATTCGGCGCTCACAGAATACAGAGAGTACAGTCTTCTGTCATACGGTAGCATAATCACATCTGATTAATATCTGACAAACCATAGGTTGCAAAATATATTGCCTAGCATATTTCGCCTCTTCTCATTGAGTGAAAACTGCTAAAATCGCTCAATATGAAATTTAAAAAAAAAAACAAAAAACTTTGAGATGGCTTCCGCGCTGGGAGACAGCACGCGTGGAAATATACAATGTTCGGAAGTGACTTCCACGGTAATTTTAAACTGACTTTCAAGTATGTTTGTTTATACAGTAACTTCTTAGCCATTCGACTCGCAACTGCTTCGGCCTATTTTAATAGCGTCCACTTTGTGTGTTAAACAACACGAAAAAAAATATGTCTATGTTAAATACATGATCGCATTAAAGCAACCGTGTTACCCCAGTCTTCTTTTATTCATCTGCTAGACCAGTTGGGAATGTGTTATATCACCCTATTATTCAATTGCTTCGCTATTCTACAAGTGTGGATAGAGTGACACCTACATTGAAGTTGAATTATGTAATTAGATTTGGCTTACGGAGAAACATGTTCTTTCATTGCTTCTTTGGGGATAAACATGGGTTTGTTTGTTTCTAATAACTGAAGCTACAGCACAAAAGCCGGCTTCCTGTCCTAGAGGTTACGACTTTTCTCCGTAATCTCGTATACTCTCGTGGTTAACGTGATGACGGTGAGAATCAGCAGTGGTTCGAATCGCATCGGTAACTTACGGGGTATGTGAGCCGGTCGCTCAGAAAGCAATGGCAAACTACTGAGCGTAATCTTGCCAAGAAATCAACATACAACTGAAAGATGCTGTTGTTGACAGTGATGTCCTGTAAAGGATATGCAAAAAAAAAAAAAAAAAACAGCCCAAAACGTTCGGCCAACGGCTGTTATTAGTCAATCCTGTAGACATTGCATTACATCATCCCTCGAAAGGTTAGCTGAATATTTAATTGTCCATTGATATTTACATGGGCCTATTTTCTTCGATGTCCAGAACTTGTAGTTGACCATTAGGTCCAGAAATTATGGGCCTAGCTCCATGAATCCCAATATGCCACGACACTACGGAGACGAGGGGAAAGGGGGGGGGGGTGTCCTTTACAAGTTATTTTTAAAAAAAATATTTAAACCATTCCCCACCCCTTAATAATGTAACTTAAAACGTCAATCACGAAGCACTCGTAAATGCTCAACGTCTGTCGATACAATCTGATACAACAATCAAATACGCCCTGACAAGTTGATAGAGAATAATTAATATATATTAAGTTATAAGTACTTGACTTTTTTTAAAATATCGTAATAAGACGGAAGAAAGCCAGAAAACGATATTAACAACATGGCTGGTTAAAGAGCTAAGTGAACGTACATAAAATATCTTCTTATTTCACCTTATATAACCCAAAACATGCTGGAATCTATTACATGGGGCTGAGCATGTAGACCAGGTTATAACAAAGGCCAAGTGGGGTTTGGCTGTGCTGCGGGTGATGGCGGCGGCAAACTGTGAGCAGCGCCATCTACGTCTTCTTTACGAGGGACTGGTCCTTTCTGTTCTGGAGTATGCGATGGTGATCCTGAATCTCAGCCATAAGCAGATAGAAAGGATACAGAACGAAGCCATGCGTATCTTCTTGGATATACAAGAGATACAGCAGTATGCTCAGGAGGATAGAGATGGGGTGGGTCCGAAGAGACTGGCTCCTGTCTCTGGGGCGGTCTCGGCTGGCAAAGATTAGTTTCAACTTCGTGCCAGGGCATGCGGGCGTACAAGGAAATTAGCAGGCTGGCAGGCTTGCAGGTAGGGCTACTGTGGAGGGCAGGCGAGCCATAGACCAGGCAGACATTCTGAATGCTCTACGAGATGTAAGTCGTTTACGAGAACCAAGCGATGACTGGGAATCTACAACCATGGTCAGGCTGCGAGAACAGCAAGTTGAAAGAGGTGTGGCCAAACAAGAACACTTCGCAGGAAGCCAAAGAAGATTGATAAACCAACACAGAACTGGCGTCGTGAGCCGCTACACGCTGCGAGATTTGCTGAGGAGGGGATCCGATCACTTATGGACTGAATGTTTCTATGTGTAATTAAGATGATCTGTCGACTAACTAACTAACTAACTAACATGAGGCTACCATGTGGTAATCCGTCCTATTGAAAGCTTGCATATATTTTAAAGGCATGTTCAATATCTAGTACAGGGTGTATTTTTAATGACTGTCCAGTGTTTGAATATATTGCCGGTCCAAGTTTTGTTTTTACCTGTTATGTTGCATGAACTTTAAGGAGGGTGAATACAAAACTTGGACCTGCAATATTTTCAAACACTGCACAGTCAATAAAAATACATCCTATATCTTTTCTAGTTGTGTGTCAAAGATGTTTTGAAGAGAAATGATTCGATAACTGCTTGACTGTGTGGAGTCTCTCCTGGGTGTAAGAGCTGCAGAAGCTTTTGAAACCCCTTTTGATCTAGTAACTTCTCGTGTGGTTATATTGTACATTGTCGGGATCATGAATAGTGTTCCATCTGTTATTCAATGCACGCACACCATCGTAATTTAACCATCTAATGGTAGTGGGGATATGATTTCTGGGAAAGGTGCGAAAAATTCCATGGACGGACAGAAAAATGAATGAGGCAATTCTTCAAGAAACAAATGACAATTGTAAATTGATTACAGACATTAGAACGAACGAACTTTATTTTAAAATGGTCATAAATTGGGCACGCAGGCCCGTCTACATTCGGCCCTCCAAACACTCATCTTTCGCACATCAGTTATCTATTGTATGTTATATTTACATTAAAAAAAAACAAAAAAACATCGATACATGACTGCCGTTAACATAAACAATACATATTACAATGTTATAAGACAGACAAGCAGGCAGGCACACACACACACACACACACACACACACACACACACACACACACACACACACACACATGCATACATTTATACATCTATACATCATTTACATAAACACTCACAGTCATTCGCCAACAAACACTTCCTCACACACATACCCACTATAACACAATCACAAACCCATTAACAAACATTCACTCTACACATTTACGATCTCTCTCTCTTTCTCTCTCTCTCTCTCTCTCTCTCTCTCTCTCTCTCTCTCTCGCTCTTTCTCTTTCGCTCTTTCTCTCTCGTTCTCTCTCTTTCTCTCTCTCTCTCTCTCTCTCTCTCTCCTTCCTTTCTCTGGCGCCAATGTACGCACATTCATAAGATTTTTACCACATTCTGATGAGGAGTAAACTTGAAAACTTGACAACTCGCAAACTTGATTTAAAAAGAGCAAGGATGGAGACAAATATATAAATACATAGATACCATGCCCGATATGACTTAATGTGTGTAGAAGGTTCCTGTACACTGAACTTACAAAACTAAACGATACTTGTCTCGTCTACATAAAACACCCTATTGCACTGAATCAGACAATTACAATCAGACGACCTATTAGCTATTACCAACAAAACCATGTCCTAGTTGTCTTGTCTGTCATGTGATTTCTCTCAAAACCTCGGCGAGCTCATAGAAATCAGTGGATTATTGTTCTTGTTGAAGGCGACTGACAGGCTGGTGTTTAATGTCGTCGTTCTGTTTGGTTATTCTGTCATGTGTGTAACGTGAAATCTTACACAGTCCTGTTTATTAACTGTTTACTATTATTACTGTCCTATACGGCTGTCTAAAAACTAAAGATGGCAAAATCATAATAGAAAAAGATCAGATTCTACTTGTATGGACAGATTCTGTGAAAAACCTTTATAATGATAACAGAGAGGAACGGTATAATATTAGATTTAATAATGAAGGGCCGCCAATTTTGAAGATGGAGGTTCGAAATGTTCTTCAGCATATGAAAGCTGGCAAGGCCCCCGGTGCAGGTAACATCACGACAGAAATGATTAAAGCTTTAGTAGAATTTTGACTAGATCAAGTCACCAGACTGCTGAACACATTATATGATACTGGAGATATACCTTTTGAATTATTTAACTCTGTATTTATTGCAATCCCAAAGAAATCAGGAACATCGGAATGTGATCAACATAGAACAATTAGTATAATGAGCCACATCACAAAGATTTTGCTACGAATTATCATGCAAAGAGTGAGGAAGAAAATACAACCTGAAATAGGGGAAGAACAATGTGGGTTTGTAGAAGGAAAGGGTACAGTAAATGCTGTGTATATGCTGCGAACAGTTATTGAACGTGCTATAGAAGTAAACAAGGATATACACCTTTGCTTTATTGACTACACAAAGGCTTTTGATAGAGTTAGACATGTCAACATGGTAGATATGCTTGCAGATCTACAAATTGATGTGAAAGACATTAGACTTATAAAAAACATAT
This sequence comes from Cepaea hortensis, assembly GCA_963921405.1. Classification (NCBI taxonomy): domain Eukaryota; kingdom Metazoa; phylum Mollusca; class Gastropoda; order Stylommatophora; family Helicidae; genus Cepaea; species Cepaea hortensis. The sequence goes on from OY992890.1 coordinate 85,684,711, forward strand.
ATTGGAAACAACAAGCTGCCATAAGGATTGATAATGAAGTGGGACAATATAAACCTATTAAGAGAGGTATTAGGCAGGGATGTGTAATATCTCCAGATCTTTTTTCCCTATACAGTGAAAATATTTTCAGGAATGTAGAAGATATAAATGGAATCAGCATTGGAGGACGAAACATCAATAACATTAGATATGCAGATTATACAGTATTGATTGCAGACAACGCACAAGATCTACAACAATTAGTAGACGCAGTTGTTGTACACAGTGAGCAGTTCTGGTTGGAATTAAATTGCAAGAAGACACAAGTTATGGTCGTCACTAGGAAGAACGAAGTACCACGATGTAATATACAAGTAAATGGGAATATTCTTCAACAAGTGAATCGGTACAATTATCTCGGAACAGTCATAACATCTGATGGGAGATGCCTTGAAGAGATTAGAACAAGAACGCCATGACGAAAGTAGCCTTTAGCAAGATGAAAAACTTTCTGACCAATAAAAAGATGTCGACTGAAACCAGAAAAAGTGTTGAGGGGATACATAGAGCCTGTTCTTTTGTATGGATGTGAAATTTGGACAATGTGCAGTCAAGCTGAAAAACATCTGATGGCTGCAGAAATGTAGTTTCTGAGGAAAATGCAAAGAATACCATGGACAAACAGAAAAACCAATGACCAAGTACTACAGGAGACAAATGAAAATCGTAAATTGATTAGAGAAATTAGACGTAGACAGTCACAATTTTTTGGACATGTTATGAGAAGAAATGGATTGGAGAACTTAGTGACAACTGGCAAGATGGCCAAATGGCATGGACGAGACAGGAACACTGAGCTGATCCACGACGCTGGTGATCGAGTGAAATGGCGAGTCATGACCGCCCACGCTTTCCGGCATGGCACATGATTGATTGATTGATTGATTGACACGGGATACACTGTTGTTTGTATTACACACCAGCAACACATTATAAGGTATTGTACAAACAAATATAAGTATAACTTGTCATACTTTAGTAGACACAACTATAATAACAACACGTCATGGATTAGTATCACACATACAATATAAATCATGTGGAGCAACTGATTTTTGTGAGCAATTTTTGTTGTGATTTGTTTTTTAAATGTATGTTCTCTCTGTAACTGTTTGATCACTGCAAAGGTGATGGCACATATTCTCTCATCACTTACTTTGGCTCCACATATGTTTTCTAGTCGATTCAAGTATCATATTCTCCGAATACACTTGACAGACGGCGCAGAGAACAGAATCCTGCCACTGTCAATGCAGAGGTCAACGCGCTCATCAATGAATACGCAGACAACCTCCAAGTGCTCATCTATACAGATGGATCTGTTGTAAAGAAGCAGAGAAGTGCATGGGCATTGACAGCCCGTTCAGCGGGCCGAACCGTTCAAGAATCCAGTGGTGCCCACACTATGCCCACGAGCAGCATGACGATGGAGGTGATGGCAGTAACACAGGCTTTCCTATGGCTAGAAGCACAGCATTATACCAACGTGTGTGTACTAAGTGATTCAATGAGCATGATTCAGAAGGTCGAAGTTGGATCTGTACGTAGACAGTGGACTGAGTCGCTGCGGAAGTCTGTTGTCCGTAAAGTCACCTTCATCTTCGTCCCGGGACATGCGGGAGTCGAGGGAAATGAACGAGCTGATAAACTGGCTGGCTTTGCACCCCCTGTAGATGGCCAGCCCATGGATCGTGCCGATGTTATTAACGTCCTTAAAGATATGTCGAGAACAGAAGACTTTGACGTCAGTGAATCCACATAGCTGTCCAGGATGAAAGACTTGGGAGTAAGAATTGGCACGGCCAGACACGAGAGGTACAACGAGAAAACAAGGTGCCTCGTTAACCAACACAGAACTGGCACTATTAGCCACCGGACGCTGATGCTTATGCAGGGGGGAGGATCTGAGCACCTATGGACCTGTCCGGACTACAATGAAGATACCCCAACTGATAACTGATAACTGATAATTGATGTTCTCTGATAAGTCTGATAATAATAATCAACCATACCCCACTGATCTTTCAGACTGGGACAAAAGTTTTATTCCTTTCTTGAGTGTTATATTAGCCATGTGGTTTTCTTAAGACAATAACAAAACATTTACTAATTATCAGCAATTATAGCATTGAAATGTATACAATGTAAGAGTGACACAAATACGAGGGGGCTTCAAATGAAAACCTTAACAGTGTGATAGAAATTACAATAACCATGCCATTGTATTGTAACCAGTCACTATTATTGTTAATGATGTCAAGAGTGTTAATCACGTGACATTACGGTGCAGGTGAATACGATGACGTCATAGGGACAGTTTAAAGATGGCCGCCCTACTTTTGATATTTACCAAAGAGGAAGAGCATGAATGACCGTAGACCCCGAGGTAGACCAAGAAGAAGGTGGAGAGATAATATATATATAGACATACAAGCACTTGGAATCAACGACTGGCAAGAGAAGGTCAACCAGAGAGACGAATGGAGACGGATTGTATCTGCAGCAAAGAACCTCAATGGCTCGGAACGCTGAAGAAGAAGAAGAAGAAGAAGAAGAAGAAGAAGAAGAAGAAGAAGAAGAAGAAGAAGAAGAAGAAGAAGAAGAAGAAGAAGAAGAAGAAGAAGAAGAAGAAGAAGAAGAAGAAGAAGAAGAAGAAGAAGAAGAAGAAGAAGAGCATTCTGATATCCGTTTTTTTTTTTAAATAAGTGAAGGGGTGAAACCTATAGAAATTCATCGGTGAATGAAGGTCCAGTATGGTGATATATATCAGTCCAGCAAGTGTATGAGTGGAGTAGGAAGTTTCAAAGCGGCGTGACTTATGTGACAGATTGTTCACAACGGGTCAGGCACACCGAGTAGTGACTCCAATGATTTTTTTTCTATAGAAATCCAAGCACTTTATCGGCGCTGGAGGACACGCATTGAACGCTGTGGGGACTACATCGAAAAATGATACATTTATGCTTTATTTTGTTTCCCCAGGTTGTCAATTGAAGCCCCCTCGTAAAATGGCTGTCTCCTTAATAAAGGTGTCAGAAACGCACCTGTATATGTACCATCGCTCACTGCAAGCCACACTTACTGACGGTCGTTGATTTCACTCTCTTATCAATAGTATTTCTCCTAGAGAGAGAGAGAGAGAGAGAGAGAGAGAGAGAGAGAGAGAGCGAGAGAGAGAGAGAGTGTGAGTGTGAGTGTGTGTGTGTGTGTGTGTGTGTGTGTGAGAGAGAGAGAGAGAGAGAGAGAGAGAGAGAGAGAGAGAGAGAGAGAGAAAACATAGCCAGACGAAGTATGGAATTGTACATTTGAGTTCCCAACTATGTTTAACACTTTTTTTTTTAAATTTAAATATAACAGGCATTAAGGCAAGGTTCACAACTCGTATGTTCCGCTCGTAACTCGCGTTTTTCCACTTTGAAACGCGTGCACGGAGCTGGTGGGAGTTCTATTGAAGCTTTGTAGTGGATTCTCACCATCACCATCATCATCATCATCTTCATCTTCACTGTCAACTGGCGTAGGCGATCATGTATTTCCACAGAGCTCAGTACTTGATGCTCTGGGTCAACCCTGCTGATATTCTTCCTTGCCTTTGTCTCAGCCTCTGAAAGTACGGCAGACTTGAAAGCAGCTATTATGGTTTCATAACTCGTAGGAGGGATGATCCCCACTGAATCTCCACTCACCGGTATAAGTGAACAACTCTGCAGCTGAGCAGATCAATCAGCTGTCCTGGCAGTCAGCGAATTTGCTGTCAAGAGCTCAAGGGCATAGGTGGATTACACCCGTATGACTGTGAAGTCAAGGGAAAATCATCACATTATCTTCGCAAGTACTGAAAAAATTCGAGAAGTGGAATCAGCAACTATTAAAATGTGAATCTGAATGCCTGCATCACTGTGCATTGCACCCGAACGTCATGAAATTAGCACTCACAACTGCAACTATTAAGAATACAACACAGTGTATTATGAAACTTGCTCTGGTTTGTGTATTTACTAGCATACCCCAGTGTGGCCAATGACGTACAGTAGCCCACATTTCTCAACGTCGGACGTTGGTCATACAACGCTTATTAGAGTTCACGGTACACATCGACCCCGGCAGAAAGTAAACATATCTAAGAACAATTGTTTTAATCCAGGTGAGAAATTCTTGTTGAAGTGTAAATATATGCCAAAATTCACGAGTGAATGAATGTCGAATAAATAGAATATACACAGAAGTATCATATCTGGTATTTTGTATGATAAACGCGCCATCGATGTTGCTATGATTTGAGGGAAAGTGAGCACAAAAAATGTTCCAAACAGGCAAACGAAAAATTTAACGCTTTTGATGGCGGCTGTTCGATTGTTCCGTAATTTGGTCACATTATCGGGGTTTTCAGATTGTACTCTACGGGCAATAGCAGCTTTTTTATGCTTGTAAGCCAAATGTGCTATTTTAAAGTAACATATACATACTGTAGCGTATTCAGAGAGATTTAGTGAAGTATTGATAATAAAATACTCCAATGGAGGTAAAACAGTTATGCAGTGTGTATGATACTTGCCATCTGTATAGAAAATTAAAGGGACACTGAAATAGACCAGTCCAAACAACCAGGCAATAAGCAGTACTGTTATGAGACGTCGTTTTGTTATATTTACAATGTAGTAAAACGGGTGGGCGATGGTTATATAACGGTCAATAGCAATAATCGCCATGTGTGTACATGACAACGCTGCAGTGCCGTATCCTGCTCCAAGGTAGAAAGCATCGATGTAGTGAGTACCCCGCATGTCATATATGATGTTAGTGCTGTACACCAATCCTTGCGTGAAGTCGGTTATTGCCATGAGGCTATCAAGTAGAGCAACTGAGAGGATGAATATGTTTGTGTTGGTGTGAAGGGTTTTCGTCCTAAATATCGTTACAATTATCAACAAGTTTAGGATTAACACAATGAAGCCCAACAATGTTCCAAGGTAAAGTATCTGAAAGCCACCTACAATCCTGATGTAGCATTTGCTAGCAACTGTTTCGTTCATCGCATGTGATTCTCTGGAACTGTTCGCAGTGTAATCACAGTCACTATTTCTACAGCAATACTATACGGTTACATCAACTATTTTCACGTTTAGATCGTTCGTTACACTTTCAGCTATACTTTTTTTCCCCCGCGTTTCCATCCTGTTTCAGGATATTGCGGTCAACATCAGCATGTTTCAGCTGTTTGTTGATTCCTAGGCTAGATTACGCTCATCAGCACGCCACGACTTTCAGAGCGACCGGCTCCATACTCTCATAAGTCACTAGTGCGACTCGAACCGCTTCCTATTCTCGTGCACTCACGTCAACCACGAGAGTATTCGGTGTTACGGAGAAAGCTGCTAACCCCTCGGTCAGGGAGCCGGCTTTCAGCTATACTACTACGGTAATTTCATCTACTTTCGGGCACTTTTGCTGCAGTACATTTGTCCACTCCTTTGGTGAGCTGGCAAGATTATGTCAAGGCTGTTGAGGTGAAGGCTTTTTGGGATCGAGTGGCAGGTGCAGCGAACAAAAGACCCACAATGTGTAGAGGATGATTCATCGGCGGTCAGCAGAGGGTCTCGGTGACACTTAACTCATAGAGGAGCAGCTCTTTCCACTTTCATAAAGTAATTGTTAATCACATGCTCGATCGCCGCTGCATTTAACTGCATCTTTGCTGTTCACTACAATGCCTGCTGTTCATTGCAATGTCTGCTGTTCATTGCAATGGTTACTGTTCACGCCGACCCCTCTATCTATGTCTCTACTGCTAAAGACAGACAGCAGTGACTCCTTGATGTTCGTCAGCTTGTGTACCTGAAACAGAATATATAGACAATTACATCATTTTTTAATAGAAAGACTTGAAATGTATATTGCAATCTATAATGCATGAAGAACTATTCTGTTACAGAACAATAGGTAAAACAATATAAATAATACGAAGTTTAGGGCAACTTGACAAACGCAGATATGCAAAACTATGTATGTTACGGCGACAAGCCTTCATCGGCAAATACAAGAAAACATACCAATATATAAATCACGAGAAGACACACTAGGGCATAATAACAGAACCGACAAATGAAGCAAATGAAAATAATGTCTGATACGTATCTCAGAATCCAAGAATATGAAACGTATCTCAGAATACCAGAATATGAAACGTATCTTAGAGTCCCAGAACATGATACGTATCTCAGAATCCCAGAATATGAAACGTATCTCAGAATCGCAGAATATGAAACGTATCTCAGAATCCCACTAAATGAAACGTATCTCAGAATCCCAGAATATGAAACGTATCTCAGAATCCCAAAATATATAAGGTATCTCAGAATGACAGAATATGAAACGTATCTCAGAATCCCACTAAATGAAACGTATCTCAGAATCCCAAAATATATAAGGTATCTCAGAATCCCAAAATATATAAGGTATCTCAGAATGACAGAATATGAAACGTATCTTAGAGTCCCAGAACATGATACGTATCTCAGAATCCCAGAATATGAAACGTATCTCAGAATCGCAGAATATGAAACGTATCTCAGAATCGCAGAATATGAAACGTATCTCAGAATCGCAGAATATGAAACGTATCTCAGAATCCCAGAATATGAAACGTATCTCAGAATCGCAGAATATGAAACGTATCTCAGAATCCCACTAAATGAAACGTATCTCAGAATCCCAAAATATATAAGGTATCTCAAAATACCAGAATATGAAACGTATCTTAGAGTCCCAGAACATGATACGTATCTCAGAATCCCAGAATATGAAACGTATCTCAGAATCGCAGAATATGAAACGTATCTCAGAATCCCACTAAATGAAACGTATCTCAGAATCCCAGAATATGAAACGTATCTCAGAATCCCAAAATATATAAGGTATCTCAGAATGACAGAATATGAAACGTATCTCAGAATCCCACTAAATGAAACGTATCTCAGAATCCCAAAATATATAAGGTATCTCAGAATCCCAAAATATATAAGGTATCTCAGAATGACAAAATATGAAACGTATCTCAGAATCCCAGAATATGAAACGTATCTCAGAGTCTTAGAATATGACAGGTATCTTTAGAATTCCAGAATATGAAGTGTATCTCAGAATCCCAGAATATGAAACGTTTCTTGGAATCCAAGAATATGAAATGTATTTCAGAATCCCAGAAATGTGAAACACTTTTGGGAAATGACAGTAGTAGCTTATATAGCCCGCAGTAGAGATGTTCAGTCGCAAGGGAGACTGGGGTGGGAACGGACCAAGTAGGGTCCAGGTAAATGCAAAGTGGTGGTGCATACAGATGGAAGAGGGCAGCAGAGAAGGCGGGAAAACTGGATAAACTAAAGATATGATGATGGACCGAGTGTGAACCTAAGCGCAGTACCAAGGTGGGTGTGTCCACAGTGCATGAGTCTGTAACAGATATAGGTTGGTCAAGGTGAGGTTAGTGTAACGATATAAGTCAACAAATAAACCCCCTTTGTACACGCCTTAAACAGCATTTGGCATACGGTGCTAGGTCCGTATTTTCATTGACCAATCTGCACTCAACTACTGAAGGTAAACTTACCAAGAGATCACAGCGGCAGATATGCTGATGTTGACTGCGATGTCCTGTAAAAGGACTCGGCGGGGTGATGGGGTTAGTATTGCGCCGACCATTTTTACTTCCCAAAACATTGTTGTCAAGCATTTTGGCTGATCAACTAGAAACAAATCCTAATCCGCCCACCTGTTGATTAAACCTCATGACCACCAGGTCAGCAGGTGGTTGCCCTAGATACAGACCGCTTAGGTAGCACAATTTTTTGTTTTAAAGACGGTTGGTTGACGAGTGTTTAGAGTTTATTGTTCTCTGCAGGACGTTGCGATCAACACCAACTCCAGTTAGATTTTCTAGCAAGTTTACGTTCAGTAGTTTGCCATTGCTGTATAAACGAAAAGTCAACGTTGAAATCAAAACGGCCGGTGTAGGGATTAATTCCGATCTCGCGGTCAGCGTACCGGAACTTTAGGAGCTTCAACGCTCTTCTCATTTCGGCTACGTCCACTTCCTATGGAGAGTATAGCACTTGTGATATTCCACGTAGGACATGCGATAGAGCACAGACAATCTCTAGCAGATGTGTGACTTGGATTGCTGGTGCAAGCGGCAAATACAAGAATGGCTCCCCGTTATATTAATCTCTGACGGTTATTATTGAATTCTGGCATTGCTCATTAAGACGATTATTAGTCAAAATAGTTGGCGTGTTTTCGAATCCCCTTCGATGAGAGAATTCTGTAAGAGTTCAGCTGGACTATGATTCGATTGTACCATTACCCCAACCCCGGTCAACCTCAAGGAGTAGTTATAGTTAAGGTCCATCGCCAGCTCAGAATGATAGTCCTGTGATTAAGTTAGTCACAAAAACTGCTGCCCACGGTTTTACCCTCACAGGCTTATCAATCCGAAGGTGATTGTTGTCCATATGGGGTAATGGCATGTCATGTGGACTACAAGGTCGACCCAGCTTAAAAATTGGTACCGATGGATTTTTTGGGAAGTAATGGCAATGGTGTCTCATTTACCACATCATCCATCGAGTTCCTATTAATCTACAAAATATAGGACTAGCATCATATAGCTACTCTGCCATAAGGCATCCTCTAAAAGTATCGGAGAGTTTAAGAAATGCCACCATGGTCCCAAACTCGATGAAGGAAACGTTCCAACTACATGTTTCAGTGATAGAGATCGGGAAACATACCACGGTGTGGGAAACCTGTATCAGTCGGGATGAGTGGACATTGCAGGGGTGCTCTTTGCTGTTGGCAAAAGTACTACAGAGCAGGTTACCCACATTTCCAGGCATTGGCGAAAGTACTACAGAGCAGGTTACCCACATTTCCAGGCAATTTGAAAGTTTGTTAAAGGCTGAGATCGTGATTTACAGCCATGTGGATTTGGAAAGCAGGTGGAAACTATCACTTTGTGCATTTCAAGAAATTAAAAATTGAAACCAATAAAGAATCTCACAGATCTGGCGGTGAGTCGCCCAGGCCATGGATATTATTTACAGGAAATGTGGAAGAGACATACGACAGAGAGATTAAGGATAGTAGAGATGACGGCAGTAAACCAGACGGCACTAATGTGGAAATCTCTGCCTTCAGGCAATAGAAGAATTTGAGGGTGGGAACGTGGAATCTCAAAAGTTTATACCAGGGAAAACTCTTGATGGTTACTGGGGAATTAGAAAGAAATAACCGGAACAAGATCACTTTGAGACTTAAACAGGAGACATATTTATATATTAGAAAAATGTGGACATTGGTTTCCTCTTGACAAAGATAGCTTCTTCAGCACTTCTTGGATACACTCAGTCAGCGATCGACTTCTCACTTTCGGAATTAAAACAATAAAAAGGAACGTCTTAAATATATAAGTCAATGCGGCCACAGTTGCAGCAGAAGCTGATTAAATTCATCAATGTTATCACCCCGAGACCTACTCTATCTGTGAAATATTGTCTCCTTACACCACACCAAACGGTATTTATCAGTTCCAGTGTGAGTACCAAACAATTGATAATAATACGGAACGACGATTAGCAAGTCGATTAACATATACCAGTGTCGGTGAAAAGTTAATCAGTTTTCAGGTATCATATGCAGTCGACAGGTCATAAAACGCTATCTCGACCATTTCCAAACACCTGTTAATTTGCGGCATAAAGTTAACAAAGAAATTGTGTTTCACGTAGTAGTGTATTCGACGAACAATAAAAAATTCCAACCAATTGTGTACAAACAGAAAGATTTCGTTTAAAGTTGCGATTATCGCGGGAACAACACGCCGAAGATTCTAACTGTGTTGGTAATTATGTGTTTCAAGTATTTCGGTCAAAGTATTATTCATGTGTTCCATTCATATAATACATAACCCTACAGCATGCACCTGACGAGATGTAACTAAATATCAATCAATCAATCATGTGACATGTGCGTGGGCGGTCATGACTCGCCATTTCACTCGATCACCAGAGTCGTGGATCAGCTTAGTGTTTCTGTCTTGACCATGTGGCCACGCCATCTAGGTATTTACTTCTCGGTCTTCCCCTTGGTCTGTTCCCTTCGATCTTGCCAGTTGTCACCAAGTTCTCCATTCCATTTCTTCTCATAACATGTCCACAAAAATTTTGACTGTCTACGTCTAATTTCTCTAATGAAACTAAATATGCCAGGCAATAAATTGTGCAACCTTTTGTTTGTGGATTCTGTGTTTAAATGTTATAGTAGTCTACAAGAGATATAGGAACATGTGCACACACACACAAAATAAAAAACAACAACAACACACAGTGGCATCATCCTGTAAGCAAAATTAGCTGAAACATTCTATGTATTATAAGTACATACACTACATACCCGACATAGAAATTATAGAAGATAATATTTAGAAAGATCACTTACACATCATCTTGTAAACCAGTAAAATGCCCAATGTTCACTGTCAACGAAATACCAATAATCCCATATAATTGGGAAAAGTAGCTTAAAGTCTTTTGTGGCACATTGTTTTACAATTTCTACTTTAATATACAGATAAAAGGTCGTGGGGAGCTACTTCACTTTGCCACTTTAGCCACAATATGCGCGTCCCAATATCCGAAGCAAGGCAGTGCAGGTTCTAAACTTCTCCATAATATATTCAGCACAGAGTTACCTGAACAAAACCACAAGTCATGCTGACTGGGGTTATCAAACCACAAGATAACCAGTCGGCAGACAGAAGTGCTGAGTACATATTGCGCGCGTTAAAATTAAACAATGGCCCGAGAAGAAACTTAACCGACACGTCACAAAACATCAAATCTTAATTGACAACAGTCCATTAACACTGAAGTTGGCTGATTAGTGATAGGTCCTGAAATAGAGCTTTCTGTTGACCCAACCAACACACCTATATACAACGTGGTAACAACTTCTGCGGTATTTTGTATTGTTAACTTACCCACAGTACACACACACACACACACACACACTCACACACCACACGCACATATACATGCGAGCACACACACATGCGCGCGCACGCACACACACATACACACACACACACACACACACACACACACACGTTGCATTGCGTCATTCTATCCCAATTGGGAATAACTAGAACTGTTTCTGTACCAGGTCGTTGCAATTTTCACGTACATTATTTCATTAAATAGTGCTCTCTGTGAGAAGAAGGTGTGTGTGTGTGTGTGTGTGCGTGCGTGCGTGTGTGTGTGTGTGTGTTCTATGTGTGAGATTAAAGTATATACACTCATCAGTCTTGTTCTCGTTGCAAATGGCATCTTTTTAGTGGTCTGTATCTTTTCCATCTTGCAAAAGGCTAACTTCGCCATGTCGAATCTTATTATATTCTCTTCACGGCATCTCCCATTAGATGTTTTGACTGTTCCGAGATAATTGTACCGATTCTCTTGTTTAAGAATATTTCCATTTACTTGTATATTACATTGTGGCATTTCCTTCTTCCTAGTGACAACCATAATATGTGTATTCTTACAATTTAATTCCAACCTAGTTGTTCACTGTGTGCAACAACCACATTCACTAAATGTTGCAGATCCTGTTCATTGTCTGCAATCAATACAATATCAACGGCATATTTAATATTATTGATGTTGCGTCTCCCATTGGAGATTCCTTTCCTATCTTCTAAAGTTCTGAAAATATGTTCATGCTGTAGGAAATCCTTAAACCATATGTAGTGAGTGCACATCTGACAGGCTTAAGTGGAGGAGTGTACGACAACAGTATATGCACGGTAAGAACAAACGGAGGACATTCAGAACCATTCACCACAATATTCGGAGTACGGCAAGGGTATGAACGGTCCCCACGCTTGTTCATAACCTTATAGACAGCATATGTAAATAAAGCAGCCAAACAGAGACCGTAACGACACAGCAAGACGAATAGAACACAGAAGAAGAACCAACGACAAATTACACCATTGAAGATCGAAACACAGATAATAGCAGGATCCAAGGCTGAGAAGTCCGCATAAATAGTCAGGGCGAAGTGTGCGGGGGAACATAGCATGAAGGTTGGCAGAAGTGGAACAGAGTTAGTGACTATGAACAGAGAGAAGAGAAGGGCGGGAATTCATCTAGGGCAGGGGTTACCAAACTACGGCCCGCAGGCTGGATCCGGCCCGCGACGTCATTTCATCCCGCCCGCCGACGGTACTCAAACTTTATTGATGTAACGTATGGAACACGAGACGTTGTTATACAATTTAAATGTAAATGTTATGTTTAGAATAATAGGAGATCTTCACACGTACTATTTTCAATTATAAAGTATTGTATCTAGATTATCTTGTTTATTGTCCTTCCCCGGCTCGTGATAGCGCCACCTACGCTCTGACGTTACCATGGTTTCCATGGCAACACACACACACACACACACACACACACACACACACACATACATACACATATCTTTCCCTCCCCCAGATGCGTCGGGCTGTCAACATAGGTCGGATACTCCAGAAATATGTACTCCTTTTTGCCAGTCATCCATTTGACAGGTATGTAATAAGAATTTCTTTGTTTGACAGTGATAGGTAAGTTAACTACAAGTGAGAATAGAGGCATTAAAGTAACAAGCATAGCATAAAAATGCCATAGAAGCCTCGTGTTATTATGAAAATATTATCCCCAGCTCAGAAGAATTCCCCGGTCAACAGTGTTAATCGAGCTGGTCTCTTGGCCAGTGTTTTTCAGCCTTTCTGCTGGAGTAGGTCCTTACACAAATGTTTACGTTGCTCAGAGAACTCTGTGCGATGATCCAAGTGTCTGTCCTCTTTATGTAATAAACCAGATGGGCAGAAAATGTTGATTTTAGGCGATTTTGGTCTGTTTCGGTGAAACCCCTGGCTGCCACTCGTGGAACCCCGGTTGAAAACTCTGCTTTAGGCTGTTTATTTAGGCCAGCCCTATTTATATATTTTGCAAACCTTGTTATGAGATATATTCTATTACCAAAGGTACCGATAAACTTTATATGTAACTTTGGTGAGCCGTAACTTCACCAGTGAGTCCTAGCCCTCTGCTTTTCTTGTATTTCAATAGGACTTTAATTATATTTCTAATTCAATATCTTTTTCATTTTCAGATCCCTTTTGCTTCACCCTTCATTATGGCTACAAAGAAAAGACAAGTGGACGCCGAGTGTCGCGTTTTCAATACAGAGTGGGGAGTAAAGTACTTCTTTGTGGAAACAAAGGACCAGAAAACCAATTGCAGAATATGCAGCGAACGTGTTGCCGTTATGAAAGAGTACAGTCTCCGGCGTCACTATGAAAGAAAACATCTGTCAACATATTCTATGTTTTCTGGAAAGTTACGCTCTGAGAAATATAAGTCCATGAAATGTGGTTATGAAATGTGGTTTAGAAATAAAAAGAAATCTCTTCACCAGAAAGTTTGCTGAAAATTAATTTGTCACTCCTACAAGTTACAAAACAGTACATAAGATGGCAGAACGAGGAAACCCGTTTAATGATGGCAAATTAATCAAAGAATGTATGATGGAAGCAGCAAATGAATCAGGAATCAGATGGAAAATTTGCGAATCCCCGGCGCTCTGTTCATACACTGTATGATACATCAGCAAGCACTCTGTGGGAAAGACTAAGATATTTCTTGTGTACTGAAACCAGTCGTTTCTGCCGTGATGTTCATTCGGGGACATGCACTCAATCACCGACAGTTCCAGGCTTTTCTTGAAGAAATTGATTCTGAATTCTGTGATCAGCCTTATCACTCACCAGTGAGGTGGCTCAGCTAATAAAGTCCTGTTTCGTTTTCACAAGCTCCGAAACGAGATAGATGTTTTTCTCATTGAAAACGATAATGCTGATCCACAACTGTCAGATCTTACCTGACTGTCAAGGCTGTCATTTTTGGCCGACATCACATCCCACATGAATGAATTGAATTTTAAACTTCAAGGAAAGGATAACCTCGTGTGTGATCTCTAAAGAATCATCAAAGGATTTCGGAGAAAGCTGTCATTGTTTGAAGCACAATTAGAAGGAGAAAACTGTTATCATTTTAACTGTTTCAAAGAGTTGTGCGCTACAATCGCCGAAGATATCAACCTCGATTTTCGGGGGGGGGGGGGGGGGGGGGAATTATTCGTGATTTAAAGAAGCATTTTTTGGATAGATTTTCATATCTTGACAGGATTGAGAGTGACGTTCTTCTGATGTGCCAGTGAACTACAGTTGGAGCTCATTGATTTGCAAGTAACTGACTTGTTGAAAGAGAAGCACATAGAAGGATAACTTGTTGAATTTTACCGCTGCTTACCTGATGTTGAGTTTCCGAAACTGAAGAAATTTGCCGCTGGTATGGCATCAGTTTTTAGAACAACTTGACGAAAACCTGCAGGACAAGTAAGAGACATACATGCCAGAAGCACTGGGTCAAATACTTCTTGGTACGAACAGATGTTGGTGCTGTGGGTTTTCCTCCGCCGCTGGAGATCCCTGTGACGTCTAGAATTATGAGAATTCCCCCACTCATTGACGCTGAAAGTTGTTTGGCGTTGAGGCGATTTCTGTAGAGTTCTATGTCGCATACAGCCATGTCACGTGAATCTCTTCTTAACCGAGGTCTGCCTTGCAAGCATATCTTACAGTGTACATTTGTGAAGCGCGAAATTGGGTAGTAGTAGCTCTGGCAGAAGATGGCGTCTGTCTGGCTGCAGATTCCTTCCTGAAAATTTTTCTTGATGACGGTCATCTGTTTATCACTGAGCATTGAGTATGTCTGACATTGTCTGGGCTTGCACGTGTCCACGGGAGGGACGAATGACATGTTGCACATACCTTCCTTCACAAATTCTGCCAGGTCAGACATGGTTAAACCCTTCGCATTTAGATCTGTGACGTTTTTTATCACAATCGTATTGCGTTCTCCACACTTGAACTTCGGCATCCTTAACCCCATGAAACCGTGCGCAGAAAATATTTCGGAAAGATACGTCTCCATGAAGGAACTTTGCAGAAACCGGTGGAAAGTGCGACTGACTAGAATTTTCGCAGTTGTCCTTCAG
The DNA here is from genome assembly GCA_963921405.1 of Cepaea hortensis. Taxonomy (NCBI): domain Eukaryota; kingdom Metazoa; phylum Mollusca; class Gastropoda; order Stylommatophora; family Helicidae; genus Cepaea; species Cepaea hortensis. The sequence continues at coordinate 85,699,906 of OY992890.1, forward strand.
GGATATGTTCTTAATGTCCTCTGGACATTTACTGACCAAAAGCATCCCAGTAGTGATGTTTATTTTCTGACAGGAGGAAAATTTGACAACAAAATCCATAACTGACTTTGGCATTGCCAATGAATACTCCAACGGCAGAGAACCAAAGTGGTTTCTCCAGACATCAGAGATAAATGTAAGTATCTCCCCAGATGTATTCAGATGAAAGCAGCTGGTGAACACATCTGGGCAACAGTCGCCATACAGCACACAGACAACATCACAAAAGCCTGTCTGATTGGCCAAATTTGAGCAGTGCCACGGAGTCTCTTCGGACTTACCAAAAGCGCGTTTATGTCTAGGCCATTTAATTCTCATGGAGTGTGATCGACGTCCAGGAAGGCCTGCAGTTTCCTTGATGCTCTGCCGTGGGCGTCTATTCCCGCAAGACGCCTGTATCTAGTGATACTTGAGCCGAGTAGAGCTTCGCTACTCACTGAATCTTGATAAGTGTAGATCTTGCCTTGAGAGCTCTTCATTGTCTCTGATTGCATAACATTTGAGGCCGTTGTGGTCCTGCCTGCAGATGTTGCATAGGTACCATGGAGACATCTGTCGTGACATAACATGTCAAGTTCATAGACTGCAAATACTTGCCCACCAATTTCTAGAATCAAGTCATTGTAACTTTCAGATTCCGACTGGGAAGATGCTGTAGGCGTGGTTTCAGGATGTTTTGTAGCCATTTCAGGATCCCACTCATGGCGATAGTAGGGTATCGGGCTACTGTCTGCAAGTGGTGTTGTTTGACTATAAGCTGAACTATCAGGGATTGTGTCTATATCGGCATTAGTCGTGTTAGGACTCCTGTTGCTGCTGTTTCCATGCATTGGTTGAAGACTGGTCATGCTTGTCCTGCTGAAGTTGCTGTCTGTTTTCTCTACGCATTTGCTTGAATTCGAAAATTGCCGAGTTACATTGTTGTCCTCACTTGCATTGTACAAGTCAACTAGTACAGCAGAACTGTGTGGTGAATTCATTTCTGGAGTGCAGTTTCTTTCTGCATCTCTGGAACTCCGAGTTGTAAGAGATCTTTCAATAAGAAAGTTCGAGGAATCATTTGTTATGGCAAGATCATGCTGCCCGACATTAACGTGCTGAATATGACCACCACCCGAGTTGACTGACTCATTTCTCGGGAGTAGTCCATGTTGCCACATATCGACATGTTGAGACTGATCAACGGTTGAGTTGAAGGACACGTTTGTGATGTCACTACCAGCCTGCCTCGTGACTAGGTCTTGATGACTCGATCGTCCGACGATGGTTGAGGATGATGTCAGGTCAGACGGTGTCAAGGAGGCTGGGGTGGGGCGAGATGTGTGGTTAAGGTTTGATTCCATGGCCGAGCACTTGGTCATGGTACTGCACGTGGCTATAGCACAGGTCAGGAGCAGGGTTTCTGCAACACAAGATATCAGATCTTCATAAACAAGCACAACAGACAAGGTATGGGCATTCAACATATGCAAACTGATGTCTTGTAAATATACTTAACTGCAAATAATAAATTGGTAGGACGACAACACTCATCACTTTGTGGATATGTTTGTCTTTATATTAATGTCATCATCATCATCATCATCATCATCATCATCATCATCATCATCATCATCATCATCATCATCATCATCTTCCACTTCTGCCGTCAAGCGTCATGGGGAGGAAAAATTTGCCGGTGGGCGGCACTGAATAGTGTCATTCCGTGTGGTTGTACAATGTCTCTGATGTCGTCAATCCATTTTCTTTTTGGCCGTCCTGGTGGTCTCGTCGCAGATGATCTTTGATGTAGGCCAGTGCTGGTAGTTGCTGATGTTGCATTCAAACCACTTGATCTTCTGTCTTTCAATAGTCATATTTGACATATGCCTGGGTCAGTGACATTGAGGTGAGTGACCTTTGTAGCGAGACTACGAGAAAAACAACCAGCCATGAAAAATAATGGTAAGGGTGAGTGCAGACCCCCCCCCCCCCCCCCACGGTGGATGGGGAGAGAGACAGTTTTAGGCTGGGGTGTAATGTTGTGGGGAGCCCAGGGAGGAGCTAGACAGTAGGGTTAAAAGACGGTGGAAAACATTGACTGGGGCAGTTGCGGCTAAGACCGACTGAGGGTCGGTTCGTGTGTTTTGGACAGTGGATGTTTGGACTCCGAGCGGATCGGTATTCTAAGGAGAAGGAGCGGAGTTAGATATAGATCTCCGTCCTGTGTGTTCTCCTAGTTTTGAGTGGATGCCTAAACCCAGAGCTGGTTGAATAGTTACTGTAGGTCGAGACCCAGTGTGTGGGTTGTATTGTGTGAGGTCCAGCCGTGGAGAGTAGCTGGATAACTGTAGGCCGAGACCCAGTGTGTGGGTTGTATTGTGTGAGGTCCAGCCGTGGATAGGAGCTGGATAACTGTCCTGTGAATTTGAGATTAAGCAGGCCTTGAGAAGGCAGTGATGTGTGCGTGTAAGTTGTGAGGAGAGTAGATATATTATATGGATTATATTGTTTCTGGATATAGAATTATGTTCCCTTTGCCCGTGTTCTTGCTGTATTAAAGGATTATGTGCGCCAAATCAATCTTGTTCACTGACTGATGGATGTGTCCTACTGGGGTGAGTTGCATTGTGAGACAGGTGGCTAGATCTACTTACACTCCATAGTGACATACGAGGAACATTGAAACCTAGACAACGACCATGTCACTCAGTTAGGATAAAGAACATTGTGACAATATTTATACAAGATAACATATAATTGATGTGCGACAGATGGGTGGTTCTTTTTTTATCATCATCATCATCATCGTCATCATCATCATCATCATCATCATCATCATCATCATCATCATCATGTGCCCTGTCAGCTGCAGACGGAGTTCATGTCTTTTCACAGATCTCTGTCCTTTGTGTTCCCGATCAACTCTGTTGATATTCCTCCATTCCACCGTCTCAGTCTAAATAGTTAGATAGGTAGTTAGTTAGTTAGATTGTTAAATAGTTAGATAGGTAGTTAGTTAGTTAGTTGGCTAGTTAGTTAGTTAGATTGTTAAATAGTTAGATAGGTAGTTAGTTAGTTAGTTAGTTAGATAGTTAGATAGGTAGTTAGTTAGTTAGATTGTTAGATAGTTAGATAGGTAGTTAGTTAGTTAGTTGGCTAGTTAGTTAGTTAGATTGTTAAATAGTTAGATAGGTAGTTAGTTAGTTAGTTGGCTAGTTAGTTAGTTAGATTGTTAAATAGTTAGATAGGTAGTTAGTTAGTTAGTTGGCTAGTTAGTTAGTTAGATTGTTAGATAGTTAGATAGGTAGTTAGTTAGTTAGTTAGTTAGTTAGATTGTTAGATAGTTAGATAGGTAGTTAGTTAGTTAGTTAGTTAGATTGTTAGATAGTTAGATAGATAGTTAGTTAGTTAGTTAGTTTGTTAAATTGTTAAATAGTTAGATAGGTAGTTAGTTAGTTAGTTAGTTGGCTAGTTAGTTAGTTAGATTGTTAAATAGTTAGATAGGTAGTTAGTTAGTTAGTTAGATTGTTAAATAGTTAGATAGGTAGTTAGTTAGTTAGTTGGCTAGTTAGTTAGTTAGATTGTTAAATAGTTAGATAGATAGATAGATAGTTAGTTAGTTAGATTGTTAAATAGTTAGATAGGTAGATAGTTAGTTAGTTAGATTGTTAAATAGTTAGATAGGTAGTTAGTTAGTTAGTTAGATTGTTAAATAGTTAGATAGGTAGTTAGTTAGATTGTTAAATAGTTAGATAGTTAGTTAGTTAGATTGTTAAATAGTTAGATAGTTAGTTAGTTAGATTGTTAAATAGTTAGATAGGTAGTTAGTTAGTTAGTTAGATTGTTAAATAGTTAGATAGGTAGTTAGTTAGATTGTTAAATAGTTAGATAGGTAGTTAGTTAGATTGTTAAATAGTTAGATAGTTAGTTAGTTAGATTGTTAAATAGTTAGATAGGTAGTTAGTTAGTTAGTTAGATTGTTAAATAGTTAGATAGGTAGTTAGTTAGATTGTTAAATAGTTAGATAGTTAGTTAGTTAGATTGTTAAATAGTTAGATAGGTAGTTAGTTAGATTGTTAAATAGTTAGATAGGTAGTTAGTTAGTTAGTTAGATTGTTAAATAGTTAGATAGGTAGTTAGTTAGCTAGTTGGCTAGTTAGTTAGTTAGATTGTTAAATAGTTAGATAGGTAGTTAGTTAGTTAGTTAGATTGTTAAATAGTTAGATAGGTAGTTAGTTAGTTAGTTGGCTAGTTAGTTAGTTTGTTAAATTGTTAAATAGTTAGATAGGTATTTAGTTAGTTAGTTGGCTAGTTAGTTAGTTAGATTGTTAAATAGTTAGATAGGTAGTTAGTTAGTTAGTTAGATTGTTAAATAGTTAGATAGGTAGTTAGTTAGTTAGTTGGCTAGTTAGTTAGATTGTTAAATAGTTAGATAGGTAGTTAGTTAGTTAGTTGGCTAGTTAGTTAGTTAGTTAGATTGTTAAATGGTTAGATAGGTAGATAGTTAGTTAGTTAGATTGTTAAATAGTTAGATATGTAGTTAGTTAGTTAGTTGGCTAGTTAGTTAGTTAGATTGTTAAATAGTTAGATAGGTAGTTAGTTAGTTAGTTAGATTGTTAAATAGTTAGATAGGTAGTTAGTTAGATTGTTAAATAGTTAGATAGTTAGTTAGTTAGATTGTTAAATAGTTAGATAGGTAGTTAGTTAGTTAGTTAGATTGTTAAATAGTTAGATAGGTAGTTAGTTAGCTAGTTGGCTAGTTAGTTAGTTAGATTGTTAAATAGTTAGATAGGTAGTTAGTTAGTTAGTTGGCTAGTTAGTTAGTTAGTTAGATTGTTAAATAGTTAGATAGGTAGTTAGATTGTTAAATAGTTAGATAGGTAGTTAGTTAGATTGTTAAATAGTTAGATAGGTAGTTAGTTAGCTAGTTGGCTAGTTAGTTAGTTAGATAGGTAGTTAGTTAGATTGTTAAATAGTTAGATAGGTAGTTAGTTAGATTGTTAAATAGTTAGATAGGTAGTTAGTTAGCTAGTTGGCTAGTTAGTTAGTTAGATTGTTAAATAGTTAGATAGGTAGTTAGTTAGTTAGTTGGCTAGTTAGTTAGTTAGTTAGATTGTTAAATAGTTAGATAGGTAGTTAGATTGTTAAATAGTTAGATAGTTAGTTAGTTAGATTGTTAAATAGTTAGATAGGTAGTTAGTTAGCTAGTTGGCTAGTTAGTTAGTTAGATTGTTAAATAGTTAGATAGGTAGTTAGTTAGCTAGTTGGCTAGTTAGTTAGTTAGATTGTTAAATAGTTAGATAGGTAGTTAGTTAGTTAGTTTTCTAGTTAGTTAGTTAAATTGTTAGATAGTTAGATAGGTAGTTAGTTAGTTAGTTAGATTGTTAGATAGTTAGATAGGTAGTTAGTTAGTTAGTTAGTTGGCTAGTTAGTTAGATTGTTAAATAGTTAGATAGGTAGTTAGTTAGTTAGTTGGCTAGTTAGTTAGTTAGATTGTTAAATAGTTAGATAGGTAGTTAGTTAGTTAGTTGGCTAGTTAGTTAGTTAGATTGTTAAATAGTTAGATAGGTAGTTAGTTAGCTAGTTGGCTAGTTAGTTAGTTAGATTGTTAAATAGTTAGATAGGTAGTTAGTTAGTTAGTTGGCTAGTTAGTTAGTTAGATTGTTAGATAGTTAGATAGGTAGTTAGTTAGTTAGTTAGATTGTTAAAAAGTTAGATAGGTAGTTAGTTAGTTAGTTGGCTAGTTAGTTAGATTGTTAAATAGTTAGATAGGTAGTTAGTTAGTTAGTTGGCTAGTTAGTTAGATTGTTAAATAGTTAGATAGGTAGTTAGTTAGTTAGTTGTCTAGTTAGTTAGTTAGATTGTTAGATAGTTAGATAGGTAGTTAGTTAGTTAGTTAGATTGTTAAATAGTTAGATAGGTAGTTAGTTAGTTAGTTAGTTAGTTAGATTGTTAAATAGTTAGATAGGTAGTTAGTTGGTTAGTTAATTAGGTGGTTAGTTAGTTAGATATTTAGATAGTTAGATAGGTAGCTAGTTGGTTAGTTGGGTAGTTAGTTAGTTAGTTAGTTGGATTGTTAAATAGTTAGATAGGTAGTTAGTTGGTTAGTTAATTAGGTGGTTAGTTAGTTAGATATTTAGATAGTTAGATAGGTAGCTAGTTGGTTAGTTGGGTAGTTAGTTAGTTAATTCGCAACTTCGAGCGCTATCAAGAACAAGTTAACTGAACAGTTCAAGAAGCCTGATACGGGGGGAGGGAAAATGTCACATTGCAAGACCAACAACACGAGACAACAGACTCACAAGAAGTGCAGCGTGGGAGCTGACAAGATCGTAAAGAAGGCGAGTGGAGATAACCTGCCTGCCAGCTGTAGCACAGAACCTGAACCTACAGATACTACTAACCCTAACCCAATCCCCTAACTCTAATGGGTACATGCCATTACAGACAGAACTGACCACAGGTGGAGAGTCATCACTAGCCATCATCATTAATGTGACGACGAGGACGGCGCGTATTGCCAGGTCCGCGTGAAGAGCCGGCTTCTAGACATGATCTAGACAGCTGTCTCTGAGGTCCGCGACATAAATTTATATGGTGGGGTTGTCAATCAATCAATGGTTAGCAGTTCCGTCTCCAGTGAAATTATCTTAGTGAGAAGTAGTCCCTCATTTATGATGCCCTAGTCCATAGTGGCAGTGCCATTCCCTCCTGAAGAAATGCATGATTTTGCCGCCGCCCATGGGGTCGGGGTCATGGTGCCGCCTGAAGGCTTAGCTCTTGAATAAGGAGTCCATGGGGCTACCGGACCATGGGAATCACGGGGGCTTTCCTCCTGAATTCTTTAGGACTGAAGGGGTCCTATCACCACGGACTACGGCTTGATGCAGAGAAACTTCTAGATGTGACTTGCCATTACTTCTCTCTAAATCATTGTTAGTTGGGCTGGATACTGCTGACCTCTGATCTATTGGCATCATTTTAGCAACGTTCCTGAATGCACTAGAGTTCGCTATCTGTCTTGTCTGCTTTGTGTGCGTGAGACTGAGCACTTGTGGGTTGGTCCGGTGAGCTACGGTTCTTAGAAACCCAGCGACTTACTTAATTAAAACATAAGAAGGCCTGCATCACCTGGTATTGTGGCGGGTTTCACAGGGAGACTGGGCACCTGTAGATTTGTCCGTTGTACTACATTGCTAGGGAACGGGCGGGCGCAGCAGACACCTAAAAATATAAATAAATATATTTTTAGGTGTCTGCTGCGCCCGCCCGTTCCCTAGCAATGTAGCACAACGGACAAATCTACAGGTGCCCAGTCTCCCTGTGAAACCTGCCACAACACCACGTGTTGCAGACCTTCTTATGTTTTAATTGTCACGCCCTTGAAATTTTGTGTTTTAAATAAGTCGCTCTCTCTCAAGTTCTATTTCATGTTCTCGTAACCTTTTTTTTTTTTTTTAATCTCTTTGCTGTGTACCCCTTAGAGATGCAAACAGTCTATCCAAACAACTGCAGATTGATTTATTTCTAAACTTGAAATAATAGCTGACCTTAAAACCCACGTTTTGTGTGTGTGTGTGTTTTTTTTTTTTCCTTTCTTTGTCCGTCCCACAAAACGTTTTATTTTAACAAAGATAAAAAGTCGCATTTTACAACTTTGGGCTATTAATTAAAATGATTGTCAACCTCAAGTGTTATTTATTTCTATCTCAAACAAATCTAGTTGACTAACTTAACTCTTTTCCTTTTAGTCAGCTGCGCGGGTGATTATGTCCCTCCACAAACATCTGTCCTTTGCGTTGGTTTGCCTGTTGGTTGTCTTCCATGCTACTCTTCAATTCATTCAGATTTGTCTTCCACGATCATTAATATCAATCTTATATCTTCCCGGTTGTTATATTTATATCCTACTGGATTGTCACGACTCATAACATTATCAAAAATGATGATTGTCATGTCCTGATAAGGGTAATCACATTTCTTTGTCTTAATTTTCCACTCAACATGTCAACAAGTTCAAGTTAACTGTTGCTTTCTTGAGATATGATATATTCATGCAGAATTTGTGCGAAGTAGATGAAGTCCTGATTTTTAAATTACCGAACTCCTAGTTTTATATGAAACCTAAAATTAAAATGGCTGACGGACGTAAGAATAAAAAGTAAACAAAAGTATCCGATGTAAGTTTCTCCAGACAAAATTCTTACCTGTTGCCTGACACCTGGTGTATATGTTTACGTTTGTACATTATTTATGTGTGCAGTCATTGAATAGTGAAGTGGTATTTAGCAGGAGCTAAACCGATTAATCACAGACCGTCAACGATAGAATTTGTTACTAAAATTTAGTGAGTTCTGAGTTAAGTTCAGTATGACTATGAGTAGAGTCGAGAGACTGAAGTAACACTGTAACTAACAGTAGTCAAATTTGATTACATTTCTCTTCTTTTTTCTTCAAAAAGATTATGAAACAAATATGTTGGATAGAGCTGCCAGAATGAAATCGGATGTTACATCATATCAAGTCTCTGTGTCTTTCATAAGTGGAGAGTTATAAAAAGAATAAGTGAAAGACAGACTGCATAATTTTATTTATTCAAAAGAGATTCAGGAAGAGTTTAGTGGGAGGAGGTAATGGATTGAGCTTCGGGGGCATCTTACAGTTGGTTTTGGTCTCAATTTTATGGCTGTAGGCGGAGAATCTTTTTATAGAGACAATGGTTATGGACACTGACAAGTTTCTGACAACCAGGTGATAACAAAGGCCAAGCGGGGTTTGGCAGCGATGCGGGTGATGGCGGCAGCAAACTGTGAGCAGCGCCATCTATATCTTCTGTACGAGGGGCTGGTCATGTCTGTTTTGGAGTATGCAATGGCAATCCTGACTCTCAGCTATAAGCAGATAGAAAGGATGGAAAGGATACAGAATGAAGCTATGCGCATTATTCTTGGATGTACAAGAGATACAGCATGCAGGGCGATGCGCTACCTTCTTGATTTTCCAACCATTGAAGAGAGAATACAAGGTTGCAGGGCAAGCGCCTACCTCAGAATTAACGCAAACACACAACATCCACTGCATAGTGAAATTAGGAAGATGAAGGGCAGCAGGTTAAAAAGAGGACGGTCGTGGATGGGTCAAGCCGAAGACATTCTTCAACAGGTGTGTTCACTTGAGGACTTAGAACCTGGCAAGTGCCAACAGACTTCTGCACATCCTTTTCAGTTTGCATCCAACTAGATAGAAAATGCAGACAAGAAAATCCGGCTGCTGTTGAGGCTGAAGTACAAGCGTTGATTTTCGAGAATTCGCTAGACGGTGACGCGGTCATCTACACAGATGGGTCGGTCGTCCGACATGTGAGAAGCTCATGGGCCTTTACAGCTCGGGCCGGGGGGAGAATTGTGAAGGAGGACTCTGGTGCTTTCACTGAAACCACAAGTAGCCTGACCATGGAAGTCATGGCAGTAAGTAAAGCAATAACATGGCTCGAGACACAGACATTCACTAGGGCTTGTTTCCTTAGCGACTCAATGAACATGATCAAGAGGATAGAGGAGGGGTCGATCCGAAGAGAATGGTTGCTGCCTCTGGAGCGGTCTCGACTGGCAAAGATTAGTTTCATCTTCGTGCCAGGGCATGCAGGAGTACAAGGAAATGAGCGGGCTGACAAGCTCGCAGGTGAGGCTACTGTGGAGGGCGGACGCGCCATGGACCAGGCCGACATTCTGAATGCTCTACGAGAAGTAAGACTTTTGCGAGAACCAAGTGATGACTGAATCTACAACAATGGCCAGACTGCGAGAGCAGCAAATTAAAAGAGGGGTGGCCAAACAAGAACACTACGCAGGAAGCCAAAGAAGATTGATAAACCAACACAGAACTGGCGTCGTTAGCCGCTACACGTTGCGGGATTTGCTGAGGAGGGGATCCGAGCACTTATGGACTGAATGGTTCGATGTGCAATGAGGATGATCTGTCGACTAACTAACTAACTAACTAACTGACAAGTTTTCCAGTATGGTCACAGCCAAGAAAGGAAAACAATGAAAACTACCTTCTGTACAAATGCCTTAGGAAAACAATGAAAACTACCTTCTGTACAGATGCCTAGAATATCATGATCATGATTAGTCATTTCACATTCAGTAGACATTAGAACCCTTTTGTCAGTTTAGTAGAGCTTACATTCCATCAACAACTACCCTGAATGGTTTCTGATCACTACATCTGTATGGGCTTCCAACTCCAAGATCCCACGTCAGTTCAGTTTGGGCCAGTGTATGATGAGGACATACGGCAGAAGTCTTGCGCGGGGTTTCCGTGAAACCAGCGCAGAGCTTGCTGGTGCCTGAGGTGTGGTGCAGGTTATTCCTTTAATACCAATAAGAAGCAGTCAGCATGGTCAAATGGGTAAGAATGTGTGTTCTTAAACATCCATTGTGCTGATGCCAAGGTAAGTGGTTCAACACCTACACCGGACAGCTGGACTAAAATGTGGACCCATTGTCCTTGACTTGGGGATGCAAATTACAAGTACCTCTGAAGTCGGAGTGGGTTTGCCTGAAGGCGAGGGACACCGTTAATAGGGAAAGCTAATCCACACACAAGGTAAGTGGTTCAACACCTACACCGGACAGCTGGACTAAAATGTGGACCCATTGTCCTTGACTTGGGGATGCAAATTACAAGTACCTCTGAAGTCGGAGTGGGTTTGCCTGAAGGCGAGGGACACCGTTAATAGGGAAAGCTAATCCACACACAAAATTCAGTCCATCACTACTATAAATAGTGTGTATGGACTAAAAAAAAAATACCCGTAACAACATAGATATTCAAACTTGTGGAGGTGGTTACTACAGCTTTCTGCTGGTTGGAGAACAAACTGTATACGCTTGTTGTGATTGTAACTGATTCACAAAGCATGCTGGCAAAGGTGAAAACTGGCATACTTCATGCAAAATGATATGCATCGATTCAGAGGTCATGAGTTGTTAGCATTCACTGGATCTTTTCTCCAGGACACTTTGGTGTGGTTGGAAATGAACAGGCAGACATATTTTCTGGTGCCGCATCATTAAGGGGTGATTTGATGCATGACAAGGCAGATGTGGTAAAGGCCATTTGGGAGCATGTGAATAGTGCAGAGGAACAGATAGACTATCATGGTCTAGAGAGAATGCGGTAGCAAGGGGTGGTCAGAGGATCTGGTCGACAGTCGTCACTCAGAGGTAAAGCAAGACAGACATATAATCAGATTGCAGTGGGCACCATTAGTATTGGAACTCTTTGCTGGCTGTTAAAGATGATGACTGAGCATCATGAGAACGCCCCGGTTGCAATTATGTCAGTTCTTGACTCAACTCAACCCATAACAACAGTCTTAACTTTCTCTCGTGGTTGTGACAGAAGTCACCACAGCTACCCATTTTGACCCAGCTGTTTTTCTCAGGAACTCAAGCTTCCTTCTGACTTAAGTCTCATTGTTCTTGATGTGGGACTTTCATGTTATTCTTGTTTCTAGTATAATGTCTATGTACACAGGAGTTTCATCTGATGGGACATTTATATTTCTAAGTTGCATCTCTCATTTTGTTTTTCTTTGTTTGAGAGCATGAAAAGTGTTGCTGATATTTTTAAAATACTGATCTGCATCAATAAGATGAGTATTTACCTCACTGAGAGCCACATGTAAATTGGCATGGTACTTAAGAAATGAATCATTCCTTTTGTTATAAGTGATGTTCACATTATGTGTCATTTATTTTGAAATTTTTGTGTAGATGGTGACAAATGTGGAAGAGAAGATGATTTTGAAGACCTGACTTGGGCAAAACTTGTTGTACAGTCATATCGAAGGAAAGCCTGGAATCTGTGTTGTAGTGTAATCTATACAAGATGCCGAAGATGACAATGACTAAAGCTTCCAAAGGGAATGCTAAATTGCTGGCTGTCAAGGTCACCACAATGGATGCTGAACTGGAGTTTAAGATTGAGGTAGAGATATCTAAATCTGTTGCTGTCCCTGAATTCTGTTACGTCATTAATCTTTAAGATCTAGTGATTAAATAGAAGATTTTTCATTACTTATTTAGTTATTGCACTTTTACTCTATTGCATATAATTATATAGAAAGCTTCTCATAACTTATTTAGTAATTACTCTTTTACTCTAAGATGTAGAGAATACATAGAAAGCTCTTCACTACTTATTTAGTGAGTCCTGTTTTACTCTGCTGCATAAAATTATATAGAAAGGTCTTCATTACTTACTTAGTAATTCCACTTGTGTTCTGAGATGTAGAGAATGCATAGAAAACTCATCATTACTTACTTAGTGACCTGTTATTTAAGTAACCATTCGATTTCTACAAAAAAGTATAGAGGTTTTGTAGAGAGTTTTCTCATATGTAATTAGTTATTCCTCTTCCATGCTAGGATGTAGATACTATATGTCTTCTGTAGCAGTCTTTTAATCTTTAGAAATTGTTATTTGAATTTAGCCCAAAACAACCGGCAAGGAACTCTTTGACTTAGTTGGAAGAACAATTGGCCTGAGGGAGACTTGGTACTTTGGCTTGCAGTATGTTGACTCCAAAGGTTATGTGGCTTGGCTAAAATTTGATAAAAAGGTGGGAGGATATTCGTGGTTTTGTGTTTGTGTGTGTATTTGTTCTATAACATTTCTTGTTGTCAGAACTGTGTGGACATATGTTCTGTAGCATTTCTTGTTGTCAGAACTTTGTGGATATTTGTTCTGCAGCACTTTTTCTAGTCAAAACTGTGTGTATATTTGTTCCATAGCATTTCTTGTTACCAAAGATGTGTATATATATTTCTTTTTTGGCTCTCGCCTTTACATACTACTTTCTAGTAGCACTGGGCTGAATTTTGCATGGGAATGAGCTTTCCCTATTACCAGTGTCCCTTGCCTTCAGGCGAACCCACTCTGACTTCAGAGGTAATTGTAATTTAGATCCCTTAGTCAAGGACGATAAGTCAGCATATTAATCCAACTGTCCGGTGTAGGTTTTGAACCCCTTACCTCGGCATCAGCATACCGGATATTTAAGAATTCACATTCCTATTCCTTCTGCCATGCTGACCTGTGTGTATATTTGATCTGTAACATATTACTGAACTGAAGTAACTATGTAAAGTGAAGGAAGTGAAGTAGAGTAAAGTAAAGTAAAGTTTGTTCAAGGAAATGAGTGGGCTGACAAGCTTGCAGGTAAGGCTATGTGGAGGGCGGACGCGCCATGGACCAGGCTGACATTCTGAATGCTCTACGAGAAGTAAGACTTTTGCGAGAACCAAGTGATGACTGTGAATCTACAACCATGGCCAGACTGCAAGAACAGCAAATTAAAAGAGAGGTGGCCAAACAAGAACACTACGCAGGAAGCCAAAGAAGATTAATAAACCAACACAGAACTGGTGTCGCTAGCCGCTACACGCTGCGGGATTTGCTGACTTATGGACTGAATGGTTCGATGTGCAATGAGGATGATCTGTCAACTAACTAACTAACTAAAGTAAAGTAAAGTCCCATAGCAGATACCGCCTGCAAGGTTAGAGTGAGTCAGCACATATTCTAGGTTACAACATAATGGTGGGGTGGCCAATCTTTCAGAACAGAAAAAAAATACTATTTTATGTAAGTGAGTAGATCCCAGAACATTACTGGTTAGGAACAGAAAAAAATAATATTCTGCCACCACTGTGAATGGAACCCAGACCACTGTTTTGGGAGGCAAGCATACTGAGTACCTCCAATATCTAAGTGCCAACAAATGATGCAAGACATAACATATTTGCTCTCAATGTTTTGTTTTCTTCTTCAAGGTGCTCGATCAAGGCATACCCAAAGAATCTCAAATTCACTTCACTTTCTTGGTGAAGTTCTATCCTGAAGATGTTTCTGAGGAGCTGGTTCAGGAGATCACTCAGCATCTTTTCTTTCTACAGGTTTGTCACTTCTGTCTTTTAAAACAATGTTTTCCTGTAGTGATAGAGTGCACGATGTATTGCCTGACATATTTCGCTGCATCTCATCACAAACATACTGAAGAAATGACACAACATAAACTAAAGTAATTAGATAAATCCTTCAAGCTGAAATATACAGCCCACATTTTCACACAGTAATTTCAATTGTCTACCACAGTAATTTTAAACTGACTAACTTGTCTTTCTGTTTGCACAAAACTGGCTTCTGTAAACTAATGACGAGAAAGACTTCTGTCTCTCTTGAGATATTTCCCTGTTAGCTGGTGCTCATACGGGAAGTAAAGAAATGTAACACAGTAACAGCCATGCATGTCGTAAGAGACCACCAAGAAGGGTTGGTGTGAGACTGTAGAAAACTTCCATTACAATATCCAGTCAATCATGAGTAAGTCTACAAATAACTTTGCATTGTTTGAGGGCCTCTTCTCCATTTGTGGTTGAAAGGCAAAAGAAGATTAATGTTTGTGAGATGTGTTGTGCATCATTAGTTTATAGTTATTAGATGCATATCCTTTACAGGACGTCGCAGTCAACCCCAGCATATTTTTGGCTGTTTGTGATTTCTTGGCAAGTTTATGTTCAGTGGTTTGTCATTGCTTTTTGAATGACTGGCACTCATACCATTGTATAAAAAACCAGCTCAAGGCAGACTGCTTCTAAATTGCCCACAGCTGTGTTTTTATCGCAATTTGCTGGATTGCAAATTGCCTTCGTATCCCCTTTGCACAGGCCAGCTACAAGTGTGTAGAGCAAGTAATTATTTACCATATTTGTAATTTCTTGTTTGCATTTTCATTGAATAAGTAAATCTCAGCAAGGTATCGTATGTATGTGCACCTTGTCCATGTCAGACATTTACTTTATCTGGAAACAAGTATAGTTTATGGGGGAACTAGATGCCTAGTGTATTTGAGAAATAGATGTATAATGTATCTGGGAACTAGATGTATAATGTGAATACATTATACATCTAGAATACATACAGAATAAGCTAGATTTATAGTTTATCTGGGAAGTAGATGTATAATGTATTTGTAAGCCATAATTATAGTTTATTTGGTAAGTAGATTTGTAATGTATTCAAAAACTAGATGTATAGTGTATTTAAGAAATAGATGTATAGTCTATCTGATATAAAACTAGTTCTTAGATACACTATACATATAGTTTTTAAACACATTATACATCTAGTTCCTAGATAAACTATAAATCTAGTTTATACAAATGTGGTTTCTAGGCAAATGCAAAGAATGTCATAGGTGGACAGAAAAGCAATTAAGTTAGTCCTTCATGTAACAAATGAAAACTGTAACTCATAAGAGAAATTCAGTCAAGATTGATTGGTCTCATTATGTGAAGAAACAAACTTGGTGACAGTTGGCAAATGTGATGAGAGAAGAGCAAGGGGAATGCACAAAGATGGTTGGTTTGGCTACATGGCACAATCTGGACAAGACCATCAATCTGGACAAGACCATCAATCTGGACAAGCCCATCAATCTGGACAAGACCATCAATCTGGACAAGACCATCAATCTGGACAAGCCCATCAATCTGGACAAGACCATCAATCTGGACAAGCCCATCAATCTGGACAAGACCATCAATCTGGACAAGACCATCAATCTGGACAAGACCATCAATCTGGACAAGACCATCAATCTGGACAAGACCATCAATCTGGACAAGACCATCAATCTGGACAAGACCATCAATCTGGACAAGACCATCAATCTGATCCATGACTATGGTGATCTTGGCACAATCTGGACAAGACCATCAATCTGATCCATGACTATGGTGATCATGTGAGATTACCAACCGTGACTGCCCAAGCATGGCAGCATGCCACATGATGATGATGCTATTGTACTGTCTTTACCTTTATTTTTTTTTTTTATTAAAGGTCCCTTTTACTTGGCTTAAGGCACATAGGGAATATGTTTCTAGAGGCACATTTTTGTAGAGCAATTGGAATTTGTGTGTGATGTGGTCAGCACACCAGCCACTTTACCTTCCAAGACAATTCCTGGCACCCATTTCAGGCTGGGTTGACCTAGAAGCCAAGGTCAACTTAAAAAATGTGAATCCACTCCAATGCATATCAAACCCCTGATCACTGGAAAAGTAGGCAAGTGTCTATCCACTACACTACACTACTGCAGCTCCCTTTAACTCTGTAACTAGAAACATTGAGTGTAGAACTATGTTTGGAATGGAATATCTTCCGATTATAAAGTCCATGAGCTTAAGTTGTCTGCTGCATCTCTCAAACCTGCAGGTCATCTTATCTTATCTCATCATGTTCCTCTTGTACCTTGCTGTGTCGAGGTGAAGTATAAACACCGGGAGAGTGCCCACTTATGGACTTCATATATCATAATTTCCATGGATTCTGTTATTCCGTGTCCATCGTTTACATGGTCTGCCTCTTTTTCTGGTTCTGTTTGGTCTGCATATCAATGCTTATTGTGGTATACTGTTAGTTGGTAGCCTTGTTACATGGCCAAACTATTTAACTTGCTATTTTCTTATGAAATATAGCTCTGCTGTAACCCTCACTTTAGTCCTGATTTCTTCATGTCTGATTTTCTCTCTTCTTGATATATTGAATATTCTTCTCAGGAATCTCATTTCCTTTGTTGTAATTTTTCTTTTCTCATTTTCTGTCATTGTCCAGGTTTGGCATTGGTAGCATAGAATTGGTAGGAAGATTTGCTGTAAATTGCATTTTTAGTAGATATTGATGTGTGTTTGTTCTTTAGAATTGCTGCCATTTGTCCAGTGAATTGGTTTGCCTTATTGCATCTAATTTTGATCTCATCTTCCGATTTGCCATTTGATAATATTATACTTCCTAAATACCTGAAGCTCTTTACCTGCAGGTCAAACAGTCAATTCTGAACATGGACATCTACTGCCCACCAGAAACATCTGTTTTGTTGGCTGCTTTTGCTGTTCAAGCCAAATATGGGGATTATGATCAGGCCACATACCAACCTGGTATGCTGGCTTCAGATGACTTGCTTCCGCAGAGAGTCCTCGATCAGTATCAGGTATGTTGGGTTAGTTTGTGTGTCTTTATTCTGTCTTTGCATTTCTTCTTCAGCATCCTTTTAGCTCCCTGTAAAGCACAGGAGTTCAACCATTCCACACCAAGAGCTCTCCTAATGTTTATTAACTCATATAGGTCCTTCCATGTCTTTCCATGTTACTTATCTGCCCCTAATTTTCTCTCCCTCCAAGTGTGTGGGTGTGCTTACATATGTGTGTGTGTGTGTGTGTGTGTGTGTGGGTGGGTGGGTGGGGGGCACTGTCAGTACCAAATATGTTTAATCAGTGTTGTTAATTTTTATTGTTATTGTCATTAGTGTTATTATTGCTGTTTTTGCTTCTGTAATTGGATACACACAAACATACACATTCTCCCCCTCCACTCTCTCTCTCTCTCTCTCTCTCTCTCTCTCTCTCTCTCTCTCTTTCTCTCTCTCTCTCTCTCTCTCTCTCTGATTCTCTCTCTCTCTATCTCTGTGTGTGTTTGTGTGCATGCGTGTGTTCGTTCGTTCGTTCATTCGTTCCAGCCCCTATAAATTGTAATTATTCATCTATTCCAGATGACACCTGACATGTGGGAGGAGAAAATAAAATTCTGGTATGCTAAAAGACGGGATATGACAAGGTTGGTGAACAATCATAAGTATAGTTTAATATTTCGTAGGAATTTGACAGAATTAAAAACTGGTCACGGTGACAAGAGAGAGGGCTAAGTACAAACAGAGACAACTGGAAACAGTTCTTCCAACAAAGGGTCCCTTGCTGTTGGGAATATGGGAGGGAATGTGAAGTTAACTTGCATATAAGAGAGTTTTCTTCTCTTTGATTAATGTTGTCTGCTTAGTTTGTAAGTAGATAATTTTTTCAGTCAACCCTTTTCTAACCTTGGGCATAAAGGCACTCAACAAGTTTTTTTTTAATTTTCCTGGTGCAATTGCATACACACCATCTTGAAATGCTGAACCAAAGGAAGTGAGATGCTTCATGAGGGATCGAACCTCTGGCCCTACCTCTCTGCCATACAAACACCAATAGAGAATGTGTAGAAATTACTGAATTGTACTATAATTGTAAAGGTTGATACTCTCTATGCTAGATGTGTTATTTACAATCCCCAACAGTGACAGGATAATTTTTTCTGACAATCCCCAACAGTGACAGGATTATGTTTTCTGACAGTCCCCAACAGTGACAGGATTATGTTTTCTGACAGTCCCCAACAGTGACAGGATTATGTTTTCTGACAATCCCCATTAGTGACAGGATAATTTTTCTGACAATCCCCAACAGCGATAGGATTATGTTTTCTGACAATCCCCAACAGTGACAGGATAATTTTTCTGACAATCCCCAACAGTGACAGGATTATGTTTTCTGACAATCCCCAACAGTGACAGGATTATGTTTTCTGACAATCCCCAACAGTGATGGGATTATGTTTTCTGACCAGTGCGATTTTGGGATCAACCTCGCCTCTTAAGATGGGCATCAGATCATGTGAAGAGTATTCTGGGAAGGAAAAGGTTGTGAGAAAGGGAACTGGTCTCATCAACAGCAGTGTCTGCCATGAGAATACATTCTTCCGAGATAGTGACATTTATGTAAAGAATTTGCATACATTTTACAATTATCTTATGTTACTTTAGCCTGACATACTGAAGAACATAGGAAGAGAAAGTTGAGTTGATTTAAGAACCAACATCACAACACTCAGGATATTCTCATATGTGCACCGCCCTCATCTTCAACAAGCAGCGAAGAGCCCCAATATAATGGTACCAGTAGCAGTCTGATTATGTGTTCGTCTGGCATATTCTTAGCATTTTGAGTGTCGGTCGGATCCTCTGATTACTCCCTGCAGCACAACTCCCTTCAAGTTGGGATGATCCACCCGCCAGGAACAGAAAGAAGATGGAGAAATGTGCAATATTTTAATGGATTGAAGTATTTTTTTTTGTTACATTTGTATCATAGCAGCTATGTGCAGAAACATTTATTATGTGTAAAGATTTACTTTTCTGTTAAACTGAATATGTTTCTTGATATAATCGCAATGTGGAGCTGTTTCTAATAATATAGCTTTATTTTTAAATAGCAAGTATCTTGGTAGGAAGCCATCATTTGTTCAAATTATTGTGATATTTTCAGTGACGAGGCTGAAATTGAATATCTGAAGATAGCCCAAGATCTGGAGATGTATGGCGTCAATTACTTCCAGATAAAAGTAAGGGAAATTGTTTGATGTTATATATAAGCAATGGCAAACTACTTACTACACAAGCTGAAAAGCGCATAAATGCATTTGAAAATGTTATAGGCAGGTTCTAAGAATATCTTGGAATCAGAAAAGAACAAATGCATCCATACAATAAGAACTGAATATTGAAGAAGGATGACTACTAAAGATCATGTTTTGCATATCCTTTACAGGACATCGATGTCAACATCATCTTTCAGCTGATTGTTGATCTCTTGGCAAGATTATGCTCAGTAGTTTGCCTTTGCTTTCTGAGCGGCCGACTCACATACCACGTAAGTTACCGACGCGATTCGAACAACTTCTGATTCTCACCGTCGTCACATCACTTACGAGAGTATACGAGATTACGGAGAAAAGTCGCTAACCTCTAGGTCAGGAAGCTGGCACTAAAGATCATAAACAAAGAAAATTGAAATATTTTGGTCACTTGAAACATCATGAATGTATGGAGAGAACAATTATGGAGGGGTATATGCCCGGGAAGAGAGAAAGAGGAATGCCAAAGAGAAGATGGGTGCAGGATGTGGCAGATGATCTCCAGATGGGCGCAGGACATCTTGCTTATGACTGAGAAGTTTTCTGGAAGGTTGTTATGGTAGCAAAGTTTTGCAAAATCTGATGGCTATATCACATCACAGTCTCATACCAGGAGCTTCAGAGCTAATTATTATGATTAAACTAATGTGGGGGTCCATCATTTTTTTTTATCATTGAATGACGGTCAAGGAATCAGGTCGCCAGCATCATGCCAGCAGCCTTGACATTTTCCATATAAACATCTGGTACCCTGTTTGTGAGGCTGGGAGCCGCGGTAGAGCAGTGGATAGCATGCTTGCTTTCCTGCCAGCCCGGGGGATTATATGTTCAAATCCCATTAATGCAGATTTTTTTTACAAAAGAGTTATGAGTTATGAGCTAAGAACCGACATCATCATCGTTCTCACACGTTCTCCGTCCCTTTGTTTAACCCTTTACAGGGCAGACGCTTGTCCATTTTGTAGCCCTGAACGGGCAAGATTTTTTCAGGTTCTGTAAAAATTTCGGGTCGCGTTAGTAAAAACATCACAAATACGGTGTTAGTCAACCGATTTTAGTTAAATAAACAACACAATGAAGGGAAAAGCATGCAGAATATGTTACTCACGTGATTGTTGCCAGTAATCCATATATGAACACAAATATTTACGAAATATGGCATGTTGTTTGTGATTTTCCGTCATCTATTCGGCAATTTACAAACACATTTTCAGAATCATAATCACTTTCTTTAAAGTCCGACTCACGACTGCTAATGCAAAGTAACGCTTTGCACTGATATCTAGCTCCGATTAATAATCAACTTCGTGCCCTTTAATGTCATTTAAATTGAACAGAGCGAAATCTCGGCTATCACTTGAAGAATCGCAGAAATCCATTTTGAAAAACAGCGTAAACTCCCGAAAACTATCAAAACAAGTCCGTAAAAGTCTGTTCAAAGTCATTGTAGCGCGTTTACAAATGGCGGCCACATTGTCAAGCTATCGGCAAAAGTGAAAGTAGCGGTCGGAAGTGTCGGAAAGCCGAGAGATCGTGTTTTTACAATGCATAATAGTATCGGCCGGAATCGGACGCTACGCTCGTATTTAGAGATCGGCCGGTAACGGACGCTATGCCTTGTAAAGGGTTAACAGACAGTGAAGAGTCATATTACCAGTCATTCCAACTGCCATCTGACTGAAAGTTCTCCTGATCTTCCCTCTCAGTTGTGAGATTCGTCCAGAACCCCTGCCGATCCTCCGCACACATGGGTGCTCAGTCTGTTCCACCACTTTTTCCTCCTGGTCCCACAGGCGCCCGACCACCTCTCCCTTGTCCATAGGTAATCCACTACCAAGAGGTGCATTCCCTGCCAGCCTATCAGCCTGTTCATTCCCCCTCCCGCAAATTGATCTGGGTTGCCAGGACATGCCCAGTGCGGTATTGACCACATCATCCACTGAGTGCCAGTTGGTATACACAAATATGGGGCTAGCACCATGTACCCAAGCACCTCCAGAAGTGTATAAGTGTACGTAACATTCATCATCATGTGCCATGCCGGTAAGCTTGGGCGGTCATGTTTTGCCATCTCACTCGATCACCAGAGTCGTCGATCAGCTCAGTGTTCTTGTCTCGACCATACCACATGGCCAAGCCATTCAGGTATTTACTTTTCTGCCTTCCCCTTGTTCTGTTCCCCTCGATCTTGCCAGTTGTTACCAAGATCTCCTTAACGTTACTTACTTTATTTAGGCTAGATTGGTAGCTAGCCGTCTTACTATTGACATCATGGCAGTAACTAAAGCTATAGACACAGACTTTCATCCAGGTATGCTTTCTCAGTGAGTATGCTCAGGAAGATCGAGATGGGCTGGACTTGAAGACAGTGGATGGAGTATCTGATGAAGACAAAATTTATTCAAATCAGTTTCAGTTTTGTGCCATGCTACAAGGGTGTTAAAGGAAATGAGCAAGCTGATAGTCCAGTGAGTTGGGCTACTGAGGGAAGTGGACAAGCAATGGACCTGAGTGATACAGTGAATGCTGTTAGACAGGCGATGAAATGTACCTAGAGACAACTGCCAATCTGTAACTTTGACCAGACTGCAAGGACGTCATGTTAAAAAAGGTGAAGACAGACAGGAGCGGTATGTAGCGAGTCAAAGAAGAATAGTCAGCCAACACAGAATTAGTGCTGTCTACTGCTAAACGCTGATGGAGGAATTGAGGAGGGGATTCGAGCATTTATGAACTGAATGGACCGATGTGCAGAGAGGATAACCTGATGGCTTAGTAACTAGTTTTTGTTTACATATCAGTGTTGTGGTCAAACAACTTTCATAAACAAATCAGTGTCATGTTTACGTGGCCTAGATGTCACTGTGATGTTAGCATTTCTACACACCAGACTCAAATGTCAGATGTCAGCGACCTTATGTCTTTGCTACATTAACGTACCTTAGATGTTGAGTATTATATTATGCTATCAACATACCTCAGATGTCAGTTCCAAGTTACTATCTTAGGTGTATGCCATGTTAGCACATCATAAATGTCAAGTTTAATATTAGTGTATCTTAGATGTTTTGTGCCATGATAGTATACTTTAGATGTCATGTGCTATACTAGTATAGTTTAGATATCATGTGCCACACTAGTATATTTTATGTCATGTGCTATGCTAGTATAGTTTAGATACCATGTGCCACACTAGTATATTTTATGTCATGTGCTATGCTAGTATACTTTAGATGTCATGTGCCACACTAGTATATTTTATGTCATGTGCTATGCTAGTATACTTTAGATGTCATGTGCCACACTAGTATATTTTATGTCATGTGCTATGCTAGTATACTTTAGATGTCATGTGCCACACTAGTATATTTTATGTCATGTGCTATGCTAGTATACTTTAGATGTCATGTGCCACACTAGTATATTTTATGTCATGTGCTATGCTAGTATACTTTAGATGTCATGTGCCACACTAGTATATTTTATGTCATGTGCTATGCTAGTATGCTTTAGATGTCATGTGTTACACTAGCATACCCTAGATGTCATGTGCCACATTGTGCACTATCTTTAATCATTCTATACATCCTGGCAGAATAAAAAGAACACAGACTTGTGGATTGGTGTGGATGCCCGGGGGATAAATGTGTACGACAGAGATAACAGGTTGGCCCCGAAAGTTGCGTTTCCTTGGAGCGAAATCAAAAATATATCATTCAAAGACAAAAAGGTATGGTAGTGTCAGTTGGTTACTTATGCATAGTCTGTCCTCTGCTACTCTGGAATGTAGAAGAAAATATGTGTTATTTGTATTTTGGTGTAACTATATTTATTATCATCAAAGATGTGAATATCTGATCGAGCGGCTAGAAGGCCAAACTTCCATTTGGCAGTCTTAGGTTTGAATCCTCAGTAAGGTGATGGATGTTTTTTTTGTCAGGGGCAAAAAGAAAACCCTAACCTGAGCAGTTCGCTGTGATTACACTAGCCAGGCAGCCTTAATTCCTCAGGCTCAAGAATTCCTCAGGCAGCAAGAATTCCTCAGGCTCAAGAATTCTTCAGGCAGCCTTAATTCCTCAGGCTGAAGAATGACGGCTCTGTGGCGAAGGTGTTACAGACGCAGTTCATAGTCCCACATACCACGTTCAAAACACAGCGATTTGGCAGCAGCCCGCCTTACATTGCTTTTTTATGAAATGGTATGGGTGCTGGTCGTTTAGAAAGCAATGGCAAACTACTGAACGTAAACTTGCCCAGGAATCATGAACCAACAAATAATGCTGGGATTGACTGCTATGTCATGTAAAGGATATGCAACTAAGGTTTTTTGTTTTTTTTAAGACACACCCCCTCTCCTGTCCTACACAAGGTCTGTAATGATAGTTTTATCAAGAAAGAAAGCGAGTTTTTAAAATTGCATTGAGGGAAAAGATACTTGGGCAAGTCAACAATTTTTTTTTTTAACGTAGGACAATAAATAACAAATGATGGTAGGTGTGAGGTAGAAATAAGAAAGGGAACAGGAATGGCCAGAGCTCTTCTCAACATATGAAACTGTTTTGAGTATCTCATGGAGACATCACGAAATTGTTACCTCCACTCAAGTCAGATCAATATAACACTTTATTTGAAACAAAATGGCAGCTGATTAACACATAATGTATATCAGTGCATAGCATTTGGTCAAAGGGCAAATTCCACGTACCACTGAAACTGCACCTCGTATGTATAGAAAAACCATTGTTATGTTGTTATTGTTTTCAATATTTATTATGTTAACAGGTCTCATTGTCCTTTCAAGCCTTTTTTTTTCATGTTATATAATTAAATAAATGGCATTAAATTTTAAGTTTTTTTTTCTTCTTCAACCTCAATACTTTTTGCTTTGTGGCATCTGCTTATGTCACGTTAATATGTATTTGAGCCATATTTCAAGCATATATCTTTATGTTCCATTTTCTCGGAACTCGACTACATGTCATTACATTCAGCTTCACCATCACATCTTTCTCCTCAATGCTAATATCTTCATCAACCTCTCTGTTAGACTTTCATCTCCTTATTGATCACAATAAAAAAGTATTTTTTCTTTACGTTTTGGAAATTTACAGTTGGTTTGAAACAGTTTTATTCAATGTTGTATCTTTCTCCATTCCTACAGTTTACTATTAAAAATGTTGGCAAAAAGGAACCAGATTTTGTCTTCTATGCACCCAAACCAAGAATCAATGAATTGGTATGTATGGACTATTGTGTGCATTATTGTTCTCATGTTTAGCAGGGAAGTATAAGACTTATATTCCTAAAAATATTTAGGAATTGAAATTCATGTTCACATGAAAGACTTTCATTTGTTTGGACCCTTAAAAAAGCTTTAAAGGGACAACAATTCCACACAAATGCAGATATCATGACCACAGTGCCCTAATGTTTCAATGAACAACATTGCTCCTTTTTCACGAACAATATCCGGCATCTTCTAAGCAGTAGGATGCATGTTTGAAAGGCTGTGGCGACTTGTTCTAGCAAGCCCAGGTACACGCTTGCGGCATAATAGTTACATTGCTGTTATACCTTTCATACATTTGTAATAAAGCCATTGGTACAGGTTTCATTTGATCATGCCTCCTGTTTTGAAGCTCATCTTCTTGTTGTATACAAGGGTAACATATGAATCAGCATATTTAAGGATGCAGGAGTTTGGAATTAAGTGTGGTTGCAGCAAGGACGGACACATGAAGGGATGAATCCGTCATGTTTACAACCACTATGATCATCATCATTATCATGTGTTATGCCAAAAAGCATATGCGGTCATGTTTTGCTATCTCAAGCGATCACCAGAGTCGTGGATAAATCATTGTTTTTGTCATGACCATACCATGTGGTGACGCCATCCGGGTATTTACTTCTCTGCCTTCCCCTTATTCTCTTCCCCTCAATCTTGCCAGTTGTCATCAAGTTCTCCAATCCATTTCTTCTCATAACGTGTCCAAAAAAACTGACTGTCTAGGTCTAATTTCTCTAATCTTTAACCACTGTGTTACTGGAACATTCAGCATCTACACTTGACATTTGCTGAGAGAGACAGGGCATCTATGAGTTTGCCTGGAGTGCTGTGAAGATGAATCATTCAACCATGAATTAAAAAAACAACAGATTACAAGTGAGTCTTTAAAGGAAGGCAGTCACTGCTTCTGTTTGCATTCCCATTCTGGATGCTATAGTCTCATGTACTAGTTTACTCTGCAACAGTTTTATGTCACATCCCATCCTTGCCTTGGATTGGGCACTTATTTAAATGGCTTTGTCTTTACCATCCATGAAATCCTCCTCTGTTTCCTTCTTCCCTTAATGTCATCTAGATGTCTTTGTGAGGGTGACTGGAATCAGTTGTCACTTGTGTATATGATATGTAATCGACATAGCAACTTCTTTCTTAATCATGCTCAGCTGTTGGTGTTGCTCTGTAAAGAATTTTCAGTGCTAGAAACAATTACTTTATTTCAGATTCCTGAGATCAACATAATTACTCATTTGTAAATTTGTTACTGTTAGATTTTAGAGCTGTGTGTTGGGAATCATGAACTGTTCATGAGAAGGAGAAAGCCAGACACCATGGAGATTCAACAAATGAAGACCCAGGCAATTGATGAGAAGGCGAGGAAAAAGGTTTGTCACTGAACTTTTCTAGCATTAATACAGTGATTTGTTGTTTAATTGTGTATGTCACTGAACTGTTCAAGCATTATTACAATGATTTGTCATTTAATTGTGTATGCTGAAGTGGCAAAATTTTAAACAGATGTTTAATTACAACAGATCTTTGACTGTTTTGTTCCTCCGCGTTTAGGAACACTTTTGTACCAACAGAATCCATACTACATGAATATCTTCTGAGTAAGATGGAGCACATTGTGGCATGCCCTTAGTGCTGTGACATCAGTGTTAAATGACAAATTCAGGGTTCTTCATTTACAATTAATTACAATGAATGTCAACTCAAACTCATCATCATCAGATAGCAAAGATGTGGCTAAATGTTACTAACTTCAGCTCCCTTTTGTTTTACCATAAATATGGTTAATATCATGATCCTGTTTTATCGAAATCCTGCCTTAGTAAAGTGTGAGTTAGGCTGAGAAAGTTCAGGTGATTGCTTGTGGGTAGTGAGAAATGACTTGGTCATGAAGATTGCCTGAAACACAGAATGAGAGTAGTTGAGTGAAAGTGATTTGTGAAGATTAGGCAGTCCAGGGCTGGCCATTTCACAGGCGGTCCAGGGCTGGCCATTTCACAGGCGGTCCAGGGCTGGCCATTTTACAGGCAGTACAAGGCTGGCCATTACAGTTTCCCAGGTAAATCTCTGGCACAAATTTTATGAGTTAATGCCCCTGCAAGAAGCTTATTGCCAATTATCTAGTTCTAAATAGATTGTCTCTTTTAATAATAAAAACTTGCCATTCAGCAGGGGGACGGGTGAGTGTAAGCTTGCATTCCCAGGCCAAATGTGCTGCCTTAGTTGTGTTGTATCCATGTTTGTTTAATGGACCCCTAAGGTTGCATGGGAGCTGTGCTAGCTTAGTTGTAAGGCACTTGCCTTGTGTTTGAATTTTAACTGAGGTGGGTTGTAAAATTAACCGGGTCTCCCAAGTTGCCCCACCTAAAATGGGTTTCATTAATTTTCTTGGAAAGTAAAAATGGCTGGTGTGATACTAACCACATCACCTTCGGATTGTCAATATATGGGTCTATCACCACATGCCAAACACACTTTAGGGCGTGTGAAAGGGGAGCAGTACAGAATACTGTAACATTTGTTACAACTGATATTGTCATTAAGTGCTACATAAAACCTGAACTTTTATATGGATGTGAAGTGTGAACAATGAGTGGACAAGCTCACAAACATCTGATGGCTGTGAAAATGGAGTTTTTTGAGGAATATGCAAAGAATACCATGGACATTGAAACACAGTTGCGAGCAATTTGGCAGCAAACTGTCCCAGTTTAGTGGGCCTAGGGACTGAGTGCTTTTCATTGTTTCATTCTTGTGTGTGCTGATTTACATCATGTGTTTGGAGGGGGGAAAAAGTTAGTTGCAAATCCTTTATAGAACATCGCAACCAACCAGAGCATCTTTTAGCTGTTTGTTATTTCTTGACAAGTTTACGCTCAGTAGTTTGCCATTGCTTGCTGAAAAACTGGCACCTATATCACTGAATGAAAACCAATGCAAGACAGCCTATTTCCATATTGCCCTCAGCTGTGTTTCGAAAGCAGTATGCAGGATTACAAATTGCATTCATAAGCCCTTCTCCATAGAGCCAGTGTTTGAGGAAGCCTGTAGCAAATAATGTACTTGCAGCTAGCACTGTGGTTATGGCTGCTACTGTTTTTCCTTGCTAAGGCTGTCAGCCTCTTCAAAACAACAGCAGCAATAATCACATGACTGTTTCAGATGGATAGATCTCTACTTGCAAAGGAGAAGCAGCTGAGAGAGGAAGCTCAGAGGGAGAAAGAAGACCTGGAGAGGAAGCTGTTCCAGTTGCAAGATGAAGCCAGACAGTCACAAGAGGCATTGGTAATATGAATGTTTAGTATGTGTGTATGAGGAGTGGCTGACCAAGTGGCTAGAATGCCAGATTCTCTTTCAGAGACACGTTTTCAAATCCTCGGTAAGGTGTGAAGTTTTTTCTGTCGGAGCCAAAAAGAAAACTCTAACCTACACAGTTCGTGGCGACTGCACTAGCCAGGCGGCCTTAATTCCTCAGGCTCAAGAACCCCCTGCCATACACCGCAAGGTACTATACAGGCAGTAAATGACAGTTTAAATGACAGTATATGTGTTAAGGCTGATGTGTATTGTCCTGTTCTTCCCCGAGAGGAGAGTGGGAATCAACAAGTACATCTTCAACTTATTATCTGTTGGGATTATTGCCTGACTTTAGTCTACCCTCCTCTCTTCTGTCTTCCCTTCCATATATCTAGTGGTTTCACTCTCTCTCTGTTATTCTCTCAACACATACTCCGACAACAGTTTCTTTCAACAATAAACAAAAGATTTATTAATAAAACTATGTCTGGTGTATGTATGGATTTTGTAAGTGTAGTTGATAGGGTGTTCTATGGTTGGTGTTAGAAAGAACTCTGCATGTCTATCAGCGGTGTGGCTTCTCGCCCATACATTCTTCAAGATCACAGGACAGCACATCAAACAGGACAGAGCTCACCCGGGATTATCCGTATGCTTGAATCTGATGGTAAATCCGTTATTGAATGAAACAAAAACTGTTCACCACTGAGTCACTGTACCGTAATAAAAGTCCCGTAAGTTTATGACTGCGCTCGAGTCTGTTTCATGACGGTGCATATCCAACATCGAAAAAACCGCCACCTCGTCACAGTTATTCCTATTGTCTATAGATTAATATCAATGTCTCTAATTGTCTATTCTTTCTTCTTTGTTTACTCAAGGGTATTCCTCTTCATCTCTTCTCTTTCAGGGCCTTAGAGTTATATTCGTTTGAGCATACAGTGTTCTGTATTTATTTTAACTTATTTCTTTCTTCATCTTAACCTTTTTTCTCAGGTTTGTTTGGTTCTCCGTATGTACTTTAGTTGTTTAATGTAGTGCTCTTCATCATGTCTCTGCTTTCACTAGGAGAGTAGAACCTTATTTAGGCATCTATGTTCCTGGAATTGAAAAAACACTTAGCGAATAACACACTATTATCCCCTCTTTCCATCATTAGGGACGTGTATTTCTATTCCCACTCAAGAACATATCTCCTTCAGGTCAGTTTGGAACACACACTAAACTTACACAAAGAATTGACCCTCTTTATATCGGTCATCTCTGCCGCATAGTCCTTGACCTTGCTTGACATCTCAAGTCCCTACTTCATTATCACCTTTTAGTGGAAAATTACAGAACTGGAACTTTTCCGTTATTCATTCACCCAGACCGCAATATGCTGTCCAATAATGCTGTCTGCCTTTGTCCCAAACGAATCTTTCCACTCGACCCTTTTACCTGCGCGGTTAGCCGGCCCCTTCTCCTGTCTTGACCTATAAACACATGCGCCTGGTCTCTCCTTTGTTAACCCTTCTCCTACCTGGGCAGTCGGTTTATACAGTCGTCTATCTGGGAATCATTAACTCTCAGTATTTCACGACATGTATATTACCCTCATATTGCAACTGCTGCCATTTATAGTCTTGCCTTCGGGGGCAGAAATGTTATGTTGTCATGTTCTGTGTCACTGCACATTGGGCATTCTCATGTGTGCTCAATCCTCCAATGTAGCAGCCACCCCAAAGTATCTTTGTTGACTGTTCCATTGAGGAGTTGGTTATGTTGTCTCTTCACTTGCTCTGTACATGGCATCGACATGCTTGGTCAGGCTTCACTTTCAGGTCATGAATTAAGGCTAGCATCAGAGACTCTTGAGTATCTGCCACTGAAATCCCTACTTGTTTGGCTATATCAGCCCTGCCCCTGTTTCTTCCATTTGTGTTGGCATTTCATTTGCCAGCTTGTCCATGTTCATCAATTTTTACTCCGGCATGCTCAGGCGCATACATCCAGGTGAGTGTTGTGAGGCACAACTTCAGAATGCTATCCTTTCTTTCTTTCTTTCTTTCTTTCTTTCTTTCTTTCTTTCTTTCTTTCTTTCTTTCTTTCTTTCTTTCTTTCTTTCTTTCTTTCTTTCTTTCTTTCTTTCTTTTCTTTCTTTCTTTCTTTCTTTCTTTCTCTCTTTCTTACTCTTTCCAAAGCACTCTTCTATTTTGTTCTAAGTAAAATTCCCATGTCTTTATTACCATTGATATAATGGTAACTATTATTACTAGTTTTCTAATAATTAATTTGTGTGTATTTGCCATATATTTATATACATGTGTTATTATTATTGTTTAACATTAACCTTACAAGAGATGTGAGAATGAAATCATGCATGAAAGCTGAGAAATAAGAAGGGTAGAATAATAGATGGGTGTGCATGCCCAGTTATTAACCATTTAAAAATAATAAAGTTTTTTCGTTCTTTACCTTTTTCTTTATTCTGCCTTATTGAGGTGAGTTAAATTTGTAACTGAACAGCTCATTTTTTTAATGTGTCTAGTTTATATTTGTCTAACATCTGCTTCGTTAACTTCAGTTTGGAGATATTTTCTTATCACAACAGCTGCCATTTTTACTATTTTATTCCTGCCTAAAGATGAGATCTGAGGAAGCAGCTGAGCTACTTCACGAAAAGATGACGATTCTAGATGAGGAAGCACGACTCCTCACACAAAAGGCAGCAGAAGCGGAAGCAGAAGTCCAGAGAATCAAACTGACAGCTATCAAAGTAAGTTCAGGATATTGGGAGCACATCATCTTTAGTTATGTTTGTGTTTTGATCCCAGATACTTGCATAATTCACAGGTCTGCTTCCCATTATCCTCTAGTGGAGCATAGGCTGTGAACCAACTCTGTAGTGGGTTGGATTTGGCAGCTAAAGTTTTCTGTGAAATGGGGAAGTCTGTCCTGCGCCAACTCTCCTTAGTGGCCTCTTGTGGCATGCATGGTAGGTTTCAGTGTTACTGTTCTTGGCTTCCCTTATGGGCCCTGGTAACACATGGGCATGATCACAGTTGTTATATGCAAATAAATATGTCTTCTTAGTCAGTCACTCAGGCATGATCACAGTTACTAAATGGAAATGGGTGTGTCAGTTTACTCAGACACAGAGAAATGTTCGAAGTTACTATATGCAAATGAATGTGTTTTTTTAGTAGACTACTCAGGCAAGATCACAGCTACTGTACCCAAATGAATGTGGCTTGTAAGTCAGAGCTTTACAGTTTCTGACTCACACAAGTTCGTACGCCCTTCTCCATAGAGCTGGCGATTGGAGGAAGCCAGCAGCTAATAACATAATTGTAGCTACCACTGTGGTTATGGTTGCTACTGCTTTTCCTTGCTAAGGCTGTGACTTGGAGTCATCGCTGGAGCTATGGAGTTTGTGCTCTGGGCTACCCTTTCGGCAGGCCACTCTGTGGAAAGAGACTGAGATATATGGGATTAAACCTGGTGCAATGTACTCCATCCTGTAGCCTTTAAACCCCAGCCTTTCTGAAAAATGTAACATTGTCTGTCATATGGTTCCTAAACCTGTAAAAAAAATTGTAACATTGTCTGTCATATGGTTCCTAAACCTGTAAAAAAAATGTAACATTGTCTGTCATATGATTCCTAAATCTGTAAAAAAAATTTAATATTGTCTGTCATGTGGTTCATAAATCTGTAAAAAAATTAAAATAAAATGCAACATTGTCTGTCATGTGGTTCATACATCTGTAAAACAAAATGTAACATTGTCTGTCATGGGGTTCATACATCTGTTTAAAAAAATGTAATATTGTCTGTCATGTGATTCATAAATCTGTAAAAAAAAATGTAACATTGTCTGTCATATGGTTCATAAATCTGTAAAAACAATTGTAACATTGCCTGTCATGTGGTTCATAAATCTGTAAAAAAAATGTAATATTGTCTGTCATGTGGTTCATAAATCTGTAAAAAAAATAAAATAAAATGCAATATTGTCTGTCATTGGTTCATAAATCTGTAAAAAAAAAAAATGTAATATTGTCTGTCATGTGATTCATAAATCTGTAAAAAAATGTAATATTGTCTGTCATGTGGTTCATAAATCTGTAAAAAAAAATGTAATATTGTCTGTCATGTGGTTCATATATCTGTATAAAAAAAAAAAAAAAAAAAAAAAGTAACATTGTCTGTCATGTGGTTCATAAATCTGTAAGGAGATCAGCATGGCTGAATGGATAAGAGTGCTCATTCTTAAACATCGTGTGTCTTGATGTTGAGGTAGCAGGTTCAGCCCATCCACCAGTCAATTGGACTAAATTGTTCACTTCTTGTTTTTGACTTGGGGATGTAAATTACAAGTACCTCTAAAGTCAGAGTGGGTTTGCCTGGTGGCGAGGGCCACTGGTAATAGGGAAAGTTAATCCCCATGCAAAAACATTCCAGAGCACTAGAAATAATAGCATGATTATGGACTAAGCTTTAGATGAACACGAGCAAACAAACAAAAAATACAAGCAAATCTCTATAACATTATATATTCATGACTGATATATAACTTCATCTTTCCCTCACAGATATGTAACATTGTTGTAATGATTCGTAATTGAATACTGCTCATTCTGTTCAGACGGAGGAAGAGAGAATGTACATGGAACAAAGAGCTCATGATGCAGAAATTATAGCTGCAGCGATCTTAGAAGATTCTGAGAAAAGGTGAGTTATAATTCCCTTATGTACATTCATGTCTTGAGTCAGGTCTTAGTCACATATAAATGAGCTGGCATTTACTGCTTTCTGTTAGCGCTGAATGTTGGGCGGCACTCACCAAACCGACACCCCACATTGTGTCAACAGCTTCAGGCGTAGGAGTGCCATTGGGAGGGTACAAGCCTTACCATAGTGTGAGGAAATGCAACCTAAAGACTAAATGTCATGGCAGGGCAGTCAGGTCCTAAGCTTTGCTTGGCAACTGATCTAGGATCGAAGTTCTGACATGTGGACACTTTGAGCATTGCTTTGCTGATCCGGCAGCTTCTGCAGCTTGTCTTGGTCCAGATGTATTGATGTTACCTTTCCTCTGGAGTAAACAGGCAGGCCAAGAGAGGGATCATGCTGTAACACATTCAGCCCAAGCTTTGTGCTTTGGAGAGGTATAACTCCATCCCTGGTTCCCACCATCCATCCATCCATCATGTGCCATGCCGGTAAGCGTGGGTGGTCATGTTCTGCCATCTCACTCGATCACCAGAGTCATGGATCAGCTCCGTGTTCCTGTTTCAACTATGCCATGTGGCCACGCCATCCAGGTATTTACTTCTCGGTCTTACCCTTGGTCTCTTCCCTTTGATCTTGCCAGTCATCACCAAGCTCTCCAAGTCATTTCTTCTCATAACATGTCCAAAAAATGTTGTAGTTATTCTGCTTTGTTTTGTAGCACAATGTAAGAAACTTATCTGTCGAGATGGCAAGCTGCTAGTACATTCACATTCACTGCACCTTTCTCATCTAATACTAACTTTTGTTTTTTTTTTTGTTTTTTTTTTTGCCAATGTGTTGTTCTTTTGTCATGTTAATTTTATTGACTGTTAGCATTATAATATTCGACAGGGCCAAAGAGGCAGAACGTTTGAGAGAGGAGTTGATGAAGGCTAAGTTATCAGAAAAAGCAGCCAAAGGAAAATTGATGGAATTGACTCAGAAAATGACATATGGGGACTTCACAACGGTAAGTAAGTGCATAGAGGACAATGATGCAAGGGTACTTTTTGCAGAAATTACAGACTAAACTTTCTGAGGCTGATTTGAAGGCGAAGACCTGGGCACATTTCACATCCAACAACGACAGAGAACATAAAAATCCATGAAAATTATACAATTAATATATTTATGGCTAATGATTTGCACGTTTAGAAGACAAGGACGTTTAGAAGACAAGGGGAAAGAAGTAAACCAATAGTTGAATATTACAGACATGCTGGATTTGAACCTGATGTCTCCAGGGAAATTGCAATAAAGAAAAACACACAATTGTGTAGGATGAGTTACAAGATATGTGTAGTAGCAGCTAGGAGTTGGTCATGGATTTTTCCCAGATAATCAGAGTTGCTGGATCACTAAGAAATTAGTCTACAACAGTGTGCTGACACTAGATATCACCACAAAGGTAATAACCTGCCCTACTGGTGCAATTTTTTTAAAACATGGAGATAGATCAAAATGGAGACATTTCAAAATATCGCCGGCCATGGATTTTTCTCAAAACATGAAATTTGTTGGATCACAAGGAAATGAGTCTAAAACAATGTCCTGACACTATATATGACCACAAAAGTAATAATCTGCCCTATTGGATCAATTTTGTTGGAAAAATTGAAAGAGCTCAAAATTGAGAAATTTCGACATGGATTTTTCTAAAAAAATGAAAGTTGTTGGATCACTAGGAAAGTAGTCTAAAACAATCTGCTGACACAAGACATGGCCATAAAAGTAATAATTTCCACTCCTAAGGCAATTTTGTTGACAAATTTGAGATAGCTCAAAATTGAGATATTTCTACAGGTCATGGATTTTTCCCACACTCATGTGGCAATTTTGTTGACAAATTTCAGATAGCTCAAAATTGAGAAATTTCAACAGGTGGCCGGTCATGGATTTTTCCCAAAATATAAAAGTTTCTGGTTCACTAGGAAATTAGTCTAAAACAATGTGCTGACACTAGACATGGCCATAAAAGTAATAATTCACACTCCGGGAGCAATTTTCTTGACAAATTTGAAATAGCTCAAAATTGAGAAATTTCAACAGGCGGCCGGTCATGGATTTTTCCCAAAATGTAAAAGTTTCTGGATCACTAGAAAATTATTATACAACAATGTGCTGACACTAGAGATGGCCATAAAAGTAATAATTTGCACTCCGGGAGCAATATTCTTTGACAAATTTGAGATAGCTCAAAATTGAGAAATTTCAACAGGCGGCCGGTCATGGATTTTTCCCAAAATATAAAAGTTTCTGGATCACTAGGAAATTAGTCTAAAACAATGTGCTGACACTAGACATGGCCATAAAAGTAATAATTTGCACTCCGGGAGCAATTTTCTTGACAATATTTGATGGATTTTCCCCAAAATATAAAAGTTTCTGGATCACTAGGAAATTAGTCTAAAACAATGTGCTGACACTAGACATGGCCATAAAAGTAATAATTTGTACTACGGGAGCAATTTACTTGACAATTTTTGATGGATTTTTCCTAAAATATAAAAGTTTCTGGATCACTAGGAAATTAATCTAAAACAATGTGGTGACACTAGACATGGCCATAAAAGTAATAATCTGCACTCCGGGAGCAATTTTCTTGACAAATTTGAGATAGCTCAAAATTGAGAAATTTTAACAGGCGGCCGGTCATGGATTTTTCCCAAAATATAAAAGTTTCTGAATCAATAGGAAATTAGTCTAAAACAATGTGCTGACACTAGACATGGCCATAAAAGTAATAATTTGCACTCCGGGAGCAATTTTCTTGACAAATTTTAAATAGCTCAAAATTGAGAAATTTCACCAGGCGGCCGGTCATGGATTTTTTCCAAAATATAAAAGTTTCTGGATCCCTAGGAAATTAATCTAAAACAATGTGCTGACACTAGACATGGCCATAAAAGTAATAATTTGCACTACGGGAGCAATTTACTTGACAATTTTTGATGGATTTTTCCTAAAATATAAAAGTTTCTGGATCACTAGGATATTAATCTAAAACAATGTGCTGACACTAGACATGGCCATAAAAGTAATAATTTGCACTCCGGGAGCAATTTTCTTGACAACTTTGAGATAGCTAAAAATTGAGAAATTTCAACAGGCGGCCGGTTATGAATTTTTCCCAAAATATAAAAGTTTCTGGATCACTAGGAAATTAATCTAAAACAATGTGCTGACACTAGACATGGCCATAAAAGTAATAATTTGCACTCCGGGAGCAATTTTCTTGACAAATTTGAGATAGCTCAAAATTGAGAAATTTTAACAGGCGGCCGGTCATGGATTTTTCTCAAAATATAAAAGTTTCTGGATCAATAGGAAATTAGTCTAAAACAATGTGCTGACACTAGACATGGCCATAAAAGTAATAATTTGCACTCCGGGAGCAATTTTCTTGACAAATTTTAAATAGCTCAAAATTGAGAAATTTCACCAGGCGGCCGGTCATGGATTTTTCCCAAAATATAAAAGTTTCTGGATCCCTAGGAAATTAATCTAAAACAATGTGCTGACACTAGACATGGCCATAAAAGTAATAATTTGCACTCCGGGAGCAATTTTCTTGACAATTTTTGATGGATTTTCCCCAAAATATAAAAGTTTCTGGATCACTAGGAAATTAGTCTAAAACAATGTGCTGACACTAGACATGGCCATAAAAGTAATAATTTGCACTCCGGGAGCAATATTCTTTGACAAATTTGAGATAGCTCAAAATTGAGAAATTTCAACAGGCGGCCGGTCATGGATTTTTCCCAAAATATAAAAGTTTCTGGATCACTAGGAAATTAGTCTAAAACAATGTGCTCACACTAGACATGGCCATAAAAGTAATAATTTGCACTCCGGGAGCAATTTTCTTGACAATATTTGATGGATTTTCCCCAAAATATAAAAGTTTCTGGATCACTAGGAAATTAGTCTAAAACAATGTGCTGACACTAGACATGGCCATAAAAAGTAATAATTTGCACTCCGGGAGCAATTTTCTTGACAATTTTTGATGGATGTTCCCCAAAATATAAAAGTTTCTGGATCACTAGGAAATTAGTCTAAAACAATGTGCTGACACTAGACATGGCCATAAAAGTAATAATTTGCACTCCGGGAGCTATTTTCTTGTCAATTTTTGATGGATTTTCCCCAAAATATAAAAGTTTCTGGATCACTAGGAAATTAGTCTAAAACAATGTGCTGACACTAGACATGGCCATAAAAGTAATAATTTGCACTCCGGGAGCAATTTTCTTGACAACTTTGAGATAGCTAAAAATTGAGAAATTTCAACAGGCGGCCGGTCATGAATTTTTCCCAAAATATAAAAGTTTCTGGATCACTAGGAAATTAATCTAAAACAATGTGCTGACACTAGACATGGCCATAAAAGTAATAATTTGTACTACGGGAGCAATTTACTTGACAATTTTTGATGGATTTTTCCTAAAATATAAAAGTTTCTGGATCACTAGGAAATTAATCTAAAACAATGTGGTGACACTAGACATGGCCATAAAAGTAATAATCTGCACTCCGGGAGCAATTTTCTTGACAAATTTGAGATAGCTCAAAATTGAGAAATTTTAACAGGCGGCCGGTCATGGATTTTTCCCAAAATATAAAAGTTTCTGAATCAATAGGAAATTAGTCTAAAACAATGTGCTGACACTAGACATGGCCATAAAAGTAATAATTTGCACACCGGGAGCAATTTTCTTGACAAATTTTAAATAGCTCAAAATTGAGAAATTTCACCAGGCGGCCGGTCATGGATTTTTTCCAAAATATAAAAGTTTCTGGATCCCTAGGAAATTAATCTAAAACAATGTGCTGACACTAGACATGGCCATAAAAGTAATAATTTGCACTACGGGAGCAATTTACTTGACAATTTTTGATGGATTTTTCCTAAAATATAAAAGTTTCTGGATCACTAGGATATTAATCTAAAACAATGTGCTGACACTAGACATGGCCATAAAAGTAATAATTTGCACTCCGGGAGCAATTTTCTTGACAACTTTGAGATAGCTAAAAATTGAGAAATTTCAACAGGCGGCCGGTTATGAATTTTTCCCAAAATATAAAAGTTTCTGGATCACTAGGAAATTAATCTAAAACAATGTGCTGACACTAGACATGGCCATAAAAGTAATAATTTGCACTCCGGGAGCAATTTTCTTGACAAATTTGAGATAGCTCAAAATTGAGAAATTTTAACAGGCGGCCGGTCATGGATTTTTCTCAAAATATAAAAGTTTCTGGATCAATAGGAAATTAGTCTAAAACAATGTGCTGACACTAGACATGGCCATAAAAGTAATAATTTGCACTCCGGGAGCAATTTTCTTGACAAATTTTAAATAGCTCAAAATTGAGAAATTTCACCAGGCGGCCGGTCATGGATTTTTCCCAAAATATAAAAGTTTCTGGATCCCTAGGAAATTAATCTAAAACAATGTGCTGACACTAGACATGGCCATAAAAGTAATAATTTGCACTCCGGGAGCAATTTTCTTGACAATTTTTGATGGATTTTCCCCAAAATATAAAAGTTTCTGGATCACTAGGAAATTAGTCTAAAACAATGTGCTGACACTAGACATGGCCATAAAAGTAATAATTTGCACTCCGGGAGCAATTTTCTTGACAATTTTTGATGGATGTTCCCCAAAATATAAAAGTTTCTGGATCACTAGGAAATTAGTCTAAAACAATGTGCTGACACTAGACATGGCCATAAAAGTAATAATTTGCACTCCGGGAGCAATTTTCTTGTCAATTTTTGATGGATTTTCCCCAAAATATAAAAGTTTCTGGATCACTAGGAAATTGGTCTAAAACAATGTGCTGACACTAGACATGGCCATAAAAGTAATAATTTGCACTCCGGGAGCAATTTTCTTGACAACTTTGAGATAGCTAAAAATTGAGAAATTTCAACAGGCGGCCGGTCATGAATTTTTCCCAAAATATAAAAGTTTCTGGATCACTAGGAAATTAATCTAAAACAATGTGCTGACACTAGACATGGCCATAAAAGTAATAATTTGCACTCCGGGAGCAATTTTCTTGACAAATTTGAGATAGCTCAAAATTGAGAAATTTTAACAGGCGGCCGGTCATGGATTTTTCTCAAAATATAAAAGTTTCTGGATCAATAGGAAATTAGTCTAAAACAATGTGCTGACACTAGACATGGCCATAAAAGTAATAATTTGCACTCCGGGAGCAATTTTCTTGACAAATTTTAAATAGCTCAAAATTGAGAAATTTCACCAGGCGGCCGGTCATGGATTTTTCCCAAAATATAAAAGTTTCTGGATCCCTAGGAAATTAATCTAAAACAATGTGCTGACACTAGACATGGCCATAAAAGTAATAATTTGCACTACGGG
Organism: Cepaea hortensis; assembly: GCA_963921405.1. Classification (NCBI taxonomy): domain Eukaryota; kingdom Metazoa; phylum Mollusca; class Gastropoda; order Stylommatophora; family Helicidae; genus Cepaea; species Cepaea hortensis. The sequence goes on from OY992890.1 coordinate 85,739,044, forward strand.
AGCAATTTACTTGACAATTTTTGATGGATTTTTCCTAAAATATAAAAGTTTCTGGATCACTAGGAAATTAATCTAAAACAATGTGCTGACACTAGACATGGCCATAAAAGTAATAATCTGCACTCTGGGAGCAATTTTCTTGACAAATTTGAGATAGCTCAAAATTGAGAAATTTCAACAGGCGGCCGGTCATGGATATTTCTTAAAATATAAAAGTTTCTGGATCACTAGGAAATTAATCTAAAACAATGTGCTGACACTAGACATGGCCATAAAAGTAATAATTTGCACTCCAGGAGCAATTTTCTTGACAACTTTGAGATAGCTACAAATTGAGAAATTTCAACAGGCGGCCGGTCATGGATTTTTCCCAAAATATAAAAGTTTCTGGATCCCTAGGAAATTAATCTAAAACAATGTGCTGACACTAGACATGGCCATAAAAGTAATAATTTGCACTCCGGGAGCAATTTTCTTGACAAATTTGAGATAGCTCAAAATTGAGAAATTTTAACAGGCGGCCGGTCATGTATTTTTCCCAAAATATAAAAGTTTCTAGATCAATAGGAAATTAGTCTAAAACAATGTGCTGACACTAGACATGGCCATAAAAGTAATAATTTGCACTCCGGGAGCAATTTTCTTGACAAATTTTAAATAGCTCAAAATTGAGAAATTTCACCAGGCGGCCGGTCATGGATTTTTTCTAAAATATAAAAGTTTCTTGATCCCTAGGAAATTAATCTAAAACAATGTGCTGACACTAGACATGGCCATAAAAGTAATAATTTGCACTCCGGGAGCAATTTTCTTGACAAATTTTAAATAGCTCAAAATTGAGAAATTTCACCAGGCGGCCGGTCATGGATTTTTCCCAAAATATAAAAGTTTCTGGATCCCTAGGAAATTAATCTAAAACAATGTGCTGACACTAGACATGGCCATAAAAGTAATAATTTGCACTCCGGGAGCAATTTTCTTGACAAATTTTAAATAGCTCAAAATTGAGAAATTTCACCAGGCAGCCGGTCATGGATATTTCCCAAAATATAAAAGTTTCTGGATCACTAGAAAATTAGTCTAAAACAATGTGCTGCCACTAGACATGGCCATAAAAGTAATAATTTGCACTCCGGGGGCAATTTTCTTGACAAATTTGAGATAGCTCAAAATTGAGAAATTTCAACAGGCGGCCGGTCATGGATTTTTCCCAAAATATAAAAGTTTCTGGATCACTAGGAAATTAGTCTACAGCAATGTGCTGACACTAGACATGGCCATAAAAGTAATAATTTGCACTCCGGGAGCAATTTTCTTGACAATTTTTGATGGATTTTTCCCAAAATATAAAAGTTTCTGGATCACTAGGAAATTAGTCTAAAACAATGTGCTGACACTAGACATGGCCATGAAATTAATAATTTTCAGTTCAGGAGCAATTTTCTTGATAAATTTGAGATAGCTCAAAATTGAGAAATTTCAACAGGCGGCCGGTCATGGATTTTTCCCAAAATATAAAAGTTTCTGGATCACTAGGAAATTATTCTAAAACAATGTGCTGCCACTAGACATGGCCATAAAAGTAATAATTTGCACTCCGGGAGCAATTTTCTTGACAAATTTGAGATAGCTCAAATTTGAGAAATTTCAACAGGCGGCCGGTCATTGATATTTCCCAAAATATAAAAGTTTCTGGATCACTAGGAAATTAATCTAAAACAATGTGCTGACACTAGACATGGCCATAAAAGTAATAATTTGCACTCCGGGAGCAATTTTCTTGACAAATTTGAGATAGCTCAAAATTGAGAAATTTTAACAGGCGGCCGGTCATGGATTTTTCTCAAAATATAAAAGTTTCTGGATCAATAGGAAATTAGTCTAAAACAATGTGCTGACACTAGACATGGCCATAAAAGTAATAATTTGCACTCTGGGAGTAATTTTCTTGACAACTTTGAGATAGCTAAAAATTAAGAAATTTCAACAGGCGGCCGGTCATGAATTTTTCCCAAAATATAAAAGTTTCTGGATCACTAGGAAATTAATCTAAAACAATGTGCTGACACTAGACATGGCCATAAAAGTAATAATTTGCACTCCGGGAGCAATTTTCTTGACAAATTTGAGATAGCTCAAAATTGAGAAATTTTAACAGGCGGCCGGTCATGGATTTTTCTCAAAATATAAAAGTTTCTGGATCAATAGGAAATTAGTCTAAAACAATGTGCTGCCACTAGACATATCCATAAAAGTAATAATTTGCACTCCGGGAGCAATTTACTTGACAATTTTTGATGGATTTTTCCTAAAATATAAAAGTTTCTGGATCACTAGGAAATTAGTCTAAAACAATGTGCTGACACTAGACATGGCCATAAAAGTAATAATTTGCACTCCGGGAGCAATTTTCTTGAGAACTTTGAGATAGCTAAAAATTGAGAAATTTCAACAGGCGGCCGGTCATGAATTTTTCCCAAAATATAAAAGTTTCTGGATCACTAGGAAATTAATCTAAAACAATGTGCTGACACTAGACATGGCCATAAAAGTAATAATTTGCACTCCGGGAGCAATTTTCTTGACAAATTTGAGATAGCTCAAAATTGAGAAATTTTAACAGGCGGCCGGTCATGGATTTTTCCCAAAATATAAAAGTTTCTGGATCAATAGGAAATTAGTCTAAAACAATGTGCTGACATTAGACATGGCCATAAAAGTAATAATTTGCACTCCGGGAGCAATTTTCTTGACAAATTTGAGATAGCTCAAAATTGAGAAATTTTAACAGGCGGCCGGTCATGGATTTTTCCTAAAATATAAAAGTTTCTGGATCCCCAGGAAATTAATCTAAAACAATGTGCTGACACTAGACATGGCCATAAAAGTAATAATTTGCACTCCAGGAGCAATTTTCTTGACAACTTTGAGATAGCTACAAATTGAGAAATTTCAACAGGCGGCCGGTCATGGATTTTTCCCAAAATATAAAAGTTTCTGGATCCCTAGGAAATTAATCTAAAACAATGTGCTGACACTAGACATGGCCATAAAAGTAATAATTTGCACTCCGGGAGCAATTTTCTTGACAAATTTGAGATAGCTCAAAATTGAGAAATTTTAACAGGCGGCCGGTCATGTATTTTTCCCAAAATATAAAAGTTTCTAGATCAATAGGAAATTAGTCTAAAACAATGTGCTGACACTAGACATGGCCATAAAAGTAATAATTTGCACTCCGGGAGCAATTTTCTTGACAAATTTTAAATAGCTCAAAATTGAGAAATTTCACCAGGCGGCCGGTCATGGATTTTTTCTAAAATATAAAAGTTTCTTGATCCCTAGGAAATTAATCTAAAACAATGTGCTGACACTAGACATGGCCATAAAAGTAATAATTTGCACTCCGGGAGCAATTTTCTTGACAAATTTTAAATAGCTCAAAATTGAGAAATTTCACCAGGCGGCCGGTCATGGATTTTTCCCAAAATATAAAAGTTTCTGGATCCCTAGGAAATTAATCTAAAACAATGTGCTGACACTAGACATGGCCATAAAAGTAATAATTTGCACTCCGGGGGCAATTTTCTTGACAAATTTGAGATAGCTCAAAATTGAGAAATTTCAACAGGCGGCCGGTCATGGATTTTTCCCAAAATATAAAAGTTTCTGGATCACTAGGAAATTAGTCTACAGCAATGTGCTGACACTAGACATGGCCATAAAAGTAATAATTTGCACTCCGGGAGCAATTTTCTTGACAATTTTTGATGGATTTTTCCCAAAATATAAAAGTTTCTGGATCACTAGGAAATTAGTCTAAAACAATGTGCTGACACTAGACATGGCCATGAAATTAATAATTTTCAGTTCAGGAGCAATTTTCTTGATAAATTTGAGATAGCTCAAAATTGAGAAATTTCAACAGGCGGCCGGTCATGGATTTTTCCCAAAATATAAAAGTTTCTGGATCACTAGGAAATTATTCTAAAACAATGTGCTGCCACTAGACATGGCCATAAAAGTAATAATTTGCACTCCGGGAGCAATTTTCTTGACAAATTTGAGATAGCTCAAATTTGAGAAATTTCAACAGGCGGCCGGTCATTGATATTTCCCAAAATATAAAAGTTTCTGGATCACTAGGAAATTAATCTAAAACAATGTGCTGACACTAGACATGGCCATAAAAGTAATAATTTGCACTCCGGGAGCAATTTTCTTGACAAATTTGAGATAGCTCAAAATTGAGAAATTTTAACAGGCGGCCGGTCATGGATTTTTCTCAAAATATAAAAGTTTCTGGATCAATAGGAAATTAGTCTAAAACAATGTGCTGACACTAGACATGGCCATAAAAGTAATAATTTGCACTCTGGGAGTAATTTTCTTGACAACTTTGAGATAGCTAAAAATTAAGAAATTTCAACAGGCGGCCGGTCATGAATTTTTCCCAAAATATAAAAGTTTCTGGATCACTAGGAAATTAATCTAAAACAATGTGCTGACACTAGACATGGCCATAAAAGTAATAATTTGCACTCCGGGAGCAATTTTCTTGACAAATTTGAGATAGCTCAAAATTGAGAAATTTTAACAGGCGGCCGGTCATGGATTTTTCTCAAAATATAAAAGTTTCTGGATCAATAGGAAATTAGTCTAAAACAATGTGCTGCCACTAGACATATCCATAAAAGTAATAATTTGCACTCCGGGAGCAATTTACTTGACAATTTTTGATGGATTTTTCCTAAAATATAAAAGTTTCTGGATCACTAGGAAATTAGTCTAAAACAATGTGCTGACACTAGACATGGCCATAAAAGTAATAATTTGCACTCCGGGAGCAATTTTCTTGAGAACTTTGAGATAGCTAAAAATTGAGAAATTTCAACAGGCGGCCGGTCATGAATTTTTCCCAAAATATAAAAGTTTCTGGATCACTAGGAAATTAATCTAAAACAATGTGCTGACACTAGACATGGCCATAAAAGTAATAATTTGCACTCCGGGAGCAATTTTCTTGACAAATTTGAGATAGCTCAAAATTGAGAAATTTTAACAGGCGGCCGGTCATGGATTTTTCCCAAAATATAAAAGTTTCTGGATCAATAGGAAATTAGTCTAAAACAATGTGCTGACATTAGACATGGCCATAAAAGTAATAATTTGCACTCCGGGAGCAATTTTCTTGACAAATTTGAGATAGCTCAAAATTGAGAAATTTTAACAGGCGGCCGGTCATGGATTTTTCCTAAAATATAAAAGTTTCTGGATCCCCAGGAAATTAATCTAAAACAATGTGCTGACACTAGACATGGCCATAAAAGTAATAATTTGCACTCGGGGAGCAATTTACTTGACAATTTTTGATGGATTTTTCCTAAAATATAAAAGTTTCTTGATCCCTAGGAAATTAATCTAAAACAATGTGCTGACACTAGACATGGCCATAAAAGTAATAATTTGCACTCCGGGAGCAATTTTCTTGACAAATTTTAAATAGCTCAAAATTGAGAAATTTTAACAGGCGGCCGGTCATGGATTTTTCCCAAAATATAAAAGTTTCTGGATCAATAGGAAATTAGTCTAAAACAATGTGCTGACATTAGACATGGCCGTAAAAGTAATAATTTGCACTCCGGGAGCAATTTTCTTGACAAATTTTAAATAGCTCAAAATTGAGAAATTTCACCAGGCGGCTGGTCATGGATTTTTTCCAAAATATAAAAGTTTCTGGATCCCTAGGAAATTAGTCTAAAACAATGTGCTGCCACTAGACATGGCCATAAAAGTAATAATTTGCACTCCGGGAGCAATTTACTTGACAATTTTTGATGGATTTTTCCTAAAATATAAAAGTTTCTGGATCACTAGGAAATTAGTCTAAAACAATGTGCTGACATTAGACATGGCCGTAAAAGTAATAATTTGCACTCCGGGAGCAATTTTCTTGACAAATTTTAAATAGCTCAAAATTGAGAAATTTCACCAGGCGGCCGGTCATGGATTTTTCCCAAAATATAAAAGTTTCTGGATCACTAGGAAATTAGTCTACAGCAATGTGCTGACACTAGACATGGCCATAAAAGTAATAATTTGCACTCCGGGAGCAATTTTCTTGACAATTTTTGATGGATTTTCCCCAAAATATAAAAGTTTCTGGATCACTAGGAAATTAGTCTAAAACAATGTGCTGACACTAGACATGGCCATGAAATTAATAATTTTCAGTTCAGGAGCAATTTTCTTGATAAATTTGAGATAGCTCAAAATTGAGAAATTTCAACAGGCGGCCGGTCATGGATTTTTCCCAAAATATAAAAGTTTCTGGATCACTAGGAAATTATTCTAAAACAATGTGCTGCCACTAGACATGGCCATAAAAGTAATAATTTGCACTCCGGGAGCAATTTTCTTGACAAATTTGAGATAGCTCAAATTTGAGAAATTTCAACAGGCGGCCGGTCATTGATATTTCCCAAAATATAAAAGTTTCTGGATCACTAGGAAATTAATCTAAAACAATGTGCTGACACTAGACATGGCCATAAAAGTAATAATTTGCACTCCGGGAGCAATTTTCTTGACAAATTTGAGATAGCTCAAAATTGAGAAATTTTAACAGGCGGCCGGTCATGGATTTTTCTCAAAATATAAAAGTTTCTGGATCAATAGGAAATTAGTCTAAAACAATGTGCTGACACTAGACATGGCCATAAAAGTAATAATTTGCACTCTGGGAGTAATTTTCTTGACAACTTTGAGATAGCTAAAAATTGAGAAATTTCAACAGGCGGCCGGTCATGAATTTTTCCCAAAATATAAAAGTTTCTGGATCACTAGGAAATTAATCTAAAACAATGTGCTGACACTAGACATGGCCATAAAAGTAATAATTTGCACTCCGGGAGCAATTTTCTTGACAATTTTTGATGGATTTTCCCCAAAATATAAAAGTTTCTGGATCACTAGGAAATTAGTCTAAAACAATGTGCTGACACTAGACATGGCCATAAAAGTAATAATTTGCACTCCGGGAGCAATTTTCTTGACAATTTTTGATGGATGTTCCCCAAAATATAAAAGTTTCTGGATCACTAGGAAATTAGTCTAAAACAATGTGCTGACACTAGACATGGCCATAAAAGTAATAATTTGCACTCCGGGAGCAATTTTCTTGTCAATTTTTGATGGATTTTCCCCAAAATATAAAAGTTTCTGGATCACTAGGAAATTGGTCTAAAACAATGTGCTGACACTAGACATGGCCATAAAAGTAATAATTTGCACTCCGGGAGCAATTTTCTTGACAACTTTGAGATAGCTAAAAATTGAGAAATTTCAACAGGCGGCCGGTCATGAATTTTTCCCAAAATATAAAAGTTTCTGGATCACTAGGAAATTAATCTAAAACAATGTGCTGACACTAGACATGGCCATAAAAGTAATAATTTGCACTCCGGGAGCAATTTTCTTGACAAATTTGAGATAGCTCAAAATTGAGAAATTTTAACAGGCGGCCGGTCATGGATTTTTCTCAAAATATAAAAGTTTCTGGATCAATAGGAAATTAGTCTAAAACAATGTGCTGACACTAGACATGGCCATAAAAGTAATAATTTGCACTCCGGGAGCAATTTTCTTGACAAATTTTAAATAGCTCAAAATTGAGAAATTTCACCAGGCGGCCGGTCATGGATTTTTCCCAAAATATAAAAGTTTATGGATCCCTAGGAAATTAATCTAAAACAATGTGCTGACACTAGACATGGCCATAAAAGTAATAATTTGCACTACGGGAGCAATTTACTTGACAATTTTTGATGGATTTTTCCTAAAATATAAAAGTTTCTGGATCACTAGGAAATTAATCTAAAACAATGTGCTGACACTAGACATGGCCATAAAAGTAATAATCTGCACTCTGGGAGCAATTTTCTTGACAAATTTGAGATAGCTCAAAATTGAGAAATTTCAACAGGCGGCCGGTCATGGATATTTCTTAAAATATAAAAGTTTCTGGATCACTAGGAAATTAATCTAAAACAATGTGCTGACACTAGACATGGCCATAAAAGTAATAATTTGCACTCCAGGAGCAATTTTCTTGACAACTTTGAGATAGCTACAAATTGAGAAATTTCAACAGGCGGCCGGTTATGAATTTTTCCCAAAATATAAAAGTTTCTGGATCACTAGGAAATTAATCTAAAACAATGTGCTGACACTAGACATGGCCATAAAAGTAATAATTTGCACTCCGGGAGCAATTTTCTTGACAAATTTGAGATAGCTCAAAATTGAGAAATTTTAACAGGCGGCCGGTCATGGATTTTTCTCAAAATATAAAAGTTTCTGGATCAATAGGAAATTAGTCTAAAACAATGTGCTGACACTAGACATGGCCATAAAAGTAATAATTTGCACTCCGGGAGCAATTTTCTTGACAAATTTTAAATAGCTCAAAATTGAGAAATTTCACCAGGCGGCCGGTCATGGATTTTTCCCAAAATATAAAAGTTTCTGGATCCCTAGGAAATTAATCTAAAACAATGTGCTGACACTAGACATGGCCATAAAAGTAATAATTTGCACTCCGGGAGCAATTTTCTTGACAATTTTTGATGGATTTTCCCCAAAATATAAAAGTTTCTGGATCACTAGGAAATTAGTCTAAAACAATGTGCTGACACTAGACATGGCCATAAAAGTAATAATTTGCACTCCGGGAGCAATATTCTTTGACAAATTTGAGATAGCTCAAAATTGAGAAATTTCAACAGGCGGCCGGTCATGGATTTTTCCCAAAATATAAAAGTTTCTGGATCACTAGGAAATTAGTCTAAAACAATGTGCTGACACTAGACATGGCCATAAAAGTAATAATTTGCACTCCGGGAGCAATTTTCTTGACAATATTTGATGGATTTTCCCCAAAATATAAAAGTTTCTGGATCACTAGGAAATTAGTCTAAAACAATGTGCTGACACTAGACATGGCCATAAAAAGTAATAATTTGCACTCCGGGAGCAATTTTCTTGACAATTTTTGATGGATGTTCCCCAAAATATAAAAGTTTCTGGATCACTAGGAAATTAGTCTAAAACAATGTGCTGACACTAGACATGGCCATAAAAGTAATAATTTGCACTCCGGGAGCTATTTTCTTGTCAATTTTTGATGGATTTTCCCCAAAATATAAAAGTTTCTGGATCACTAGGAAATTAGTCTAAAACAATGTGCTGACACTAGACATGGCCATAAAAGTAATAATTTGCACTCCGGGAGCAATTTTCTTGACAACTTTGAGATAGCTAAAAATTGAGAAATTTCAACAGGCGGCCGGTCATGAATTTTTCCCAAAATATAAAAGTTTCTGGATCACTAGGAAATTAATCTAAAACAATGTGCTGACACTAGACATGGCCATAAAAGTAATAATTTGTACTACGGGAGCAATTTACTTGACAATTTTTGATGGATTTTTCCTAAAATATAAAAGTTTCTGGATCACTAGGAAATTAATCTAAAACAATGTGGTGACACTAGACATGGCCATAAAAGTAATAATCTGCACTCCGGGAGCAATTTTCTTGACAAATTTGAGATAGCTCAAAATTGAGAAATTTTAACAGGCGGCCGGTCATGGATTTTTCCCAAAATATAAAAGTTTCTGAATCAATAGGAAATTAGTCTAAAACAATGTGCTGACACTAGACATGGCCATAAAAGTAATAATTTGCACTCCGGGAGCAATTTTCTTGACAAATTTTAAATAGCTCAAAATTGAGAAATTTCACCAGGCGGCCGGTCATGGATTTTTTCCAAAATATAAAAGTTTCTGGATCCCTAGGAAATTAATCTAAAACAATGTGCTGACACTAGACATGGCCATAAAAGTAATAATTTGCACTACGGGAGCAATTTACTTGACAATTTTTGATGGATTTTTCCTAAAATATAAAAGTTTCTGGATCACTAGGATATTAATCTAAAACAATGTGCTGACACTAGACATGGCCATAAAAGTAATAATTTGCACTCCGGGAGCAATTTTCTTGACAACTTTGAGATAGCTAAAAATTGAGAAATTTCAACAGGCGGCCGGTTATGAATTTTTCCCAAAATATAAAAGTTTCTGGATCACTAGGAAATTAATCTAAAACAATGTGCTGACACTAGACATGGCCATAAAAGTAATAATTTGCACTCCGGGAGCAATTTTCTTGACAAATTTGAGATAGCTCAAAATTGAGAAATTTTAACAGGCGGCCGGTCATGGATTTTTCTCAAAATATAAAAGTTTCTGGATCAATAGGAAATTAGTCTAAAACAATGTGCTGACACTAGACATGGCCATAAAAGTAATAATTTGCACTCCGGGAGCAATTTTCTTGACAAATTTTAAATAGCTCAAAATTGAGAAATTTCACCAGGCGGCCGGTCATGGATTTTTCCCAAAATATAAAAGTTTCTGGATCCCTAGGAAATTAATCTAAAACAATGTGCTGACACTAGACATGGCCATAAAAGTAATAATTTGCACTCCGGGAGCAATTTTCTTGACAATTTTTGATGGATTTTCCCCAAAATATAAAAGTTTCTGGATCACTAGGAAATTAGTCTAAAACAATGTGCTGACACTAGACATGGCCATAAAAGTAATAATTTGCACTCCGGGAGCAATTTTCTTGACAATTTTTGATGGATGTTCCCCAAAATATAAAAGTTTCTGGATCACTAGGAAATTAGTCTAAAACAATGTGCTGACACTAGACATGGCCATAAAAGTAATAATTTGCACTCCGGGAGCAATTTTCTTGTCAATTTTTGATGGATTTTCCCCAAAATATAAAAGTTTCTGGATCACTAGGAAATTGGTCTAAAACAATGTGCTGACACTAGACATGGCCATAAAAGTAATAATTTGCACTCCGGGAGCAATTTTCTTGACAACTTTGAGATAGCTAAAAATTGAGAAATTTCAACAGGCGGCCGGTCATGAATTTTTCCCAAAATATAAAAGTTTCTGGATCACTAGGAAATTAATCTAAAACAATGTGCTGACACTAGACATGGCCATAAAAGTAATAATTTGCACTCCGGGAGCAATTTTCTTGACAAATTTGAGATAGCTCAAAATTGAGAAATTTTAACAGGCGGCCGGTCATGGATTTTTCTCAAAATATAAAAGTTTCTGGATCAATAGGAAATTAGTCTAAAACAATGTGCTGACACTAGACATGGCCATAAAAGTAATAATTTGCACTCCGGGAGCAATTTTCTTGACAAATTTTAAATAGCTCAAAATTGAGAAATTTCACCAGGCGGCCGGTCATGGATTTTTCCCAAAATATAAAAGTTTCTGGATCCCTAGGAAATTAATCTAAAACAATGTGCTGACACTAGACATGGCCATAAAAGTAATAATTTGCACTACGGGAGCAATTTACTTGACAATTTTTGATGGATTTTTCCTAAAATATAAAAGTTTCTGGATCACTAGGAAATTAATCTAAAACAATGTGCTGACACTAGACATGGCCATAAAAGTAATAATCTGCACTCTGGGAGCAATTTTCTTGACAAATTTGAGATAGCTCAAAATTGAGAAATTTCAACAGGCGGCCGGTCATGGATATTTCTTAAAATATAAAAGTTTCTGGATCACTAGGAAATTAATCTAAAACAATGTGCTGACACTAGACATGGCCATAAAAGTAATAATTTGCACTCCAGGAGCAATTTTCTTGACAACTTTGAGATAGCTACAAATTGAGAAATTTCAACAGTCGGCCGGTCATGGATTTTTCCCAAAATATAAAAGTTTCTGGATCCCTAGGAAATTAATCTAAAACAATGTGCTGACACTAGACATGGCCATAAAAGTAATAATTTGCACTCCGGGAGCAATTTTCTTGACAAATTTGAGATAGCTCAAAATTGAGAAATTTTAACAGGCGGCCGGTCATGTATTTTTCCCAAAATATAAAAGTTTCTAGATCAATAGGAAATTAGTCTAAAACAATGTGCTGACACTAGACATGGCCATAAAAGTAATAATTTGCACTCCGGGAGCAATTTTCTTGACAAATTTTAAATAGCTCAAAATTGAGAAATTTCACCAGGCGGCCGGTCATGGATTTTTTCTAAAATATAAAAGTTTCTTGATCCCTAGGAAATTAATCTAAAACAATGTGCTGACACTAGACATGGCCATAAAAGTAATAATTTGCACTCCGGGAGCAATTTTCTTGACAAATTTTAAATAGCTCAAAATTGAGAAATTTCACCAGGCGGCCGGTCATGGATTTTTCCCAAAATATAAAAGTTTCTGGATCCCTAGGAAATTAATCTAAAACAATGTGCTGACACTAGACATGGCCATAAAAGTAATAATTTGCACTCCGGGAGCAATTTTCTTGACAAATTTTAAATAGCTCAAAATTGAGAAATTTCACCAGGCAGCCGGTCATGGATATTTCCCAAAATATAAAAGTTTCTGGATCACTAGAAAATTAGTCTAAAACAATGTGCTGCCACTAGACATGGCCATAAAAGTAATAATTTGCACTCCGGGGGCAATTTTCTTGACAAATTTGAGATAGCTCAAAATTGAGAAATTTCAACAGGCGGCCGGTCATGGATTTTTCCCAAAATATAAAAGTTTCTGGATCACTAGGAAATTAGTCTACAGCAATGTGCTGACACTAGACATGGCCATAAAAGTAATAATTTGCACTCCGGGAGCAATTTTCTTGACAATTTTTGATGGATTTTTCCCAAAATATAAAAGTTTCTGGATCACTAGGAAATTAATCTAAAACAATGTGCTGACACTAGACATGGCCATAAAAGTAATAATTTGCACTCCGGGAGCAATTTTCTTGACAAATTTGAGATAGCTCAAAATTGAGAAATTTTAACAGGCGGCCGGTCATGGATTTTTCTCAAAATATAAAAGTTTCTGGATCAATAGGAAATTAGTCTAAAACAATGTGCTGACACTAGACATGGCCATAAAAGTAATAATTTGCACTCCGGGAGCAATTTTCTTGACAAATTTTAAATAGCTCAAAATTGAGAAATTTCACCAGGCGGCCGGTCATGGATTTTTCCCAAAATATAAAAGTTTCTGGATCCCTAGGAAATTAATCTAAAACAATGTGCTGACACTAGACATGGCCATAAAAGTAATAATTTGCACTCCGGGAGCAATTTTCTTGACAATTTTTGATGGATTTTCCCCAAAATATAAAAGTTTCTGGATCACTAGGAAATTAGTCTAAAACAATGTGCTGACACTAGACATGGCCATAAAAGTAATAATTTGCACTCCGGGAGCAATATTCTTTGACAAATTTGAGATAGCTCAAAATTGAGAAATTTCAACAGGCGGCCGGTCATGGATTTTTCCCAAAATATAAAAGTTTCTGGATCACTAGGAAATTAGTCTAAAACAATGTGCTCACACTAGACATGGCCATAAAAGTAATAATTTGCACTCCGGGAGCAATTTTCTTGACAATATTTGATGGATTTTCCCCAAAATATAAAAGTTTCTGGATCACTAGGAAATTAGTCTAAAACAATGTGCTGACACTAGACATGGCCATAAAAAGTAATAATTTGCACTCCGGGAGCAATTTTCTTGACAATTTTTGATGGATGTTCCCCAAAATATAAAAGTTTCTGGATCACTAGGAAATTAGTCTAAAACAATGTGCTGACACTAGACATGGCCATAAAAGTAATAATTTGCACTCCGGGAGCTATTTTCTTGTCAATTTTTGATGGATTTTCCCCAAAATATAAAAGTTTCTGGATCACTAGGAAATTAGTCTAAAACAATGTGCTGACACTAGACATGGCCATAAAAGTAATAATTTGCACTCCGGGAGCAATTTTCTTGACAACTTTGAGATAGCTAAAAATTGAGAAATTTCAACAGGCGGCCGGTCATGAATTTTTCCCAAAATATAAAAGTTTCTGGATCACTAGGAAATTAATCTAAAACAATGTGCTGACACTAGACATGGCCATAAAAGTAATAATTTGTACTACGGGAGCAATTTACTTGACAATTTTTGATGGATTTTTCCTAAAATATAAAAGTTTCTGGATCACTAGGAAATTAATCTAAAACAATGTGGTGACACTAGACATGGCCATAAAAGTAATAATCTGCACTCCGGGAGCAATTTTCTTGACAAATTTGAGATAGCTCAAAATTGAGAAATTTTAACAGGCGGCCGGTCATGGATTTTTCCCAAAATATAAAAGTTTCTGAATCAATAGGAAATTAGTCTAAAACAATGTGCTGACACTAGACATGGCCATAAAAGTAATAATTTGCACACCGGGAGCAATTTTCTTGACAAATTTTAAATAGCTCAAAATTGAGAAATTTCACCAGGCGGCCGGTCATGGATTTTTTCCAAAATATAAAAGTTTCTGGATCCCTAGGAAATTAATCTAAAACAATGTGCTGACACTAGACATGGCCATAAAAGTAATAATTTGCACTACGGGAGCAATTTACTTGACAATTTTTGATGGATTTTTCCTAAAATATAAAAGTTTCTGGATCACTAGGATATTAATCTAAAACAATGTGCTGACACTAGACATGGCCATAAAAGTAATAATTTGCACTCCGGGAGCAATTTTCTTGACAACTTTGAGATAGCTAAAAATTGAGAAATTTCAACAGGCGGCCGGTTATGAATTTTTCCCAAAATATAAAAGTTTCTGGATCACTAGGAAATTAATCTAAAACAATGTGCTGACACTAGACATGGCCATAAAAGTAATAATTTGCACTCCGGGAGCAATTTTCTTGACAAATTTGAGATAGCTCAAAATTGAGAAATTTTAACAGGCGGCCGGTCATGGATTTTTCTCAAAATATAAAAGTTTCTGGATCAATAGGAAATTAGTCTAAAACAATGTGCTGACACTAGACATGGCCATAAAAGTAATAATTTGCACTCCGGGAGCAATTTTCTTGACAAATTTTAAATAGCTCAAAATTGAGAAATTTCACCAGGCGGCCGGTCATGGATTTTTCCCAAAATATAAAAGTTTCTGGATCCCTAGGAAATTAATCTAAAACAATGTGCTGACACTAGACATGGCCATAAAAGTAATAATTTGCACTCCGGGAGCAATTTTCTTGACAATTTTTGATGGATTTTCCCCAAAATATAAAAGTTTCTGGATCACTAGGAAATTAGTCTAAAACAATGTGCTGACACTAGACATGGCCATAAAAGTAATAATTTGCACTCCGGGAGCAATTTTCTTGACAATTTTTGATGGATGTTCCCCAAAATATAAAAGTTTCTGGATCACTAGGAAATTAGTCTAAAACAATGTGCTGACACTAGACATGGCCATAAAAGTAATAATTTGCACTCCGGGAGCAATTTTCTTGTCAATTTTTGATGGATTTTCCCCAAAATATAAAAGTTTCTGGATCACTAGGAAATTGGTCTAAAACAATGTGCTGACACTAGACATGGCCATAAAAGTAATAATTTGCACTCCGGGAGCAATTTTCTTGACAACTTTGAGATAGCTAAAAATTGAGAAATTTCAACAGGCGGCCGGTCATGAATTTTTCCCAAAATATAAAAGTTTCTGGATCACTAGGAAATTAATCTAAAACAATGTGCTGACACTAGACATGGCCATAAAAGTAATAATTTGCACTCCGGGAGCAATTTTCTTGACAAATTTGAGATAGCTCAAAATTGAGAAATTTTAACAGGCGGCCGGTCATGGATTTTTCTCAAAATATAAAAGTTTCTGGATCAATAGGAAATTAGTCTAAAACAATGTGCTGACACTAGACATGGCCATAAAAGTAATAATTTGCACTCCGGGAGCAATTTTCTTGACAAATTTTAAATAGCTCAAAATTGAGAAATTTCACCAGGCGGCCGGTCATGGATTTTTCCCAAAATATAAAAGTTTCTGGATCCCTAGGAAATTAATCTAAAACAATGTGCTGACACTAGACATGGCCATAAAAGTAATAATTTGCACTACGGGAGCAATTTACTTGACAATTTTTGATGGATTTTTCCTAAAATATAAAAGTTTCTGGATCACTAGGAAATTAATCTAAAACAATGTGCTGACACTAGACATGGCCATAAAAGTAATAATCTGCACTCTGGGAGCAATTTTCTTGACAAATTTGAGATAGCTCAAAATTGAGAAATTTCAACAGGCGGCCGGTCATGGATATTTCTTAAAATATAAAAGTTTCTGGATCACTAGGAAATTAATCTAAAACAATGTGCTGACACTAGACATGGCCATAAAAGTAATAATTTGCACTCCAGGAGCAATTTTCTTGACAACTTTGAGATAGCTACAAATTGAGAAATTTCAACAGGCGGCCGGTCATGGATTTTTCCCAAAATATAAAAGTTTCTGGATCCCTAGGAAATTAATCTAAAACAATGTGCTGACACTAGACATGGCCATAAAAGTAATAATTTGCACTCCGGGAGCAATTTTCTTGACAAATTTGAGATAGCTCAAAATTGAGAAATTTTAACAGGCGGCCGGTCATGTATTTTTCCCAAAATATAAAAGTTTCTAGATCAATAGGAAATTAGTCTAAAACAATGTGCTGACACTAGACATGGCCATAAAAGTAATAATTTGCACTCCGGGAGCAATTTTCTTGACAAATTTTAAATAGCTCAAAATTGAGAAATTTCACCAGGCGGCCGGTCATGGATTTTTTCTAAAATATAAAAGTTTCTTGATCCCTAGGAAATTAATCTAAAACAATGTGCTGACACTAGACATGGCCATAAAAGTAATAATTTGCACTCCGGGAGCAATTTTCTTGACAAATTTTAAATAGCTCAAAATTGAGAAATTTCACCAGGCGGCCGGTCATGGATTTTTCCCAAAATATAAAAGTTTCTGGATCCCTAGGAAATTAATCTAAAACAATGTGCTGACACTAGACATGGCCATAAAAGTAATAATTTGCACTCCGGGAGCAATTTTCTTGACAAATTTTAAATAGCTCAAAATTGAGAAATTTCACCAGGCAGCCGGTCATGGATATTTCCCAAAATATAAAAGTTTCTGGATCACTAGAAAATTAGTCTAAAACAATGTGCTGCCACTAGACATGGCCATAAAAGTAATAATTTGCACTCCGGGGGCAATTTTCTTGACAAATTTGAGATAGCTCAAAATTGAGAAATTTCAACAGGCGGCCGGTCATGGATTTTTCCCAAAATATAAAAGTTTCTGGATCACTAGGAAATTAGTCTACAGCAATGTGCTGACACTAGACATGGCCATAAAAGTAATAATTTGCACTCCGGGAGCAATTTTCTTGACAATTTTTGATGGATTTTTCCCAAAATATAAAAGTTTCTGGATCACTAGGAAATTAGTCTAAAACAATGTGCTGACACTAGACATGGCCATGAAATTAATAATTTTCAGTTCAGGAGCAATTTTCTTGATAAATTTGAGATAGCTCAAAATTGAGAAATTTCAACAGGCGGCCGGTCATGGATTTTTCCCAAAATATAAAAGTTTCTGGATCACTAGGAAATTATTCTAAAACAATGTGCTGCCACTAGACATGGCCATAAAAGTAATAATTTGCACTCCGGGAGCAATTTTCTTGACAAATTTGAGATAGCTCAAATTTGAGAAATTTCAACAGGCGGCCGGTCATTGATATTTCCCAAAATATAAAAGTTTCTGGATCACTAGGAAATTAATCTAAAACAATGTGCTGACACTAGACATGGCCATAAAAGTAATAATTTGCACTCCGGGAGCAATTTTCTTGACAAATTTGAGATAGCTCAAAATTGAGAAATTTTAACAGGCGGCCGGTCATGGATTTTTCTCAAAATATAAAAGTTTCTGGATCAATAGGAAATTAGTCTAAAACAATGTGCTGACACTAGACATGGCCATAAAAGTAATAATTTGCACTCTGGGAGTAATTTTCTTGACAACTTTGAGATAGCTAAAAATTAAGAAATTTCAACAGGCGGCCGGTCATGAATTTTTCCCAAAATATAAAAGTTTCTGGATCACTAGGAAATTAATCTAAAACAATGTGCTGACACTAGACATGGCCATAAAAGTAATAATTTGCACTCCGGGAGCAATTTTCTTGACAAATTTGAGATAGCTCAAAATTGAGAAATTTTAACAGGCGGCCGGTCATGGATTTTTCTCAAAATATAAAAGTTTCTGGATCAATAGGAAATTAGTCTAAAACAATGTGCTGCCACTAGACATATCCATAAAAGTAATAATTTGCACTCCGGGAGCAATTTACTTGACAATTTTTGATGGATTTTTCCTAAAATATAAAAGTTTCTGGATCACTAGGAAATTAGTCTAAAACAATGTGCTGACACTAGACATGGCCATAAAAGTAATAATTTGCACTCCGGGAGCAATTTTCTTGAGAACTTTGAGATAGCTAAAAATTGAGAAATTTCAACAGGCGGCCGGTCATGAATTTTTCCCAAAATATAAAAGTTTCTGGATCACTAGGAAATTAATCTAAAACAATGTGCTGACACTAGACATGGCCATAAAAGTAATAATTTGCACTCCGGGAGCAATTTTCTTGACAAATTTGAGATAGCTCAAAATTGAGAAATTTTAACAGGCGGCCGGTCATGGATTTTTCCCAAAATATAAAAGTTTCTGGATCAATAGGAAATTAGTCTAAAACAATGTGCTGACATTAGACATGGCCATAAAAGTAATAATTTGCACTCCGGGAGCAATTTTCTTGACAAATTTGAGATAGCTCAAAATTGAGAAATTTTAACAGGCGGCCGGTCATGGATTTTTCCTAAAATATAAAAGTTTCTGGATCCCCAGGAAATTAATCTAAAACAATGTGCTGACACTAGACATGGCCATAAAAGTAATAATTTGCACTCCAGGAGCAATTTTCTTGACAACTTTGAGATAGCTACAAATTGAGAAATTTCAACAGGCGGCCGGTCATGGATTTTTCCCAAAATATAAAAGTTTCTGGATCCCTAGGAAATTAATCTAAAACAATGTGCTGACACTAGACATGGCCATAAAAGTAATAATTTGCACTCCGGGAGCAATTTTCTTGACAAATTTGAGATAGCTCAAAATTGAGAAATTTTAACAGGCGGCCGGTCATGTATTTTTCCCAAAATATAAAAGTTTCTAGATCAATAGGAAATTAGTCTAAAACAATGTGCTGACACTAGACATGGCCATAAAAGTAATAATTTGCACTCCGGGAGCAATTTTCTTGACAAATTTTAAATAGCTCAAAATTGAGAAATTTCACCAGGCGGCCGGTCATGGATTTTTCCCAAAATATAAAAGTTTCTGGATCCCTAGGAAATTAATCTAAAACAATGTGCTGACACTAGACATGGCCATAAAAGTAATAATTTGCACTCCGGGAGCAATTTTCTTGACAAATTTTAAATAGCTCAAAATTGAGAAATTTCACCAGGCAGCCGGTCATGGATATTTCCCAAAATATAAAAGTTTCTGGATCACTAGAAAATTAGTCTAAAACAATGTGCTGCCACTAGACATGGCCATAAAAGTAATAATTTGCACTCCGGGGGCAATTTTCTTGACAAATTTGAGATAGCTCAAAATTGAGAAATTTCAACAGGCGGCCGGTCATGGATTTTTCCCAAAATATAAAAGTTTCTGGATCACTAGGAAATTAGTCTACAGCAATGTGCTGACACTAGACATGGCCATAAAAGTAATAATTTGCACTCCGGGAGCAATTTTCTTGACAATTTTTGATGGATTTTTCCCAAAATATAAAAGTTTCTGGATCACTAGGAAATTAGTCTAAAACAATGTGCTGACACTAGACATGGCCATGAAATTAATAATTTTCAGTTCAGGAGCAATTTTCTTGATAAATTTGAGATAGCTCAAAATTGAGAAATTTCAACAGGCGGCCGGTCATGGATTTTTCCCAAAATATAAAAGTTTCTGGATCACTAGGAAATTATTCTAAAACAATGTGCTGCCACTAGACATGGCCATAAAAGTAATAATTTGCACTCCGGGAGCAATTTTCTTGACAAATTTGAGATAGCTCAAATTTGAGAAATTTCAACAGGCGGCCGGTCATTGATATTTCCCAAAATATAAAAGTTTCTGGATCACTAGGAAATTAATCTAAAACAATGTGCTGACACTAGACATGGCCATAAAAGTAATAATTTGCACTCCGGGAGCAATTTTCTTGACAAATTTGAGATAGCTCAAAATTGAGAAATTTTAACAGGCGGCCGGTCATGGATTTTTCTCAAAATATAAAAGTTTCTGGATCAATAGGAAATTAGTCTAAAACAATGTGCTGACACTAGACATGGCCATAAAAGTAATAATTTGCACTCTGGGAGTAATTTTCTTGACAACTTTGAGATAGCTAAAAATTAAGAAATTTCAACAGGCGGCCGGTCATGAATTTTTCCCAAAATATAAAAGTTTCTGGATCACTAGGAAATTAATCTAAAACAATGTGCTGACACTAGACATGGCCATAAAAGTAATAATTTGCACTCCGGGAGCAATTTTCTTGACAAATTTGAGATAGCTCAAAATTGAGAAATTTTAACAGGCGGCCGGTCATGGATTTTTCTCAACATATAAAAGTTTCTGGATCAATAGGAAATTAGTCTAAAACAATGTGCTGCCACTAGACATATCCATAAAAGTAATAATTTGCACTCCGGGAGCAATTTACTTGACAATTTTTGATGGATTTTTCCTAAAATATAAAAGTTTCTGGATCACTAGGAAATTAGTCTAAAACAATGTGCTGACACTAGACATGGCCATAAAAGTAATAATTTGCACTCCGGGAGCAATTTTCTTGAGAACTTTGAGATAGCTAAAAATTGAGAAATTTCAACAGGCGGCCGGTCATGAATTTTTCCCAAAATATAAAAGTTTCTGGATCACTAGGAAATTAATCTAAAACAATGTGCTGACACTAGACATGGCCATAAAAGTAATAATTTGCACTCCGGGAGCAATTTTCTTGACAAATTTGAGATAGCTCAAAATTGAGAAATTTTAACAGGCGGCCGGTCATGGATTTTTCCCAAAATATAAAAGTTTCTGGATCAATAGGAAATTAGTCTAAAACAATGTGCTGACATTAGACATGGCCATAAAAGTAATAATTTGCACTCCGGGAGCAATTTTCTTGACAAATTTGAGATAGCTCAAAATTGAGAAATTTTAACAGGCGGCCGGTCATGGATTTTTCCTAAAATATAAAAGTTTCTGGATCCCCAGGAAATTAATCTAAAACAATGTGCTGACACTAGACATGGCCATAAAAGTAATAATTTGCACTCGGGGAGCAATTTACTTGACAATTTTTGATGGATTTTTCCTAAAATATAAAAGTTTCTTGATCCCTAGGAAATTAATCTAAAACAATGTGCTGACACTAGACATGGCCATAAAAGTAATAATTTGCACTCCGGGAGCAATTTTCTTGACAAATTTTAAATAGCTCAAAATTGAGAAATTTTAACAGGCGGCCGGTCATGGATTTTTCCCAAAATATAAAAGTTTCTGGATCAATAGGAAATTAGTCTAAAACAATGTGCTGACATTAGACATGGCCGTAAAAGTAATAATTTGCACTCCGGGAGCAATTTTCTTGACAAATTTTAAATAGCTCAAAATTGAGAAATTTCACCAGGCGGCTGGTCATGGATTTTTTCCAAAATATAAAAGTTTCTGGATCCCTAGGAAATTAGTCTAAAACAATGTGCTGCCACTAGACATGGCCATAAAAGTAATAATTTGCACTCCGGGAGCAATTTACTTGACAATTTTTGATGGATTTTTCCTAAAATATAAAAGTTTCTGGATCACTAGGAAATTAGTCTAAAACAATGTGCTGACATTAGACATGGCCGTAAAAGTAATAATTTGCACTCCGGGAGCAATTTTCTTGACAAATTTTAAATAGCTCAAAATTGAGAAATTTCACCAGGCGGCCGGTCATGGATTTTTCCCAAAATATAAAAGTTTCTGGATCACTAGGAAATTAGTCTACAGCAATGTGCTGACACTAGACATGGCCATAAAAGTAATAATTTGCACTCCGGGAGCAATTTTCTTGACAATTTTTGATGGATTTTTCCCAAAATATAAAAGTTTCTGGATCACTAGGAAATTAGTCTAAAACAATGTGCTGACACTAGACATGGCCATGAAATTAATAATTTTCAGTTCAGGAGCAATTTTCTTGATAAATTTGAGATAGCTCAAAATTGAGAAATTTCAACAGGCGGCCGGTCATGGATTTTTCCCAAAATATAAAAGTTTCTGGATCACTAGGAAATTATTCTAAAACAATGTGCTGCCACTAGACATGGCCATAAAAGTAATAATTTGCACTCCGGGAGCAATTTTCTTGACAAATTTGAGATAGCTCAAATTTGAGAAATTTCAACAGGCGGCCGGTCATTGATATTTCCCAAAATATAAAAGTTTCTGGATCACTAGGAAATTAATCTAAAACAATGTGCTGACACTAGACATGGCCATAAAAGTAATAATTTGCACTCCGGGAGCAATTTTCTTGACAAATTTGAGATAGCTCAAAATTGAGAAATTTTAACAGGCGGCCGGTCATGGATTTTTCTCAAAATATAAAAGTTTCTGGATCAATAGGAAATTAGTCTAAAACAATGTGCTGACACTAGACATGGCCATAAAAGTAATAATTTGCACTCTGGGAGTAATTTTCTTGACAACTTTGAGATAGCTAAAAATTGAGAAATTTCAACAGGCGGCCGGTCATGAATTTTTCCCAAAATATAAAAGTTTCTGGATCACTAGGAAATTAATCTAAAACAATGTGCTGACACTAGACATGGCCATAAAAGTAATAATTTGCACTCCGGGAGCAATTTTCTTGACAATTTTTGATGGATTTTCCCCAAAATATAAAAGTTTCTGGATCACTAGGAAATTAGTCTAAAACAATGTGCTGACACTAGACATGGCCATAAAAGTAATAATTTGCACTCCGGGAGCAATTTTCTTGACAATTTTTGATGGATGTTCCCCAAAATATAAAAGTTTCTGGATCACTAGGAAATTAGTCTAAAACAATGTGCTGACACTAGACATGGCCATAAAAGTAATAATTTGCACTCCGGGAGCAATTTTCTTGTCAATTTTTGATGGATTTTCCCCAAAATATAAAAGTTTCTGGATCACTAGGAAATTGGTCTAAAACAATGTGCTGACACTAGACATGGCCATAAAAGTAATAATTTGCACTCCGGGAGCAATTTTCTTGACAACTTTGAGATAGCTAAAAATTGAGAAATTTCAACAGGCGGCCGGTCATGAATTTTTCCCAAAATATAAAAGTTTCTGGATCACTAGGAAATTAATCTAAAACAATGTGCTGACACTAGACATGGCCATAAAAGTAATAATTTGCACTCCGGGAGCAATTTTCTTGACAAATTTGAGATAGCTCAAAATTGAGAAATTTTAACAGGCGGCCGGTCATGGATTTTTCTCAAAATATAAAAGTTTCTGGATCAATAGGAAATTAGTCTAAAACAATGTGCTGACACTAGACATGGCCATAAAAGTAATAATTTGCACTCCGGGAGCAATTTTCTTGACAAATTTTAAATAGCTCAAAATTGAGAAATTTCACCAGGCGGCCGGTCATGGATTTTTCCCAAAATATAAAAGTTTATGGATCCCTAGGAAATTAATCTAAAACAATGTGCTGACACTAGACATGGCCATAAAAGTAATAATTTGCACTACGGGAGCAATTTACTTGACAATTTTTGATGGATTTTTCCTAAAATATAAAAGTTTCTGGATCACTAGGAAATTAATCTAAAACAATGTGCTGACACTAGACATGGCCATAAAAGTAATAATCTGCACTCTGGGAGCAATTTTCTTGACAAATTTGAGATAGCTCAAAATTGAGAAATTTCAACAGGCGGCCGGTCATGGATATTTCTTAAAATATAAAAGTTTCTGGATCACTAGGAAATTAATCTAAAACAATGTGCTGACACTAGACATGGCCATAAAAGTAATAATTTGCACTCCAGGAGCAATTTTCTTGACAACTTTGAGATAGCTACAAATTGAGAAATTTCAACAGGCGGCCGGTTATGAATTTTTCCCAAAATATAAAAGTTTCTGGATCACTAGGAAATTAATCTAAAACAATGTGCTGACACTAGACATGGCCATAAAAGTAATAATTTGCACTCCGGGAGCAATTTTCTTGACAAATTTGAGATAGCTCAAAATTGAGAAATTTTAACAGGCGGCCGGTCATGGATTTTTCTCAAAATATAAAAGTTTCTGGATCAATAGGAAATTAGTCTAAAACAATGTGCTGACACTAGACATGGCCATAAAAGTAATAATTTGCACTCCGGGAGCAATTTTCTTGACAAATTTTAAATAGCTCAAAATTGAGAAATTTCACCAGGCGGCCGGTCATGGATTTTTCCCAAAATATAAAAGTTTCTGGATCCCTAGGAAATTAATCTAAAACAATGTGCTGACACTAGACATGGCCATAAAAGTAATAATTTGCACTCCGGGAGCAATTTTCTTGACAATTTTTGATGGATTTTCCCCAAAATATAAAAGTTTCTGGATCACTAGGAAATTAGTCTAAAACAATGTGCTGACACTAGACATGGCCATAAAAGTAATAATTTGCACTCCGGGAGCAATATTCTTTGACAAATTTGAGATAGCTCAAAATTGACAAATTTCAACAGGCGGCCGGTCATGGATTTTTCCCAAAATATAAAAGTTTCTGGATCACTAGGAAATTAGTCTAAAACAATGTGCTGACACTAGACATGGCCATAAAAGTAATAATTTGCACTCCGGGAGCAATTTTCTTGACAATATTTGATGGATTTTCCCCAAAATATAAAAGTTTCTGGATCACTAGGAAATTAGTCTAAAACAATGTGCTGACACTAGACATGGCCATAAAAAGTAATAATTTGCACTCCGGGAGCAATTTTCTTGACAATTTTTGATGGATGTTCCCCAAAATATAAAAGTTTCTGGATCACTAGGAAATTAGTCTAAAACAATGTGCTGACACTAGACATGGCCATAAAAGTAATAATTTGCACTCCGGGAGCTATTTTCTTGTCAATTTTTGATGGATTTTCCCCAAAATATAAAAGTTTCTGGATCACTAGGAAATTAGTCTAAAACAATGTGCTGACACTAGACATGGCCATAAAAGTAATAATTTGCACTCCGGGAGCAATTTTCTTGACAACTTTGAGATAGCTAAAAATTGAGAAATTTCAACAGGCGGCCGGTCATGAATTTTTCCCAAAATATAAAAGTTTCTGGATCACTAGGAAATTAATCTAAAACAATGTGCTGACACTAGACATGGCCATAAAAGTAATAATTTGTACTACGGGAGCAATTTACTTGACAATTTTTGATGGATTTTTCCTAAAATATAAAAGTTTCTGGATCACTAGGAAATTAATCTAAAACAATGTGGTGACACTAGACATGGCCATAAAAGTAATAATCTGCACTCCGGGAGCAATTTTCTTGACAAATTTGAGATAGCTCAAAATTGAGAAATTTTAACAGGCGGCCGGTCATGGATTTTTCCCAAAATATAAAAGTTTCTGAATCAATAGGAAATTAGTCTAAAACAATGTGCTGACACTAGACATGGCCATAAAAGTAATAATTTGCACTCCGGGAGCAATTTTCTTGACAAATTTTAAATAGCTCAAAATTGAGAAATTTCACCAGGCGGCCGGTCATGGATTTTTTCCAAAATATAAAAGTTTCTGGATCCCTAGGAAATTAATCTAAAACAATGTGCTGACACTAGACATGGCCATAAAAGTAATAATTTGCACTACGGGAGCAATTTACTTGACAATTTTTTATGGATTTTTCCTAAAATATAAAAGTTTCTGGATCACTAGGATATTAATCTAAAACAATGTGCTGACACTAGACATGGCCATAAAAGTAATAATTTGCACTCCGGGAGCAATTTTCTTGACAACTTTGAGATAGCTAAAAATTGAGAAATTTCAACAGGCGGCCGGTTATGAATTTTTCCCAAAATATAAAAGTTTCTGGATCACTAGGAAATTAATCTAAAACAATGTGCTGACACTAGACATGGCCATAAAAGTAATAATTTGCACTCCGGGAGCAATTTTCTTGACAAATTTGAGATAGCTCAAAATTGAGAAATTTTAACAGGCGGCCGGTCATGGATTTTTCTCAAAATATAAAAGTTTCTGGATCAATAGGAAATTAGTCTAAAACAATGTGCTGACACTAGACATGGCCATAAAAGTAATAATTTGCACTCCGGGAGCAATTTTCTTGACAAATTTTAAATAGCTCAAAATTGAGAAATTTCACCAGGCGGCCGGTCATGGATTTTTCCCAAAATATAAAAGTTTCTGGATCCCTAGGAAATTAATCTAAAACAATGTGCTGACACTAGACATGGCCATAAAAGTAATAATTTGCACTCCGGGAGCAATTTTCTTGACAATTTTTGATGGATTTTCCCCAAAATATAAAAGTTTCTGGATCACTAGGAAATTAGTCTAAAACAATGTGCTGACACTAGACATGGCCATAAAAGTAATAATTTGCACTCCGGGAGCAATTTTCTTGACAATTTTTGATGGATGTTCCCCAAAATATAAAAGTTTCTGGATCACTAGGAAATTAGTCTAAAACAATGTGCTGACACTAGACATGGCCATAAAAGTAATAATTTGCACTCCGGGAGCAATTTTCTTGTCAATTTTTGATGGATTTTCCCCAAAATATAAAAGTTTCTGGATCACTAGGAAATTGGTCTAAAACAATGTGCTGACACTAGACATGGCCATAAAAGTAATAATTTGCACTCCGGGAGCAATTTTCTTGACAACTTTGAGATAGCTAAAAATTGAGAAATTTCAACAGGCGGCCGGTCATGAATTTTTCCCAAAATATAAAAGTTTCTGGATCACTAGGAAATTAATCTAAAACAATGTGCTGACACTAGACATGGCCATAAAAGTAATAATTTGCACTCCGGGAGCAATTTTCTTGACAAATTTGAGATAGCTCAAAATTGAGAAATTTTAACAGGCGGCCGGTCATGGATTTTTCTCAAAATATAAAAGTTTCTGGATCAATAGGAAATTAGTCTAAAACAATGTGCTGACACTAGACATGGCCATAAAAGTAATAATTTGCACTCCGGGAGCAATTTTCTTGACAAATTTTAAATAGCTCAAAATTGAGAAATTTCACCAGGCGGCCGGTCATGGATTTTTCCCAAAATATAAAAGTTTCTGGATCCCTAGGAAATTAATCTAAAACAATGTGCTGACACTAGACATGGCCATAAAAGTAATAATTTGCACTACGGGAGCAATTTACTTGACAATTTTTGATGGATTTTTCCTAAAATATAAAAGTTTCTGGATCACTAGGAAATTAATCTAAAACAATGTGCTGACACTAGACATGGCCATAAAAGTAATAATCTGCACTCTGGGAGCAATTTTCTTGACAAATTTGAGATAGCTCAAAATTGAGAAATTTCAACAGGCGGCCGGTCATGGATATTTCTTAAAATATAAAAGTTTCTGGATCACTAGGAAATTAATCTAAAACAATGTGCTGACACTAGACATGGCCATAAAAGTAATAATTTGCACTCCAGGAGCAATTTTCTTGACAACTTTGAGATAGCTACAAATTGAGAAATTTCAACAGGCGGCCGGTCATGGATTTTTCCCAAAATATAAAAGTTTCTGGATCCCTAGGAAATTAATCTAAAACAATGTGCTGACACTAGACATGGCCATAAAAGTAATAATTTGCACTCCGGGAGCAATTTTCTTGACAAATTTGAGATAGCTCAAAATTGAGAAATTTTAACAGGCGGCCGGTCATGTATTTTTCCCAAAATATAAAAGTTTCTAGATCAATAGGAAATTAGTCTAAAACAATGTGCTGACACTAGACATGGCCATAAAAGTAATAATTTGCACTCCGGGAGCAATTTTCTTGACAAATTTTAAATAGCTCAAAATTGAGAAATTTCACCAGGCGGCCGGTCATGGATTTTTTCTAAAATATAAAAGTTTCTTGATCCCTAGGAAATTAATCTAAAACAATGTGCTGACACTAGACATGGCCATAAAAGTAATAATTTGCACTCCGGGAGCAATTTTCTTGACAAATTTTAAATAGCTCAAAATTGAGAAATTTCACCAGGCGGCCGGTCATGGATTTTTCCCAAAATATAAAAGTTTCTGGATCCCTAGGAAATTAATCTAAAACAATGTGCTGACACTAGACATGGCCATAAAAGTAATAATTTGCACTCCGGGAGCAATTTTCTTGACAAATTTTAAATAGCTCAAAATTGAGAAATTTCACCAGGCAGCCGGTCATGGATATTTCCCAAAATATAAAAGTTTCTGGATCACTAGAAAATTAGTCTAAAACAATGTGCTGCCACTAGACATGGCCATAAAAGTAATAATTTGCACTCCGGGGGCAATTTTCTTGACAAATTTGAGATAGCTCAAAATTGAGAAATTTCAACAGGCGGCCGGTCATGGATTTTTCCCAAAATATAAAAGTTTCTGGATCACTAGGAAATTAGTCTACAGCAATGTGCTGACACTAGACATGGCCATAAAAGTAATAATTTGCACTCCGGGAGCAATTTTCTTGACAATTTTTGATGGATTTTTCCCAAAATATAAAAGTTTCTGGATCACTAGGAAATTAGTCTAAAACAATGTGCTGACACTAGACATGGCCATGAAATTAATAATTTTCAGTTCAGGAGCAATTTTCTTGATAAATTTGAGATAGCTCAAAATTGAGAAATTTCAACAGGCGGCCGGTCATGGATTTTTCCCAAAATATAAAAGTTTCTGGATCACTAGGAAATTATTCTAAAACAATGTGCTGCCACTAGACATGGCCAATAAAGTAATAATTTGCACTCCGGGAGCAATTTTCTTGACAAATTTGAGATAGCTCAAATTTGAGAAATTTCAACAGGCGGCCGGTCATTGATATTTCCCAAAATATAAAAGTTTCTGGATCACTAGGAAATTAATCTAAAACAATGTGCTGACACTAGACATGGCCATAAAAGTAATAATTTGCACTCCGGGAGCAATTTTCTTGACAAATTTGAGATAGCTCAAAATTGAGAAATTTTAACAGGCGGCCGGTCATGGATTTTTCTCAAAATATAAAAGTTTCTGGATCAATAGGAAATTAGTCTAAAACAATGTGCTGACACTAGACATGGCCATAAAAGTAATAATTTGCACTCTGGGAGTAATTTTCTTGACAACTTTGAGATAGCTAAAAATTAAGAAATTTCAACAGGCGGCCGGTCATGAATTTTTCCCAAAATATAAAAGTTTCTGGATCACTAGGAAATTAATCTAAAACAATGTGCTGACACTAGACATGGCCATAAAAGTAATAATTTGCACTCCGGGAGCAATTTTCTTGACAAATTTGAGATAGCTCAAAATTGAGAAATTTTAACAGGCGGCCGGTCATGGATTTTTCTCAAAATATAAAAGTTTCTGGATCAATAGGAAATTAGTCTAAAACAATGTGCTGCCACTAGACATATTCATAAAAGTAATAATTTGCACTCCGGGAGCAATTTACTTGACAATTTTTGATGGATTTTTCCTAAAATATAAAAGTTTCTGGATCACTAGGAAATTAGTCTAAAACAATGTGCTGACACTAGACATGGCCATAAAAGTAATAATTTGCACTCCGGGAGCAATTTTCTTGAGAACTTTGAGATAGCTAAAAATTGAGAAATTTCAACAGGCGGCCGGTCATGAAGTTTTCCCAAAATATAAAAGTTTCTGGATCACTAGGAAATTAATCTAAAACAATGTGCTGACACTAGACATGGCCATAAAAGTAATAATTTGCACTCCGGGAGCAATTTTCTTGACAAATTTGAGATAGCTCAAAATTGAGAAATTTTAACAGGCGGCCGGTCATGGATTTTTCCCAAAATATAAAAGTTTCTGGATCAATAGGAAATTAGTCTAAAACAATGTGCTGACATTAGACATGGCCATAAAAGTAATAATTTGCACTCCGGGAGCAATTTTCTTGACAAATTTGAGATAGCTCAAAATTGAGAAATTTTAACAGGCGGCCGGTCATGGATTTTTCCTAAAATATAAAAGTTTCTGGATCCCCAGGAAATTAATCTAAAACAATGTGCTGACACTAGACATGGCCATAAAAGTAATAATTTGCACTCGGGGAGCAATTTACTTGACAATTTTTGATGGATTTTTCCTAAAATATAAAAGTTTCTTGATCCCTAGGAAATTAATCTAAAACAATGTGCTGACACTAGACATGGCCATAAAAGTAATAATTTGCACTCCGGGAGCAATTTTCTTGACAAATTTTAAATAGCTCAAAATTGAGAAATTTTAACAGGCGGCCGGTCATGGATTTTTCCCAAAATATAAAAGTTTCTGGATCAATAGGAAATTAGTCTAAAACAATGTGCTGACATTAGACATGGCCGTAAAAGTAATAATTTGCACTCCGGGAGCAATTTTCTTGACAAATTTTAAATAGCTCAAAATTGAGAAATTTCACCAGGCGGCTGGTCATGGATTTTTTCCAAAATATAAAAGTTTCTGGATCCCTAGGAAATTAGTCTAAAACAATGTGCTGCCACTAGACATGGCCATAAAAGTAATAATTTGCACTCCGGGAGCAATTTACTTGACAATTTTTGATGGATTTTTCCTAAAATATAAAAGTTTCTGGATCACTAGGAAATTAGTCTAAAACAATGTGCTGACATTAGACATGGCCGTAAAAGTAATAATTTGCACTCCGGGAGCAATTTTCTTGACAAATTTTAAATAGCTCAAAATTGAGAAATTTCACCAGGCGGCCGGTCATGGATTTTTCCCAAAATATAAAAGTTTCTGGATCACTAGGAAATTAGTCTACAGCAATGTGCTGACACTAGACATGGCCATAAAAGTAATAATTTGCACTCCGGGAGCAATTTTCTTGACAATTTTTGATGGATTTTTCCCAAAATATAAAAGTTTCTGGATCACTAGGAAATTAGTCTAAAACAATGTGCTGACACTAGACATGGCCATGAAATTAATAATTTTCAGTTCAGGAGCAATTTTCTTGATAAATTTGAGATAGCTCAAAATTGAGAAATTTCAACAGGCGGCCGGTCATGGATTTTTCCCAAAATATAAAAGTTTCTGGATCACTAGGAAATTATTCTAAAACAATGTGCTGCCACTAGACATGGCCATAAAAGTAATAATTTGCACTCCGGGAGCAATTTTCTTGACAAATTTGAGATAGCTCAAATTTGAGAAATTTCAACAGGCGGCCGGTCATTGATATTTCCCAAAATATAAAAGTTTCTGGATCACTAGGAAATTAATCTAAAACAATGTGCTGACACTAGACATGGCCACAAAAGTAATAATTTGCACTCCGGGAGCAATTTTCTTGACAAATTTGAGATAGCTCAAAATTGAGAAATTTTAACAGGCGGCCGGTCATGGATTTTTCTCAAAATATAAAAGTTTCTGGATCAATAGGAAATTAGTCTAAAACAATGTGCTGACACTAGACATGGCCATAAAAGTTATAATTTGCACTCTGGGAGTAATTTTCTTGACAACTTTGAGATAGCTAAAAATTGAGAAATTTCAACAGGCGGCCGGTCATGAATTTTTCCCAAAATATAAAAGTTTCTGGATCACTAGGAAATTAATCTAAAACAATGTGCTGACACTAGACATGGCCATAAAAGTAATAATTTGCACTCCGGGAGCAATTTTCTTGACAATTTTTGATGGATTTTCCCCAAAATATAAAAGTTTCTGGATCACTAGGAAATTAGTCTAAAACAATGTGCTGACACTAGACATGGCCATAAAAGTAATAATTTGCACTCCGGGAGCAATTTTCTTGACAATTTTTGATGGATGTTCCCCAAAATATAAAAGTTTCTGGATCACTAGGAAATTAGTCTAAAACAATGTGCTGACACTAGACATGGCCATAAAAGTAATAATTTGCACTCCGGGAGCAATTTTCTTGTCAATTTTTGATGGATTTTCCCCAAAATATAAAAGTTTCTGGATCACTAGGAAATTGGTCTAAAACAATGTGCTGACACTAGACATGGCCATAAAAGTAATAATTTGCACTCCGGGAGCAATTTTCTTGACAACTTTGAGATAGCTAAAAATTGAGAAATTTCAACAGGCGGCCGGTCATGAATTTTTCCCAAAATATAAAAGTTTCTGGATCACTAGGAAATTAATCTAAAACAATGTGCTGACACTAGACATGGCCATAAAAGTAATAATTTGCACTCCGGGAGCAATTTTCTTGACAAATTTGAGATAGCTCAAAATTGAGAAATTTTAACAGGCGGCCGGTCATGGATTTTTCTCAAAATATAAAAGTTTCTGGATCAATAGGAAATTAGTCTAAAACAATGTGCTGACACTAGACATGGCCATAAAAGTAATAATTTGCACTCCGGGAGCAATTTTCTTGACAAATTTTAAATAGCTCAAAATTGAGAAATTTCACCAGGCGGCCGGTCATGGATTTTTCCCAAAATATAAAAGTTTCTGGATCCCTAGGAAATTAATCTAAAACAATGTGCTGACACTAGACATGGCCATAAAAGTAATAATTTGCACTACGGGAGCAATTTACTTGACAATTTTTGATGGATTTTTCCTAAAATATAAAAGTTTCTGGATCACTAGGAAATTAATCTAAAACAATGTGCTGACACTAGACATGGCCATAAAAGTAATAATCTGCACTCTGGGAGCAATTTTCTTGACAAATTTGAGATAGCTCAAAATTGAGAAATTTCAACAGGCGGCCGGTCATGGATATTTCTTAAAATATAAAAGTTTCTGGATCACTAGGAAATTAATCTAAAACAATGTGCTGACACTAGACATGGCCATAAAAGTAATAATTTGCACTCCAGGAGCAATTTTCTTGACAACTTTGAGATAGCTACAAATTGAGAAATTTCAACAGGCGGCCGGTCATGGATTTTTCCCAAAATATAAAAGTTTCTGGATCCCTAGGAAATTAATCTAAAACAATGTGCTGACACTAGACATGGCCATAAAAGTAATAATTTGCACTCCGGGAGCAATTTTCTTGACAAATTTGAGATAGCTCAAAATTGAGAAATTTTAACAGGCGGCCGGTCATGTATTTTTCCCAAAATATAAAAGTTTCTAGATCAATAGGAAATTAGTCTAAAACAATGTGCTGACACTAGACATGGCCATAAAAGTAATAATTTGCACTCCGGGAGCAATTTTCTTGACAAATTTTAAATAGCTCAAAATTGAGAAATTTCACCAGGCGGCCGGTCATGGATTTTTTCTAAAATATAAAAGTTTCTTGATCCCTAGGAAATTAATCTAAAACAATGTGCTGACACTAGACATGGCCATAAAAGTAATAATTTGCACTCCGGGAGCAATTTTCTTGACAAATTTTAAATAGCTCAAAATTAGAAATTTCACCAGGCGGCCGGTCATGGATTTTTCCCAAAATATAAAAGTTTCTGGATCCCTAGGAAATTAATCTAAAACAATGTGCTGACACTAGACATGGCCATAAAAGTAATAATTTGCACTCCGGGAGCAATTTTCTTGACAAATTTTAAATAGCTCAAAATTGAGAAATTTCACCAGGCAGCCGGTCATGGATATTTCCCAAAATATAAAAGTTTCTGGATCACTAGAAAATTAGTCTAAAACAATGTGCTGCCACTAGACATGGCCATAAAAGTAATAATTTGCACTCCGGGGGCAATTTTCTTGACAAATTTGAGATAGCTCAAAATTGAGAAATTTCAACAGGCGGCCGGTCATGGATTTTTCCCAAAATATAAAAGTTTCTGGATCACTAGGAAATTAGTCTACAGCAATGTGCTGACACTAGACATGGCCATAAAAGTAATAATTTGCACTCCGGGAGCAATTTTCTTGACAATTTTTGATGGATTTTTCCCAAAATATAAAAGTTTCTGGATCACTAGGAAATTAGTCTAAAACAATGTGCTGACACTAGACATGGCCATGAAATTAATAATTTTCAGTTCAGGAGCAATTTTCTTGATAAATTTGAGATAGCTCAAAATTGAGAAATTTCAACAGGCGGCCGGTCATGGATTTTTCCCAAAATATAAAAGTTTCTGGATCACTAGGAAATTATTCTAAAACAATGTGCTGCCACTAGACATGGCCATAAAAGTAATAATTTGCACTCCGGGAGCAATTTTCTTGACAAATTTGAGATAGCTCAAATTTGAGAAATTTCAACAGGCGGCCGGTCATTGATATTTCCCAAAATATAAAAGTTTCTGGATCACTAGGAAATTAATCTAAAACAATGTGCTGACACTAGACATGGCCATAAAAGTAATAATTTGCACTCCGGGAGCAATTTTCTTGACAAATTTGAGATAGCTCAAAATTGAGAAATTTTAACAGGCGGCCGGTCATGGATTTTTCTCAAAATATAAAAGTTTCTGGATCAATAGGAAATTAGTCTAAAACAATGTGCTGACACTAGACATGGCCATAAAAGTAATAATTTGCACTCTGGGAGTAATTTTCTTGACAACTTTGAGATAGCTAAAAATTAAGAAATTTCAACAGGCGGCCGGTCATGAATTTTTCCCAAAATATAAAAGTTTCTGGATCACTAGGAAATTAATCTAAAACAATGTGCTGACACTAGACATGGCCATAAAAGTAATAATTTGCACTCCGGGAGCAATTTTCTTGACAAATTTGAGATAGCTCAAAATTGAGAAATTTTAACAGGCGGCCGGTCATGGATTTTTCTCAAAATATAAAAGTTTCTGGATCAATAGGAAATTAGTCTAAAACAATGTGCTGCCACTAGACATATCCATAAAAGTAATAATTTGCACTCCGGGAGCAATTTACTTGACAATTTTTGATGGATTTTTCCTAAAATATAAAAGTTTCTGGATCACTAGGAAATTAGTCTAAAACAATGTGCTGACACTAGACATGGCCATAAAAGTAATAATTTGCACTCCGGGAGCAATTTTCTTGAGAACTTTGAGATAGCTAAAAATTGAGAAATTTCAACAGGCGGCCGGTCATGAATTTTTCCCAAAATATAAAAGTTTCTGGATCACTAGGAAATTAATCTAAAACAATGTGCTGACACTAGACATGGCCATAAAAGTAATAATTTGCACTCCGGGAGCAATTTTCTTGACAAATTTGAGATAGCTCAAAATTGAGAAATTTTAACAGGCGGCCGGTCATGGATTTTTCCCAAAATATAAAAGTTTCTGGATCAATAGGAAATTAGTCTAAAACAATGTGCTGACATTAGACATGGCCATAAAAGTAATAATTTGCACTCCGGGAGCAATTTTCTTGACAAATTTGAGATAGCTCAAAATTGAGAAATTTTAACAGGCGGCCGGTCATGGATTTTTCCTAAAATATAAAAGTTTCTGGATCCCCAGGAAATTAATCTAAAACAATGTGCTGACACTAGACATGGCCATAAAAGTAATAATTTGCACTCGGGGAGCAATTTACTTGACAATTTTTGATGGATTTTTCCTAAAATATAAAAGTTTCTTGATCCCTAGGAAATTAATCTAAAACAATGTGCTGACACTAGACATGGCCATAAAAGTAATAATTTGCACTCCGGGAGCAATTTTCTTGACAAATTTTAAATAGCTCAAAATTGAGAAATTTTAACAGGCGGCCGGTCATGGATTTTTCCCAAAATATAAAAGTTTCTGGATCAATAGGAAATTAGTCTAAAACAATGTGCTGACATTAGACATGGCCGTAAAAGTAATAATTTGCACTCCGGGAGCAATTTTCTTGACAAATTTTAAATAGCTCAAAATTGAGAAATTTCACCAGGCGGCTGGTCATGGATTTTTTCCAAAATATAAAAGTTTCTGGATCCCTAGGAAATTAGTCTAAAACAATGTGCTGCCACTAGACATGGCCATAAAAGTAATAATTTGCACTCCGGGAGCAATTTACTTGACAATTTTTGATGGATTTTTCCTAAAATATAAAAGTTTCTGGATCACTAGGAAATTAGTCTAAAACAATGTGCTGACATTAGACATGGCCGTAAAAGTAATAATTTGCACTCCGGGAGCAATTTTCTTGACAAATTTTAAATAGCTCAAAATTGAGAAATTTCACCAGGCGGCCGGTCATGGATTTTTCCCAAAATATAAAAGTTTCTGGATCACTAGGAAATTAGTCTACAGCAATGTGCTGACACTAGACATGGCCATAAAAGTAATAATTTGCACTCCGGGAGCAATTTTCTTGACAATTTTTGATGGATTTTTCCCAAAATATAAAAGTTTCTGGATCACTAGGAAATTAGTCTAAAACAATGTGCTGACACTAGACATGGCCATGAAATTAATAATTTTCAGTTCAGGAGCAATTTTCTTGATAAATTTGAGATAGCTCAAAATTGAGAAATTTCAACAGGCGGCCGGTCATGGATTTTTCCCAAAATATAAAAGTTTCTGGATCACTAGGAAATTATTCTAAAACAATGTGCTGCCACTAGACATGGCCATAAAAGTAATAATTTGCACTCCGGGAGCAATTTTCTTGACAAATTTGAGATAGCTCAAATTTGAGAAATTTCAACAGGCGGCCGGTCATTGATATTTCCCAAAATATAAAAGTTTCTGGATCACTAGGAAATTAATCTAAAACAATGTGCTGACACTAGACATGGCCATAAAAGTAATAATTTGCACTCCGGGAGCAATTTTCTTGACAAATTTGAGATAGCTCAAAATTGAGAAATTTTAACAGGCGGCCGGTCATGGATTTTTCTCAAAATATAAAAGTTTCTGGATCAATAGGAAATTAGTCTAAAACAATGTGCTGACACTAGACATGGCCATAAAAGTAATAATTTGCACTCTGGGAGTAATTTTCTTGACAACTTTGAGATAGCTAAAAATTGAGAAATTTCAACAGGCGGCCGGTCATGAATTTTTCCCAAAATATAAAAGTTTCTGGATCACTAGGAAATTAATCTAAAACAATGTGCTGACACTAGACATGGCCATAAAAGTAATAATTTGCACTCCGGGAGCAATTTTCTTGACAAATTTGAGATAGCTCAAAATTGAGAAATTTTAACAGGCGGCCGGTCATGGATTTTTCTCAAAATATAAAAGTTTCTGGATCAATAGGAAATTAGTCTAAAACAATGTGCTGCCACTAGACATATCCATAAAAGTAATAATTTGCACTCCGGGAGCAATTTACTTGACAATTTTTGATGGATTTTTCCTAAAATATAAAAGTTTCTGGATCACTAGGAAATTAGTCTAAAACAATGTGCTGACACTAGACATGGCCATAAAAGTAATAATTTGCACTCCGGGAGCAATTTTCTTGAGAACTTTGAGATAGCTAAAAATTGAGAAATTTCAACAGGCGGCCGGTCATGAATTTTTCCCAAAATATAAAAGTTTCTGGATCACTAGGAAATTAATCTAAAACAATGTGCTGACACTAGACATGGCCATAAAAGTAATAATTTGCACTCCGGGAGCAATTTTCTTGACAAATTTGAGATAGCTCAAAATTGAGAAATTTTAACAGGCGGCCGGTCATGGATTTTCCCCAAAATATAAAAGTTTCTGGATCAATAGGAAATTAGTCTAAAACAATGTGCTGACATTAGACATGGCCGTAAAAGTAATAATTTGCACTCCGGGAGCAATTTTCTTGACAAATTTTAAATAGCTCAAAATTGAGAAATTTCACCAGGCGGCCGGTCATGGATTTTTTCCAAAATATAAAAGTTTCTGGATCCCTAGGAAATTAGTCTAAAACAATGTGCTGCCACTAGACATGGCCATAAAAGTAATAATTTGCACTCCGGGAGCAATTTACTTGACAATTTTTGATGGATTTTTCCTAAAATATAAAAGTTTCTGGATCACTAGGAAATTAGTCTAAAACAATGTGCTGACACTAGACATGGCCATAAAAGTAATAATTTGCACTCCGGGAGCAATTTTCTTGACAACTTTGAGATAGCTACAAATTGAGAAATTTCAACAGGCGGCCGGTCATGGATTTTTCCCAAAATATAAAAGTTTCTGGATCCCTAGGAAATTAATCTAAAACAATGTGCTGACACTAGACATGGCCATAAAAGTAATAATTTGCACTCCAGGAGCAATTTTCTTGACAAATTTGAGATAGCTCAAAATTGAGAAATTTTAACAGGCGGCCGGTCATGTATTTTTCCCAAAATATAAAAGTTTCTAGATCAATAGGAAATTAGTCTAAAACAATGTGCTGACACTAGACATGGCCATAAAAGTAATAATTTGCACTCCGGGAGCAATTTTCTTGACAAATTTTAAATAGCTCAAAATTGAGAAATTTCACCAGGCGGCCGGTCATGGATTTTTTCTAAAATATAAAAGTTTCTGGATCCCTAGGAAATTAATCTAAAACAATGTGCTGACACTAGACATGGCCATAAAAGTAATAATTTGCACTCCGGGAGCAATTTTCTTGACAAATTTTAAATAGCTCAAAATTGAGAAATTTCACCAGGCGGCCGGTCATGGATTTTTCCCAAAATATAAAAGTTTCTGGATCCCTAGGAAATTAATCTAAAACAATGTGCTGACACTAGACATGGCCATAAAAGTAATAATTTGCACTACGGGAGCAATTTACTTGACAATTTTTGATGGATTTTTCCTAAAATATAAAAGTTTCTGGATCACTAGGAAATTAATCTAAAACAATGTGCTGACACTAGACATAGCCATAAAAGCAATAATTTGCACTCCGGGAGCAATTTTCTTGACAAATTTTAAATAGCTCAAAATTGAGAAATTTCACCAGGCGGCCGGTCATGGATTTTTCCCAAAATTTAAAAGTTTCTGGATCCCTAGGAAATTAATCTAAAACAATGTGCTGACACTAGACATGGCCATAAAAGTAATAATTTGCACTACGGGAGCAATTTACTTGACAATTTTTGATGGATTTTTCCCAAAATATAAAAGTTTCTGTATCACTAGGAAATTAGTCTAAAGCAATGTGCTGACACTAGACATAGCCATAAAAGTAATAATTTGCACTCCGTGAGCAATTTTCTTGACAAATTTGAGATAGCTCAAAATTGAGAAATTTCAACAGGCAGCCGGTCATGGATATTTCCCAAAATAT
The DNA here is from genome assembly GCA_963921405.1 of Cepaea hortensis. NCBI lineage: Eukaryota > Metazoa > Mollusca > Gastropoda > Stylommatophora > Helicidae > Cepaea > Cepaea hortensis. The sequence goes on from OY992890.1 coordinate 85,778,491, forward strand.
AAAAGTTTCTGGATCACTAGAAAATTAGTCTAAAACAATGTGCTGACACTAGACATGGCCATAAAAGTAATAATTTGCACTCCGGGAGCAATTTTCTTGACAATTTTTGATGGATTTTTCCCAAAATATAAAAGTTTCTGGATCACTAGGAAATTAGTCTAAAACAATGTGCTGACACTAGACATGGCCATAAAAGTAATAATTTTCAGTTCAGGAGCAATTTTCTTGATAAATTTGAGATAGCTCAAAATTGAGAAATTTCAACAGGCGGCCGGTCATGGATTTTTCCCAAAATATAAAAGTTTCTTGATCACTAGGAAATTATTCTAAAACAATGTGCTGCCACTAGACATGGCCATAAAAGTAATAATTTGCACTCCGGGAGCAATTTTCTTGACAATTTTTGATGGATTTTTCCTAAAATATAAAAGTTTCTGGATCACTAGGAAATTAATCTAAAACAATGTGCTGACACTAGACAAGGCCATAAAAGTAATAATTTGCACTCCGGGAGCAATTTTCTTGACAACTTTGAGATAGCTAAAAATTGAGAAATTTCAACAGGCGGCCGGTCATGAATTTTTCCCAAAATATAAAAGTTTCTGGATCACTAGGAAATTAATCTAAAACAATGTGCTGACACTAGACATGGCCATAAAAGTAATAATTTGCAATCCGGGAGCAATTTTCTTGACAAATTTGAGATAGCTCAAAATTGAGAAATTTTAACAGGCGGCCGGTCATGGATTTTTTTCAAAATATAAAAGTTTCTGGATCAATAGGAAATTAGTCTAAAACAATGTGCTGACACTAGACATGGCCATAAAAGTAATAATTTGCACTCCGGGAGCAATTTTCTTGACAAATTTTAAATAGCTCAAAATTGAGAAATTTCACCAGGCGGCCGGTCATGGATTTTTCCCAAAATATAAAAGTTTCTGGATCCCTAGGAAATTAATCTAAAACAATGTGCTGACACTAGACATGGCCATAAAAGTAATAATTTGCACTACGGGAGCAATTTACTTGACAATTTTTGATGGATTTTTCCTAAAATATAAAAGTTTCTGGATCACTAGGAAATTAATCTAAAACAATGTGCTGACACTAGACATGGCCATAAAAGTAATAATCTGCACTCTGGGAGCAATTTTCTTGACAAATTTGAGATAGCTCAAAATTGAGAAATTTAAACAGGCGGCCGGTCATGGATATTTCTTAAAATATAAAAGTTTCTGGATCACTAGGAAATTAATCTAAAACAATGTGCTGACACTAGACATGGCCATAAAAGTAATAATTTGCACTCCGGGAGCAATTTTCTTGACAACTTTGAGATAGCTACAAATTGAGAAATTTCAACAGGCGGCCGGTCATGGATTTTTCCCAAAATATAAAAGTTTCTGGATCCCTAGGAAATTAATCTAAAACAATGTGCTGACACTAGACATGGCCATAAAAGTAATAATTTGCACTCCGGGAGCAATTTTCTTGACAAATTTGAGATAGCTCAAAATTGAGAAATTTTAACAGGCGGCCGGTCATGTATTTTTCCCAAAATATAAAAGTTTCTAGATTAATAGGAAATTAGTCTAAAACAATGTGCTGACACTAGACATGGCCATAAAAGTAATAATTTGCACTCGGGGAGCAATTTACTTGACAATTTTTGATGGATTTTTCCTAAAATATAAAAGTTTCTTGATCCCTAGGAAATTAATCTAAAACAATGTGCTGACACTAGACATGGCCATAAAAGTAATAATTTGCACTCCGGGAGCAATTTTCTTGACAAATTTTAAATAGCTCAAAATTGAGAAATTTTAACAGGCGGCCGGTCATGGATTTTTCCCAAAATATAAAAGTTTCTGGATCAATAGGAAATTAGTCTAAAACAATGTGCTGACATTAGACATGGCCGTAAAAGTAATAATTTGCACTCCGGGAGCAATTTTCTTGACAAATTTTAAATAGCTCAAAATTGAGAAATTTCACCAGGCGGCTGGTCATGGATTTTTTCCAAAATATAAAAGTTTCTGGATCCCTAGGAAATTAGTCTAAAACAATGTGCTGCCACTAGACATGGCCATAAAAGTAATAATTTGCACTCCGGGAGCAATTTACTTGACAATTTTTGATGGATTTTTCCTAAAATATAAAAGTTTCTGGATCACTAGGAAATTAGTCTAAAACAATGTGCTGACATTAGACATGGCCGTAAAAGTAATAATTTGCACTCCGGGAGCAATTTTCTTGACAAATTTTAAATAGCTCAAAATTGAGAAATTTCACCAGGCGGCCGGTCATGGATTTTTCCCAAAATATAAAAGTTTCTGGATCACTAGGAAATTAGTCTACAGCAATGTGCTGACACTAGACATGGCCATAAAAGTAATAATTTGCACTCCGGGAGCAATTTTCTTGACAATTTTTGATGGATTTTTCCCAAAATATAAAAGTTTCTGGATCACTAGGAAATTAGTCTAAAACAATGTGCTGACACTAGACATGGCCATGAAATTAATAATTTTCAGTTCAGGAGCAATTTTCTTGATAAATTTGAGATAGCTCAAAATTGAGAAATTTCAACAGGCGGCCGGTCATGGATTTTTCCCAAAATATAAAAGTTTCTGGATCACTAGGAAATTATTCTAAAACAATGTGCTGCCACTAGACATGGCCATAAAAGTAATAATTTGCACTCCGGGAGCAATTTTCTTGACAAATTTGAGATAGCTCAAATTTGAGAAATTTCAACAGGCGGCCGGTCATTGATATTTCCCAAAATATAAAAGTTTCTGGATCACTAGGAAATTAATCTAAAACAATGTGCTGACACTAGACATGGCCATAAAAGTAATAATTTGCACTCCGGGAGCAATTTTCTTGACAAATTTGAGATAGCTCAAAATTGAGAAATTTTAACAGGCGGCCGGTCATGGATTTTTCTCAAAATATAAAAGTTTCTGGATCAATAGGAAATTAGTCTAAAACAATGTGCTGACACTAGACATGGCCATAAAAGTAATAATTTGCACTCTGGGAGTAATTTTCTTGACAACTTTGAGATAGCTAAAAATTGAGAAATTTCAACAGGCGGCCGGTCATGAATTTTTCCCAAAATATAAAAGTTTCTGGATCACTAGGAAATTAATCTAAAACAATGTGCTGACACTAGACATGGCCATAAAAGTAATAATTTGCACTCCGGGAGCAATTTTCTTGACAAATTTGAGATAGCTCAAAATTGAGAAATTTTAACAGGCGGCCGGTCATGGATTTTTCTCAAAATATAAAAGTTTCTGGATCAATAGGAAATTAGTCTAAAACAATGTGCTGCCACTAGACATATCCATAAAAGTAATAATTTGCACTCCGGGAGCAATTTACTTGACAATTTTTGATGGATTTTTCCTAAAATATAAAAGTTTCTGGATCACTAGGAAATTAGTCTAAAACAATGTGCTGACACTAGACATGGCCATAAAAGTAATAATTTGCACTCCGGGAGCAATTTTCTTGAGAACTTTGAGATAGCTAAAAATTGAGAAATTTCAACAGGCGGCCGGTCATGAATTTTTCCCAAAATATAAAAGTTTCTGGATCACTAGGAAATTAATCTAAAACAATGTGCTGACACTAGACATGGCCATAAAAGTAATAATTTGCACTCCGGGAGCAATTTTCTTGACAAATTTGAGATAGCTCAAAATTGAGAAATTTTAACAGGCGGCCGGTCATGGATTTTCCCCAAAATATAAAAGTTTCTGGATCAATAGGAAATTAGTCTAAAACAATGTGCTGACATTAGACATGGCCGTAAAAGTAATAATTTGCACTCCGGGAGCAATTTTCTTGACAAATTTTAAATAGCTCAAAATTGAGAAATTTCACCAGGCGGCCGGTCATGGATTTTTTTCCAAAATATAAAAGTTTCTGGATCCCTAGGAAATTAGTCTAAAACAATGTGCTGCCACTAGACATGGCCATAAAAGTAATAATTTGCACTCCGGGAGCAATTTACTTGACAATTTTTGATGGATTTTTCCTAAAATATAAAAGTTTCTGGATCACTAGGAAATTAGTCTAAAACAATGTGCTGACACTAGATATGGCCATAAAAGTAATAATTTGCACTCCGGGAGCAATTTTCTTGACAACTTTGAGATAGCTAAAAATTGAGAAATTTCAACAGGCGGCCGGTCATGGATATTTCTTAAAATATAAAAGTTTCTGGATCACTAGGAAATTAATCTAAAACAATGTGCTGACACTAGACATGGCCATAAAAGTAATAATTTGCACTCCGGGAGCAATTTTCTTGACAACTTTGAGATAGCTACAAATTGAGAAATTTCAACAGGCGGCCGGTCATGGATTTTTCCCAAAATATAAAAGTTTCTGGATCCCTAGGAAATTAATCTAAAACAATGTGCTGACACTAGACATGGCCATAAAAGTAATAATTTGCACTCCAGGAGCAATTTTCTTGACAAATTTGAGATAGCTCAAAATTGAGAAATTTTAACAGGCGGCCGGTCATGTATTTTTCCCAAAATATAAAAGTTTCTAGATCAATAGGAAATTAGTCTAAAACAATGTGCTGACACTAGACATGGCCATAAAAGTAATAATTTGCACTCCGGGAGCAATTTTCTTGACAAATTTTAAATAGCTCAAAATTGAGAAATTTCACCAGGCGGCCGGTCATGGATTTTTTCTAAAATATAAAAGTTTCTGGATCCCTAGGAAATTAATCTAAAACAATGTGCTGACACTAGACATGGCCATAAAAGTAATAATTTGCACTCCGGGAGCAATTTTCTTGACAAATTTTAAATAGCTCAAAATTGAGAAATTTCACCAGGCGGCCGGTCATGGATTTTTCCCAAAATATAAAAGTTTCTGGATCCCTAGGAAATTAATCTAAAACAATGTGCTGACACTAGACATGGCCATAAAAGTAATAATTTGCACTACGGGAGCAATTTACTTGACAATTTTTGATGGATTTTTCCTAAAATATAAAAGTTTCTGGATCACTAGGAAATTAATCTAAAACAATGTGCTGACACTAGACATAGCCATAAAAGCAATAATTTGCACTCCGGGAGCAATTTTCTTGACAAATTTTAAATAGCTCAAAATTGAGAAATTTCACCAGGCGGCCGGTCATGGATTTTTCCCAAAATTTAAAAGTTTCTGGATCCCTAGGAAATTAATCTAAAACAATGTGCTGACACTAGACATGGCCATAAAAGTAATAATTTGCACTACGGGAGCAATTTACTTGACAATTTTTGATGGATTTTTCCCAAAATATAAAAGTTTCTGTATCACTAGGAAATTAGTCTAAAGCAATGTGCTGACACTAGACATAGCCATAAAAGTAATAATTTGCACTCCGTGAGCAATTTTCTTGACAAATTTGAGATAGCTCAAAATTGAGAAATTTCAACAGGCAGCCGGTCATGGATATTTCCCAAAATATAAAAGTTTCTGGATCACTAGAAAATTAGTCTAAAACAATGTGCTGACACTAGACATGGCCATAAAAGTAATAATTTGCACTCCGGGAGCAATTTTCTTGACAATTTTTGATGGATTTTTCCCAAAATATAAAAGTTTCTGGATCACTAGGAAATTAGTCTAAAACAATGTGCTGACACTAGACATGGCCATAAAAGTAATAATTTTCAGTTCAGGAGCAATTTTCTTGATAAATTTGAGATAGCTCAAAATTGAGAAATTTCAACAGGCGGCCGGTCATGGATTTTTCCCAAAATATAAAAGTTTCTTGATCACTAGGAAATTATTCTAAAACAATGTGCTGCCACTAGACATGGCCATAAAAGTAATAATTTGCACTCCGGGAGCAATTTTCTTGACAATTTTTGATGGATTTTTCCTAAAATATAAAAGTTTCTGGATCACTAGGAAATTAATCTAAAACAATGTGCTGACACTAGACAAGGCCATAAAAGTAATAATTTGCACTCCGGGAGCAATTTTCTTGACAACTTTGAGATAGCTAAAAATTGAGAAATTTCAACAGGCGGCCGGTCATGAATTTTTCCCAAAATATAAAAGTTTCTGGATCACTAGGAAATTAATCTAAAACAATGTGCTGACACTAGACATGGCCATAAAAGTAATAATTTGCAATCCGGGAGCAATTTTCTTGACAAATTTGAGATAGCTCAAAATTGAGAAATTTTAACAGGCGGCCGGTCATGGATTTTTTTCAAAATATAAAAGTTTCTGGATCAATAGGAAATTAGTCTAAAACAATGTGCTGACACTAGACATGGCCATAAAAGTAATAATTTGCACTCCGGGAGCAATTTTCTTGACAAATTTTAAATAGCTCAAAATTGAGAAATTTCACCAGGCGGCCGGTCATGGATTTTTCCCAAAATATAAAAGTTTCTGGATCCCTAGGAAATTAATCTAAAACAATGTGCTGACACTAGACATGGCCATAAAAGTAATAATTTGCACTACGGGAGCAATTTACTTGACAATTTTTGATGGATTTTTCCTAAAATATAAAAGTTTCTGGATCACTAGGAAATTAATCTAAAACAATGTGCTGACACTAGACATGGCCATAAAAGTAATAATCTGCACTCTGGGAGCAATTTTCTTGACAAATTTGAGATAGCTCAAAATTGAGAAATTTAAACAGGCGGCCGGTCATGGATATTTCTTAAAATATAAAAGTTTCTGGATCACTAGGAAATTAATCTAAAACAATGTGCTGACACTAGACATGGCCATAAAAGTAATAATTTGCACTCCGGGAGCAATTTTCTTGACAACTTTGAGATAGCTACAAATTGAGAAATTTCAACAGGCGGCCGGTCATGGATTTTTCCCAAAATATAAAAGTTTCTGGATCCCTAGGAAATTAATCTAAAACAATGTGCTGACACTAGACATGGCCATAAAAGTAATAATTTGCACTCCGGGAGCAATTTTCTTGACAAATTTGAGATAGCTCAAAATTGAGAAATTTTAACAGGCGGCCGGTCATGTATTTTTCCCAAAATATAAAAGTTTCTAGATCAATAGGAAATTAGTCTAAAACAATGTGCTGACACTAGACATGGCCATAAAAGTAATAATTTGCACTCCGGGAGCAATTTTCTTGACAAATTTTAAATAGCTCAAAATTGAGAAATTTCACCAGGCGGCCGGTCATGGATTTTTTCTAAAATATAAAAGTTTCTGGATCCCTAGGAAATTAATCTAAAACAATGTGCTGACACTAGACATGGCCATAAAAGTAATAATTTGCACTCCGGGAGCAATTTTCTTGACAAATTTTAAATAGCTCAAAATTGAGAAATTTCACCAGGCGGCCGGTCATGGATTTTTCCCAAAATATAAAAGTTTCTGGATCCCTAGGAAATTAATCTAAAACAATGTGCTGACACTAGACATGGCCATAAAAGTAATAATTTGCACTACGGGAGCAATTTACTTGACAATTTTTGATGGATTTTTCCTAAAATATAAAAGTTTCTGGATCACTAGGAAATTAATCTAAAACAATGTGCTGACACTAGACATAGCCATAAAAGCAATAATTTGCACTCCGGGAGCAATTTTCTTGACAAATTTTAAATAGCTCAAAATTGAGAAATTTCAACAGGCGGCCGGTCATGGATTTTTCCCAAAATATAAAAGTTTCTGGATCCCTAGGAAATTAATCTAAAACAATGTGCTGACACTAGACATGGCCATAAAAGTAATAATTTGCACTCCGGGAGCAATTTACTTGACAATTTTTGATGGATTTTTCCCAAAATATAAAAGTTTCTGTATCACTAGGAAATTAGTCTAAAGCAATGTGCTGACACTAGACATAGCCATAAAAGTAATAATTTGCACTCCGTGAGCAATTTTCTTGACAAATTTGAGATAGCTACAAATTGAGAAATTTCAACAGGCGGCCGGTCATGGATTTTTCCCAAAATATAAAAGTTTCTGGATCCCTAGGAAATTAATCTAAAACAATGTGCTGACACTAGACATGGCCATAAAAGTAATAATTTGCACTCCGGGAGCAATTTTCTTGACAAATTTGAGATAGCTCAAAATTGAGAAATTTTAACAGGCGGCCGGTCATGTATTTTTCCCAAAATATAAAAGTTTCTAGATCAATAGGAAATTAGTCTAAAACAATGTGCTGACACTAGACATGGCCATAAAAGTAATAATTTGCACTCCGGGAGCAATTTTCTTGACAATTTTTGATGGATTTTTCCCAAAATATAAAAGTTTCTGGATCACTAGGAAATTAGTCTAAAACAATGTGCTGACACTAGACATGGCCATAAAATTAATAATTTTCAGTTCAGGAGCAATTTTCTTGATAAATTTGAGATAGCTCAAAATTGAGAAATTTCAACAGGCGGCCGGTCATGGATTTTTCCCAAAATATAAAAGTTTCTGGATCACTAGGAAATTATTCTAAAACAATGTGCTGCCACTAGACATGGCCATAAAAGTAATAATTTGCACTCCGGGAGCAATTTTCTTGACAAATTTGAGATAGCTCAAATTTGAGAAATTTCAACAGGCGGCCGGTCATTGATATTTCCCAAAATATAAAAGTTTCTGGATCACTAGGAAATTAATCTAAAACAATGTGCTGACACTAGACATGGCCATAAAAGTAATAATCTGCACTCCGGGAGCAATTTTCTTGACAAATTTGAGATAGCTCAAAATTGAGAAATTTTAACAGGCGGCCGGTCATGGATATTTCTTAAAATATAAAAGTTTCTGGATCAATAGGAAATTAGTCTAAAACAATGTGCTGACACTAGACATGGCCATAAAAGTAATAATTTGCACTACGGGAGCAATTTTCTTGACAAATTTTGATGGATTTTTCCTAAAATATTAAAGTTTCTGGATCACTAGGAAATTAATCTAAAACAATGTGGTGACACTAGACATGGCCATAAAAGTAATAATCTGCACTCCGGGAGCAATTTTCTTGACAAATTTGAGATAGCTCAAAATTGAGAAATTTTAACAGGCGGCCGGTCATGGATTTTTCCCAAAATATAAAAGTTTCTGAATCAATAGGAAATTAGTCTAAAACAATGTGCTGACACTAGACATGGCCATAAAAGTAATAATTTGCACTCCGGGATCAATTTTCTTGACAAATTTGAGATAGCTCAACATTGAGAAATTTCACCAGGCGGCCGGTCATGGAATTTTCCCAAAATATAAAAGTTTCTGGATCCCTAGGAAATTAATCTAAAACAATGTGCTGACACTAGACATGGCCATAAAAGTAATAATTTGCACTACGGGAGCAATTTACTTGACAATTTTGATGGATTTTTCCTAAAATATAAAAGTTTCTGGATCACTAGGAAATAATCTAAAACAATGTGCTGACACTAGACAAGGCCATAAAAGTAATAATCTGCACTCCGGGAGCAATTTTCTTGACAAATTTGAGATAGCTCAAAATTGAGAAATTTCAACAGGCGGCCGGTCATGGATATTTCCCAAAATATAAAAGTTTCTGGATCACTAGGAAATTAATCTAAAACAATGTGCTGACACTAGACATGGCCATAAAAGTAATAATTCGTACTACGGGAGCAATTTACTTGACAATTTTTGATGGATTTTTCCTAAAATATAAAAGTTTCTGGATCACTAGGAAATTAATCTAAAACAATGTGGTGACACTAGACATGGCCATAAAAGTAATAATCTGCACTCCGGGAGCAATTTTCTTGACAAATTTGAGATAGCTCAAAATTGAGAAATTTTAACAGGCGGCCGGTCATGGATTTTTCCCAAAATATAAAAGTTTCTGAATCAATAGGAAATTAGTCTAAAACAATGTGCTGACACTAGACATGGCCATAAAAGTAATAATTTGCACTCCGGGAGCAATTTTCTTGACAAATTTTAAATAGCTCAAAATTGAGAAATTTCACCAGGCGGCCGGTCATGGATTTTTTCCAAAATATAAAAGTTTCTGGATCCCTAGGAAATTAATCTAAAACAATGTGCTGACACTAGACATGGCCATAAAAGTAATAATTTGCACTACGGGAGCAATTTACTTGACAATTTTTGATGGATTTTTCCTAAAATATAAAAGTTTCTGGATCACTAGGATATTAATCTAAAACAATGTGCTGACACTAGACATGGCCATAAAAGTAATAATTTGCACTCCGGGAGCAATTTTCTTGACAACTTTGAGATAGCTAAAAATTGAGAAATTTCAACAGGCGGCCGGTTATGAATTTTTCCCAAAATATAAAAGTTTCTGGATCACTAGGAAATTAATCTAAAACAATGTGCTGACACTAGACATGGCCATAAAAGTAATAATTTGCACTCCGGGAGCAATTTTCTTGACAAATTTGAGATAGCTCAAAATTGAGAAATTTTAACAGGCGGCCGGTCATGGATTTTTCTCAAAATATAAAAGTTTCTGGATCAATAGGAAATTAGTCTAAAACAATGTGCTGACATTAGACATGGCCATAAAAGTAATAATTTGCACTCCGGGAGCAATTTTCTTGACAAATTTTAAATAGCTCAAAATTGAGAAATTTCACCAGGCGGCCGGTCATGGATTTTTTCTAAAATATAAAAGTTTCTGGATCCCTAGGAAATTAATCTAAAACAATGTGCTGACACTAGACATGGCCATAAAAGTAATAATTTGCACTCCGGGAGCAATTTTCTTGACAAATTTTAAATAGCTCAAAATTGAGAAATTTCACCAGGCGGCCGGTCATGGATTTTTCCCAAAATATAAAAGTTTCTGGATCCCTAGGAAATTAATCTAAAACAATGTGCTGACACTAGACATGGCCATAAAAGTAATAATTTGCACTACGGGAGCAATTTACTTGACAATTTTTGATGGATTTTTCCTAAAATATAAAAGTTTCTGGATCACTAGGAAATTAATCTAAAACAATGTGCTGACACTAGACATAGCCATAAAAGCAATAATTTGCACTCCGGGAGCAATTTTCTTGACAAATTTTAAATAGCTCAAAATTGAGAAATTTCACCAGGCGGCCGGTCATGGATTTTTCCCAAAATATAAAAGTTTCTGGATCCCTAGGAAATTAATCTAAAACAATGTGCTGACACTAGACATGGCCATAAAAGTAATAATTTGCACTACGGGAGCAATTTACTTGACAATTTTTGATGGATTTTTCCCAAAATATAAAAGTTTCTGTATCACTAGGAAATTAGTCTAAAGCAATGTGCTGACACTAGACATAGCCATAAAAGTAATAATTTGCACTCCGTGAGCAATTTTCTTGACAAATTTTGATGGATTTTTCCTAAAATATTAAAGTTTCTGGATCACTAGGAAATTAATCTAAAACAATGTGGTGACACTAGACATGGCCATAAAAGTAATAATCTGCACTCCGGGAGCAATTTTCTTGACAAATTTGAGATAGCTCAAAATTGAGAAATTTTAACAGGCGGCCGGTCATGGATTTTTCCCAAAATATAAAAGTTTCTGAATCAATAGGAAATTAGTCTAAAACAATGTGCTGACACTAGACATGGCCATAAAAGTAATAATTTGCACTCCGGGATCAATTTTCTTGACAAATTTGAGATAGCTCAACATTGAGAAATTTCACCAGGCGGCCGGTCATGGAATTTTCCCAAAATATAAAAGTTTCTGGATCCCTAGGAAATTAATCTAAAACAATGTGCTGACACTAGACATGGCCATAAAAGTAATAATTTGCACTACGGGAGCAATTTACTTGACAATTTTGATGGATTTTTCCTAAAATATAAAAGTTTCTGGATCACTAGGAAATAATCTAAAACAATGTGCTGACACTAGACAAGGCCATAAAAGTAATAATCTGCACTCCGGGAGCAATTTTCTTGACAAATTTGAGATAGCTCAAAATTGAGAAATTTCAACAGGCGGCCGGTCATGGATATTTCCCAAAATATAAAAGTTTCTGGATCACTAGGAAATTAATCTAAAACAATGTGCTGACACTAGACATGGCCATAAAACTAATAATTCGTACTACGGGAGCAATTTACTTGACAATTTTTGATGGATTTTTCCTAAAATATAAAAGTTTCTGGATCACTAGGAAATTAATCTAAAACAATGTGGTGACACTAGACATGGCCATAAAAGTAATAATCTGCACTCCGGGAGCAATTTTCTTGACAAATTTGAGATAGCTCAAAATTGAGAAATTTTAACAGGCGGCCGGTCATGGATTTTTCCCAAAATATAAAAGTTTCTGAATCAATAGGAAATTAGTCTAAAACAATGTGCTGACACTAGACATGGCCATAAAAGTAATAATTTGCACTCCGGGAGCAATTTTCTTGACAAATTTTAAATAGCTCAAAATTGAGAAATTTCACCAGGCGGCCGGTCATGGATTTTTTCCAAAATATAAAAGTTTCTGGATCCCTAGGAAATTAATCTAAAACAATGTGCTGACACTAGACATGGCCATAAAAGTAATAATTTGCACTACGGGAGCAATTTACTTGACAATTTTTGATGGATTTTTCCTAAAATATAAAAGTTTCTGGATCACTAGGATATTAATCTAAAACAATGTGCTGACACTAGACATGGCCATAAAAGTAATAATTTGCACTCCGGGAGCAATTTTCTTGACAACTTTGAGATAGCTAAAAATTGAGAAATTTCAACAGGCGGCCGGTCATGGATTTTTCCCAAAATATAAAAGTTTCTGGATCCCTAGGAAATTAATCTAAAACAATGTGCTGACACTAGACATGGCCATAAAAGTAATAATTTGCACTACGGGAGCAATTTACTTGACAATTTTTGATGGATTTTTCCTAAAATATAAAAGTTTCTGGATCACTAGGAAATTAATCTAAAACAATGTGCTGACACTAGACATAGCCATAAAAGCAATAATTTGCACTCCGGGAGCAATTTTCTTGACAAATTTTAAATAGCTCAAAATTGAGAAATTTCACCAGGCGGCCGGTCATGGATTTTTCCCAAAATATAAAAGTTTCTGGATCCCTAGGAAATTAATCTAAAACAATGTGCTGACACTAGACATGGCCATAAAAGTAATAATTTGCACTACGGGAGCAATTTACTTGACAATTTTTGATGGATTTTTCCCAAAATATAAAAGTTTCTGTATCACTAGGAAATTAGTCTAAAGCAATGTGCTGACACTAGACATAGCCATAAAAGTAATAATTTGCACTCCGTGAGCAATTTTCTTGACAAATTTTGATGGATTTTTCCTAAAATATTAAAGTTTCTGGATCACTAGGAAATTAATCTAAAACAATGTGGTGACACTAGACATGGCCATAAAAGTAATAATCTGCACTCCGGGAGCAATTTTCTTGACAAATTTGAGATAGCTCAAAATTGAGAAATTTTAACAGGCGGCCGGTCATGGATTTTTCCCAAAATATAAAAGTTTCTGAATCAATAGGAAATTAGTCTAAAACAATGTGCTGACACTAGACATGGCCATAAAAGTAATAATTTGCACTCCGGGATCAATTTTCTTGACAAATTTGAGATAGCTCAACATTGAGAAATTTCACCAGGCGGCCGGTCATGGAATTTTCCCAAAATATAAAAGTTTCTGGATCCCTAGGAAATTAATCTAAAACAATGTGCTGACACTAGACATGGCCATAAAAGTAATAATTTGCACTACGGGAGCAATTTACTTGACAATTTTGATGGATTTTTCCTAAAATATAAAAGTTTCTGGATCACTAGGAAATAATCTAAAACAATGTGCTGACACTAGACAAGGCCATAAAAGTAATAATCTGCACTCCGGGAGCAATTTTCTTGACAAATTTGAGATAGCTCAAAATTGAGAAATTTCAACAGGCGGCCGGTCATGGATATTTCCCAAAATATAAAAGTTTCTGGATCACTAGGAAATTAATCTAAAACAATGTGCTGACACTAGACATGGCCATAAAACTAATAATTCGTACTACGGGAGCAATTTACTTGACAATTTTTGATGGATTTTTCCTAAAATATAAAAGTTTCTGGATCACTAGGAAATTAATCTAAAACAATGTGGTGACACTAGACATGGCCATAAAAGTAATAATCTGCACTCCGGGAGCAATTTTCTTGACAAATTTGAGATAGCTCAAAATTGAGAAATTTTAACAGGCGGCCGGTCATGGATTTTTCCCAAAATATAAAAGTTTCTGAATCAATAGGAAATTAGTCTAAAACAATGTGCTGACACTAGACATGGCCATAAAAGTAATAATTTGCACTCCGGGAGCAATTTTCTTGACAAATTTTAAATAGCTCAAAATTGAGAAATTTCACCAGGCGGCCGGTCATGGATTTTTTCCAAAATATAAAAGTTTCTGGATCCCTAGGAAATTAATCTAAAACAATGTGCTGACACTAGACATGGCCATAAAAGTAATAATTTGCACTACGGGAGCAATTTACTTGACAATTTTTGATGGATTTTTCCTAAAATATAAAAGTTTCTGGATCACTAGGATATTAATCTAAAACAATGTGCTGACACTAGACATGGCCATAAAAGTAATAATTTGCACTCCGGGAGCAATTTTCTTGACAACTTTGAGATAGCTAAAAATTGAGAAATTTCAACAGGCGGCCGGTTATGAATTTTTCCCAAAATATAAAAGTTTCTGGATCACTAGGAAATTAATCTAAAACAATGTGCTGACACTAGACATGGCCATAAAAGTAATAATTTGCACTCCGGGAGCAATTTTCTTGACAAATTTGAGATAGCTCAAAATTGAGAAATTTTAACAGGCGGCCGGTCATGGATTTTTCTCAAAATATAAAAGTTTCTGGATCAATAGGAAATTAGTCTAAAACAATGTGCTGACATTAGACATGGCCATAAAAGTAATAATTTGCACTCCGGGAGCAATTTTCTTGACAAATTTTAAATAGCTCAAAATTGAGAAATTTCACCAGGCGGCCGGTCATGGATTTTTTCTAAAATATAAAAGTTTCTGGATCCCTAGGAAATTAATCTAAAACAATGTGCTGACACTAGACATGGCCATAAAAGTAATAATTTGCACTCCGGGAGCAATTTTCTTGACAAATTTTAAATAGCTCAAAATTGAGAAATTTCACCAGGCGGCCGGTCATGGATTTTTCCCAAAATATAAAAGTTTCTGGATCCCTAGGAAATTAATCTAAAACAATGTGCTGACACTAGACATGGCCATAAAAGTAATAATTTGCACTACGGGAGCAATTTACTTGACAATTTTTGATGGATTTTTCCTAAAATATAAAAGTTTCTGGATCACTAGGAAATTAATCTAAAACAATGTGCTGACACTAGACATAGCCATAAAAGCAATAATTTGCACTCCGGGAGCAATTTTCTTGACAAATTTTAAATAGCTCAAAATTGAGAAATTTCACCAGGCGGCCGGTCATGGATTTTTCCCAAAATATAAAAGTTTCTGGATCCCTAGGAAATTAATCTAAAACAATGTGCTGACACTAGACATGGCCATAAAAGTAATAATTTGCACTACGGGAGCAATTTACTTGACAATTTTTGATGGATTTTTCCCAAAATATAAAAGTTTCTGTATCACTAGGAAATTAGTCTAAAGCAATGTGCTGACACTAGACATAGCCATAAAAGTAATAATTTGCACTCCGTGAGCAATTTTCTTGACAAATTTGAGATAGCTCAAAATTGAGAAATTTCAACAGGCAGCCGGTCATGGATATTTCCCAAAATATAAAAGTTTCTGGATCTCTAGGAAATTAATCTAAAACAATGTGCTGACACTAGACATGGCCATAAAAGTAATAATTTGTACTACGGGAGCAATTTACTTGACAATTTTTGATGGATTTTTCCTAAAATATAAAAGTTTCTGGATCACTAGGAAATTAATCTAAAACAATGTGGTGACACTAGACATGGCCATAAAAGTAATAATCTGCACTCCGGGAGCAATTTTCTTGACAAATTTGAGATAGCTCAAAATTGAGAAATTTTAACAGGCGGCCGGTCATGGATTTTTCCCAAAATATAAAAGTTTCTGAATCAATAGGAAATTAGTCTAAAACAATGTGCTGACACTAGACATGGCCATAAAAGTAATAATTTGATCTCCGGGAGCAATTTTCTTGACAAATTTTAAATAGCTCAAAATTGAGAAATTTCACCAGGCGGCCGGTCATGGATTTTTTCCAAAATATAAAAGTTTCTGGATCCCTAGGAAATTAATCTAAAACAATGTGCTGACACTAGACATGGCCATAAAAGTAATAATTTGCACTACGGGAGCAATTTACTTGACAATTTTTGATGGATTTTTCCTAAAATATAAAAGTTTCTGGATCACTAGGATATTAATCTAAAACAATGTGCTGACACTAGACATGGCCATAAAAGTAATAATTTGCACTCCGGGAGCAATTTTCTTGACAACTTTGAGATAGCTAAAAATTGAGAAATTTCAACAGGCGGCCGGTTATGAATTTTTCCCAAAATATAAAAGTTTCTGGATCACTAGGAAATTAATCTAAAACAATGTGCTGACACTAGACATGGCCATAAAAGTAATAATTTGCACTCCGGGAGCAATTTTCTTGACAAATTTGAGATAGCTCAAAATTGAGAAATTTTAACAGGCGGCCGGTCATGGATTTTTCTCAAAATATAAAAGTTTCTGGATCAATAGGAAATTAGTCTAAAACAATGTGCTGACATTAGACATGGCCATAAAAGTAATAATTTGCACTCCGGGAGCAATTTTCTTGACAAATTTTAAATAGCTCAAAATTGAGAAATTTCACCAGGCGGCCGGTCATGGATTTTTTCTAAAATATAAA
Source organism: Cepaea hortensis (assembly GCA_963921405.1). Lineage (NCBI taxonomy): Eukaryota > Metazoa > Mollusca > Gastropoda > Stylommatophora > Helicidae > Cepaea > Cepaea hortensis. The sequence goes on from OY992890.1 coordinate 85,795,397, forward strand.
AGTTTCTGGATCCCTAGGAAATTAATCTAAAACAATGTGCTGACACTAGACATGGCCATAAAAGTAATAATTTGCACTCCGGGAGCAATTTTCTTGACAAATTTTAAATAGCTCAAAATTGAGAAATTTCACCAGGCGGCCGGTCATGGATTTTTCCCAAAATATAAAAGTTTCTGGATCCCTAGGAAATTAATCTAAAACAATGTGCTGACACTAGACATGGCCATAAAAGTAATAATTTGCACTACGGGAGCAATTTACTTGACAATTTTTGATGGATTTTTCCTAAAATATAAAAGTTTCTGGATCACTAGGAAATTAATCTAAAACAATGTGCTGACACTAGACATAGCCATAAAAGCAATAATTTGCACTCCGGGAGCAATTTTCTTGACAAATTTTAAATAGCTCAAAATTGAGAAATTTCACCAGGCGGCCGGTCATGGATTTTTCCCAAAATATAAAAGTTTCTGGATCCCTAGGAAATTAATCTAAAACAATGTGCTGACACTAGACATGGCCATAAAAGTAATAATTTGCACTACGGGAGCAATTTACTTGACAATTTTTGATGGATTTTTCCCAAAATATAAAAGTTTCTGTATCACTAGGAAATTAGTCTAAAGCAATGTGCTGACACTAGACATAGCCATAAAAGTAATAATTTGCACTCCGTGAGCAATTTTCTTGACAAATTTGAGATAGCTCAAAATTGAGAAATTTCAACAGGCAGCCGGTCATGGATATTTCCCAAAATATAAAAGTTTCTGGATCACTAGAAAATTAGTCTAAAACAATGTGCTGCCACTAGACATGGCCATAAAAGTAATAATTTGCACTCCGGGGGCAATTTTCTCGACAAATTTGAGATAGCTCAAAATTGAGAAATTTCAACAGGCGGCCGGTCATGGATTTTTCCCAAAATATAAAAGTTTCTGGATCACTAGGAAATTAGTCTACAGCAATGTGCTGACACTAGACATGGCCATAAAAGTAATAATTTGCACTCCGGGAGCAATTTTCTTGACAATTTTTGATGGATTTTTCCCAAAATATAAAAGTTTCTGGATCACTAGGAAATTAGTCTAAAACAATGTGCTGACACTAGACATGGCCATAAAATTAATAATTTTCAGTTCAGGAGCAATTTTCTTGATAAATTTGAGATAGCTCAAAATTGAGAAATTTCAACAGGCGGCCGGTCATGGATTTTTCCCAAAATATAAAAGTTTCTGGATCACTAGGAAATTATTCTAAAACAATGTGCTGCCACTAGACATGGCCATAAAAGTAATAATTTGCACTCCGGGAGCAATTTTCTTGACAATTTTTGATGGATTTTTCCTAAAATATAAAAGTTTCTGGATCACTAGGAAATTAATCTAAAACAATGTGCTGACACTAGACAAGGCCATAAAAGTAATAATTTGCACTCCGGGAGCAATTTTCTTGACAACTTTGAGATAGCTAAAAATTGAGAAATTTCAACAGGCGGCCGGTCATGAATTTTTCCCAAAATATAAAAGTTTCTGGATCACTAGGAAATTAATCTAAAACAATGTGCTGACACTAGACATGGCCATAAAAGTAATAATTTGCAATCCGGGAGCAATTTTCTTGACAAATTTGAGATAGCTCAAAATTGAGAAATTTTAACAGGCGGCCGGTCATGGATTTTTTTCAAAATATAAAAGTTTCTGGATCAATAGGAAATTAGTCTAAAACAATGTGCTGACACTAGACATGGCCATAAAAGTAATAATTTGCACTCCGGGAGCAATTTTCTTGACAAATTTTAAATAGCTCAAAATTGAGAAATTTCACCAGGCGGCCGGTCATGGATTTTTCCCAAAATATAAAAGTTTCTGGATCCCTAGGAAATTAATCTAAAACAATGTGCTGACACTAGACATGGCCATAAAAGTAATAATTTGCACTACGGGAGCAATTTACTTGACAATTTTTGATGGATTTTTCCTAAAATATAAAAGTTTCTGGATCACTAGGAAATTAATCTAAAACAATGTGCTGACACTAGACATGGCCATAAAAGTAATAATCTGCACTCTGGGAGCAATTTTCTTGACAAATTTGAGATAGCTCAAAATTGAGAAATTTAAACAGGCGGCCGGTCATGGATATTTCTTAAAATATAAAAGTTTCTGGATCACTAGGAAATTAATCTAAAACAATGTGCTGACACTAGACATAGCCATAAAAGTAATAATTTGCACTCCGGGAGCAATTTTCTTGACAACTTTGAGATAGCTACAAATTGAGAAATTTCAACAGGCGGCCGGTCATGGATTTTTCCCAAAATATAAAAGTTTCTGGATCCCTAGGAAATTAATCTAAAACAATGTGCTGACACTAGACATGGCCATAAAAGTAATAATTTGCACTCCGGGAGCAATTTTCTTGACAATTTTTGATGGATTTTTCCTAAAATATAAAAGTTTCTGGATCACTAGGAAATTAATCTAAAACAATGTGCTGACACTAGACAAGGCCATAAAAGTAATAATTTGCACTCCGGGAGCAATTTTCTTGACAACTTTGAGATAGCTAAAAATTGAGAAATTTCAACAGGCGGCCGGTCATGAATTTTTCCCAAAATATAAAAGTTTCTGGATCACTAGGAAATTAATCTAAAACAATGTGCTGACACTAGACATGGCCATAAAAGTAATAATTTGCAATCCGGGAGCAATTTTCTTGACAAATTTGAGATAGCTCAAAATTGAGAAATTTTAACAGGCGGCCGGTCATGGATTTTTTTCAAAATATAAAAGTTTCTGGATCAATAGGAAATTAGTCTAAAACAATGTGCTGACACTAGACATGGCCATAAAAGTAATAATTTGCACTCCGGGAGCAATTTTCTTGACAAATTTTAAATAGCTCAAAATTGAGAAATTTCACCAGGCGGCCGGTCATGGATTTTTCCCAAAATATAAAAGTTTCTGGATCCCTAGGAAATTAATCTAAAACAATGTGCTGACACTAGACATGGCCATAAAAGTAATAATTTGCACTACGGGAGCAATTTACTTGACAATTTTTGATGGATTTTTCCTAAAATATAAAAGTTTCTGGATCACTAGGAAATTAATCTAAAACAATGTGCTGACACTAGACATGGCCATAAAAGTAATAATCTGCACTCTGGGAGCAATTTTCTTGACAAATTTGAGATAGCTCAAAATTGAGAAATTTAAACAGGCGGCCGGTCATGGATATTTCTTAAAATATAAAAGTTTCTGGATCACTAGGAAATTAATCTAAAACAATGTGCTGACACTAGACATGGCCATAAAAGTAATAATTTGCACTCCGGGAGCAATTTTCTTGACAACTTTGAGATAGCTACAAATTGAGAAATTTCAACAGGCGGCCGGTCATGGATTTTTCCCAAAATATAAAAGTTTCTGGATCCCTAGGAAATTAATCTAAAACAATGTGCTGACACTAGACATGGCCATAAAAGTAATAATTTGCACTCCGGGAGCAATTTTCTTGACAAATTTGAGATAGCTCAAAATTGAGAAATTTTAACAGGCGGCCGGTCATGTATTTTTCCCAAAATATAAAAGTTTCTAGATCAATAGGAAATTAGTCTAAAACAATGTGCTGACACTAGACATGGCCATAAAAGTAATAATTTGCACTCCGGGAGCAATTTTCTTGACAAATTTTAAATAGCTCAAAATTGAGAAATTTCACCAGGCGGCCGGTCATGGATTTTTCCCAAAATATAAAAGTTTCTGGATCCCTAGGAAATTAATCTAAAACAATGTGCTGACACTAGACATGGCCATAAAAGTAATAATTTGCACTACGGGAGCAATTTACTTGACAATTTTTGATGGATTTTTCCTAAAATATAAAAGTTTCTGGATCATTAGGAAATTAATCTAAAACAATGTGCTGACACTAGACATAGCCATAAAAGCAATAATTTGCACTCCGGGAGCAATTTTCTTGACAAATTTTAAATAGCTCAAAATTGAGAAATTTCACCAGGCGGCCGGTCATGGATTTTTCCCAAAATATAAAAGTTTCTGGATCCCTAGGAAATTAATCTAAAACAATGTGCTGACACTAGACATGGCCATAAAAGTAATAATTTGCACTACGGGAGCAATTTACTTGACAATTTTTGATGGATTTTTCCCAAAATATAAAAGTTTCTGTATCACTAGGAAATTAGTCTAAAGCAATGTGCTGACACTAGACATAGCCATAAAAGTAATAATTTGCACTCCGTGAGCAATTTTCTTGACAAATTTGAGATAGCTCAAAATTGAGAAATTTCAACAGGCAGCCGGTCATGGATATTTCCCAAAATATAAAAGTTTCTGGATCACTAGAAAATTAGTCTAAAACAATGTGCTGCCACTAGACATGGCCATAAAAGTAATAATTTGCACTCCGGGGGCAATTTTCTTGACAAATTTGAGATAGCTCAAAATTGAGAAATTTCAACAGGCTGCCGGTCATGGATTTTTCCCAAAATATAAAAGTTTCTGGATCACTAGGAAATTAGTCTACAGCAATGTGCTGACACTAGACATGGCCATAAAAGTAATAATTTGCACTCCGGGAGCAATTTTCTTGACAATTTTTGATGGATTTTTCCCAAAATATAAAAGTTTCTGGATCACTAGGAAATTAGTCTAAAACAATGTGCTGACACTAGACATGGCCATAAAATTAATAATTTTCAGTTCAGGAGCAATTTTCTTGATAAATTTGAGATAGCTCAAAATTGAGAAATTTCAACAGGCGGCCGGTCATGGATTTTTCCCAAAATATAAAAGTTTCTGGATCACTAGGAAATTATTCTAAAACAATGTGCTGCCACTAGACATGGCCATAAAAGTAATAATTTGCACTCCGGGAGCAATTTTCTTGACAAATTTGAGATAGCTCAAATTTGAGAAATTTCAACAGGCGGCCGGTCATTGATATTTCCCAAAATATAAAAGTTTCTGGATCACTAGGAAATTAATCTAAAACAATGTGCTGACACTAGACATGGCCATAAAAGTAATAATCTGCACTCCGGGAGCAATTTTCTTGACAAATTTGAGATAGCTCAAAATTGAGAAATTTTAACAGGCGGCCGGTCATGGATATTTCTTAAAATATAAAAGTTTCTGGATCAATAGGAAATTATTCTAAAACAATGTGCTGACACTAGACATGGCCATAAAAGTAATAATTTGCACTACGGGAGCAATTTTCTTGACAAATTTTGATGGATTTTTCCTAAAATATTAAAGTTTCTGGATCACTAGGAAATTAATCTAAAACAATGTGGTGACACTAGACATGGCCATAAAAGTAATAATCTGCACTCCGGGAGCAATTTTCTTGACAAATTTGAGATAGCTCAAAATTGAGAAATTTTAACAGGCGGCCGGTCATGGATTTTTCCCAAAATATAAAAGTTTCTGAATCAATAGGAAATTAGTCTAAAACAATGTGCTGACACTAGACATGGCCATAAAAGTAATAATTTGCACTCCGGGATCAATTTTCTTGACAAATTTGAGATAGCTCAACATTGAGAAATTTCACCAGGCGGCCGGTCATGGAATTTTCCCAAAATATAAAAGTTTCTGGATCCCTAGGAAATTAATCTAAAACAATGTGCTGACACTAGACATGGCCATAAAAGTAATAATTTGCACTACGGGAGCAATTTACTTGACAATTTTGATGGATTTTTCCTAAAATATAAAAGTTTCTGGATCACTAGGAAATAATCTAAAACAATGTGCTGACACTAGACAAGGCCATAAAAGTAATAATCTGCACTCCGGGAGCAATTTTCTTGACAAATTTGAGATAGCTCAAAATTGAGAAATTTCAACAGGCGGCCGGTCATGGATATTTCCCAAAATATAAAAGTTTCTGGATCACTAGGAAATTAATCTAAAACAATGTGCTGACACTAGACATGGCCATAAAAGTAATAATTTGTACTACGGGAGCAATTTACTTGACAATTTTTGATGGATTTTTCCTAAAATATAAAAGTTTCTGGATCACTAGGAAATTAATCTAAAACAATGTGGTGACACTAGACATGGCCATAAAAGTAATAATCTGCACTCCGGGAGCAATTTTCTTGACAAATTTGAGATAGCTCAAAATTGAGAAATTTTAACAGGCGGCCGGTCATGGATTTTTCCCAAAATATAAAAGTTTCTGAATCAATAGGAAATTAGTTTAAAACAATGTGCTGACACTAGACATGGCCATAAAAGTAATAATTTGCACTCCGGGAGCAATTTTCTTGACAAATTTTAAATAGCTCAAAATTGAGAAATTTCACCAGGCGGCCGGTCATGGATTTTTTCCAAAATATAAAAGTTTCTGGATCCCTAGGAAATTAATCTAAAACAATGTGCTGACACTAGACATGGCCATAAAAGTAATAATTTGCACTCCGGGAGCAATTTACTTGACAAATTTGAGATGGCTCAAAATTGAGAAATTTTAACAGGCGGCCGGTCATGGATTTTTCCCAAAATATAAAAGTTTCTGGATCCCTAGGAAATTAGTCTAAAACAATGTGCTGACACTAGACATGGCCATAAAAGTAATAATTTGCACTCCGGGAGCAATTTACTTGACAAATTTGAGATGGCTCAAAATTGAGAAATTTTAACAGGCGGCCGGTCATGGATTTTTCCCAAAATATAAAAGTTTCTGGATCCCTAGGAAATTAGTCTAAAACAATGTGCTGACACTAGACATGGCCATAAAAGTAATAATTTGCACTACGGGAGCAATTTACTTGACAATTTTTGATGGATTTTTCCTAAAATATAAAAGTTTGTGGATCACTAGGAAATTAATCTAAAACAATGTGCTGACACTAGACAAGGCCATAAAAGTAATAATCTGCACTCCGGGAGCAATTTTCTTGACAAATTTGAGATAGCTCAAAATTGAGAAATTTCAACAGGCGGCCGGTCATGGATATTTCCCATAATATAAAAGTTTCTGGATCACTAGGAAATTATTCTAAAACAATGTGCTGCCACTAGACATGGCCATAAAAGTAATAATTTGCACTCCGGGAGCAATTTTCTTGACAAATTTGAGATAGCTCAAAATTGAGAAATTTCAATAGGCGGCCGGTCATGGATATTTCCCAAAATATAAAAGTTTCTGGATCACTAGAAAATTAGTCTAAAACAATGTGCTGCCACTAGACATGGCCATAAAAGTAATAATTTGCACTCCGGGAGCAATTTACTTGACAATTTTTGATGGATTTTTCCTAAAATATAAAAGTTTCTGGATCACTAGAAAATTAGTCTAAAACAATGTGCTGCCACTAGACATGGCCATAAAAGTAATAATTTGCACTCCGGGAGCAATTTTCTTGACAAATTTGAGATAGCTTAAAATTGAGAAATTTTAACAGGCGGCCGGTCATGGATTTTTCCCAAAATATAAAAGTTTCTGGATCCCTAGGAAATTAGTCTAAAACAATGTGCTGAAACTACACATGGCCATAAAAGTAATAATTTGCACTCCGGGAGCAATTTTCTTGACAAATTTTAAATAGCTCAACATTGAGAAATTTCACCAGAAGGCCGGTCATGGATTTTTCCCAAAATATAAAAGTTTCTGGATCCCTAGGAAATTAATCTAAAACAATGTGCTGACACTAGACATGGCCATAAAAGTAATAATTTGCACTACGGGAGCAATTTACTTGACAATTTTTGATGGATTTTTCCTAAAATATAAAAGTTTCTGGATCACTAGGAAATTAATCTAAAACAATGTGCTGATACTAGACAAGGCCATAAAAGTAATAATCTGCACTCCGGGAGCAATTTTCTTGACAAATTTGAGATAGCTCAAAATTGAGAAATTTCAACAGGCGGCCGGTCATGAATTTTTCCCAAAATATAAAAGTTTCTGGATCACTAGGAAATTAATCTAAAACAATGTGCTGACACTAGTCATGGCCATAAAAGTAATAATTTGCACTCGGGGAGCAATTTACTTGACAATTTTTTATGGATTTTTCCTAAAATATAAAAGTTTCTGGATCACTAGGAAATAAATCTAAAACAATGTGCTGACACTAGACATGGCCATAAAAGTAATAATTTGCACTCCGGGAGCAATTTTCTTGACAAATTTGAGATAGCTCAAAATTGAGAAATTTCAACAGGCGGCCGGTCATGGATATTTCTTAAAATATAAAAGTTTCTGGATCACTAGGAAATTATTCTAAAACAATGTGCTGCCACTAGACATGGCCATAAAAGTAATAATTTGCACTCCGGTAGCAATTTTCTTGACAAATTTGAGATAGCTCAAAATTGAGAAATTTCAACAGGCGGCCGGTCATGGATATTTCCCAAAATATAAAAGTTTCTGGATCACTAGAAAATTAGTCTAAAACAATGTGCTGCCACTAGACATGGCCATAAAAGTAATAATTTGCACTCGGGGAGCAATTTACTTGACAATTTTTGATGGATTTTTGCTAAAATATAAAAGTTTCTGGATCACTAGGAAATTAATCTAAAACAATGTGCTGACACTAGACATGGCCATAAAAGTAATAATTTGCACTCCGGGAGGAATTTTCTTGACAAATTTGAGATAGCTCAAAATTGAGAAATTTCAACAGGCGGCCGGTCATGGATTTTTCCCAAAATATAAAAGTTTCTGTATCACTAGGAAATTAGTCTAAAACAATGTGCTGACACTAGACATGGCCATAAAAGTAATAATTTGCTCTCCGGGAGCAATTTTCTTGACAACTTTGAGATAGCTAAAAATTGAGAAATTTCAACAGGCGGCCGGTCATGGATTTTTCCCAAAATATAAAAGTTTCTGGATCCCTAGGAAATTAATCTAAAACAATGTGCTGACACTAGACATGGCCATAAAAGTAATAATTTGCACTACGGGAGCAATTTACTTGACAATTTTTGATGGATTTTTCCTAAAATATAAAAGTTTCTGGATCACTAGGAAATTAATCTAAAACAATGTGCTGATACTAGACAAGGCCATAAAAGTAATAATCTGCACTCCGGGAGCAATTTTCTTGACAAATTTGAGATAGCTCAAAATTGAGAAATTTCAACAGGCGGCCGGTCATGAATTTTTCCCAAAATATAAAAGTTTCTGGATCACTAGGAAATTAATCTAAAACAATGTGCTGACACTAGTCATGGCCATAAAAGTAATAATTTGCACTCGGGGAGCAATTTACTTGACAATTTTTTATGGATTTTTCCTAAAATATAAAAGTTTCTGGATCACTAGGAAATAAATCTAAAACAATGTGCTGACACTAGACATGGCCATAAAAGTAATAATTTGCACTCCGGGAGCAATTTTCTTGACAAATTTGAGATAGCTCAAAATTGAGAAATTTCAACAGGCGGCCGGTCATGGATATTTCTTAAAATATAAAAGTTTCTGGATCACTAGGAAATTATTCTAAAACAATGTGCTGCCACTAGACATGGCCATAAAAGTAATAATTTGCACTCCGGTAGCAATTTTCTTGACAAATTTGAGATAGCTCAAAATTGAGAAATTTCAACAGGCGGCCGGTCATGGATATTTCCCAAAATATAAAAGTTTCTGGATCACTAGAAAATTAGTCTAAAACAATGTGCTGCCACTAGACATGGCCATAAAAGTAATAATTTGCACTCGGGGAGCAATTTTCTTGACAAATTTGAGATAGCTCAAAATTGAGAAATTTTAACAGGCGGCCGGTCATGGATTTTTCCCAAAATATAAAAGTTTCTGAATCAATAGGAAATTAGTCTAAAACAATGTGCTGACACTAGACATGGCCATAAAAGTAATAATTTGCACTCCGGGATCAATTTTCTTGACAAATTTGAGATAGCTCAACATTGAGAAATTTCACCAGGCGGCCGGTCATGGAATTTTCCCAAAATATAAAAGTTTCTGGATCCCTAGGAAATTAATCTAAAACAATGTGCTGACACTAGACATGGCCATAAAAGTAATAATTTGCACTACGGGAGCAATTTACTTGACAATTTTGATGGATTTTTCCTAAAATATAAAAGTTTCTGGATCACTAGGAAATAATCTAAAACAATGTGCTGACACTAGACAAGGCCATAAAAGTAATAATCTGCACTCCGGGAGCAATTTTCTTGACAAATTTGAGATAGCTCAAAATTGAGAAATTTCAACAGGCGGCCGGTCATGGATATTTCCCAAAATATAAAAGTTTCTGGATCACTAGGAAATTAATCTAAAACAATGTGCTGACACTAGACATGGCCATAAAAGTAATAATTTGTACTACGGGAGCAATTTACTTGACAATTTTTGATGGATTTTTCCTAAAATATAAAAGTTTCTGGATCACTAGGAAATTAATCTAAAACAATGTGGTGACACTAGACATGGCCATAAAAGTAATAATCTGCACTCCGGGAGCAATTTTCTTGACAAATTTGAGATAGCTCAAAATTGAGAAATTTTAACAGGCGGCCGGTCATGGATTTTTCCCAAAATATAAAAGTTTCTGAATCAATAGGAAATTAGTCTAAAACAATGTGCTGACACTAGACATGGCCATAAAAGTAATAATTTGCACTCCGGGAGCAATTTTCTTGACAAATTTTAAATAGCTCAAAATTGAGAAATTTCACCAGGCGGCCGGTCATGGATTTTTTCCAAAATATAAAAGTTTCTGGATCCCTAGGAAATTAATCTAAAACAATGTGCTGACACTAGACATGGCCATAAAAGTAATAATTTGCACTCCGGGAGCAATTTACTTGACAAATTTGAGATGGCTCAAAATTGAGAAATTTTAACAGGCGGCCGGTCATGGATTTTTCCCAAAATATAAAAGTTTCTGGATCCCTAGGAAATTAGTCTAAAACAATGTGCTGACACTAGACATGACCATAAAAGTAATAATTTGCACTCTGGGAGCAATTTTCTTGACAAATTTTAAATAGCTCAACATTGAGAAATTTCACCAGAAGGCCGGTCATGGATTTTTCCCAGAATATAAAAGTTTCTGGATCCCTAGGAAATTAATCTAAAACAATGTGCTGACACTAGACATGGCCATAAAAGTAATAATTTGCACTACGGGAGCAATTTACTTGACAATTTTTGATGGATTTTTCCTAAAATATAAAAGTTTGTGGATCACTAGGAAATTAATCTAAAACAATGTGCTGACACTAGACAAGGCCATAAAAGTAATAATCTGCACTCCGGGAGCAATTTTCTTGACAAATTTGAGATAGCTCAAAATTGAGAAATTTCAACAGGCGGCCGGTCATGGATATTTCCCATAATATAAAAGTTTCTGGATCACTAGGAAATTATTCTAAAACAATGTGCTGCCACTAGACATGGCCATAAAAGTAATAATTTGCACTCCGGGAGCAATTTTCTTGACAAATTTGAGATAGCTCAAAATTGAGAAATTTCAATAGGCGGCCGGTCATGGATATTTCCCAAAATATAAAAGTTTCTGGATCACTAGAAAATTAGTCTAAAACAATGTGCTGCCACTAGACATGGCCATAAAAGTAATAATTTGCACTCCGGGAGCAATTTACTTGACAATTTTTGATGGATTTTTCCTAAAATATAAAAGTTTCTGGATCACTAGAAAATTAGTCTAAAACAATGTGCTGCCACTAGACATGGCCATAAAAGTAATAATTTGCACTCCGGGAGCAATTTTCTTGACAAATTTGAGATAGCTTAAAATTGAGAAATTTTAACAGGCGGCCGGTCATGGATTTTTCCCAAAATATAAAAGTTTCTGGATCCCTAGGAAATTAGTCTAAAACAATGTGCTGAAACTACACATGGCCATAAAAGTAATAATTTGCACTCCGGGAGCAATTTTCTTGACAAATTTTAAATAGCTCAACATTGAGAAATTTCACCAGAAGGCCGGTCATGGATTTTTCCCAAAATATAAAAGTTTCTGGATCCCTAGGAAATTAATCTAAAACAATGTGCTGACACTAGACATGGCCATAAAAGTAATAATTTGCACTACGGGAGCAATTTACTTGACAATTTTTGATGGATTTTTCCTAAAATATAAAAGTTTCTGGATCACTAGGAAATTAATCTAAAACAATGTGCTGATACTAGACAAGGCCATAAAAGTAATAATCTGCACTCCGGGAGCAATTTTCTTGACAAATTTGAGATAGCTCAAAATTGAGAAATTTCAACAGGCGGCCGGTCATGGATATTTCTTAAAATATAAAAGTTTCTGGATCACTAGGAAATTATTCTAAAACAATGTGCTGCCACTAGACATGGCCATAAAAGTAATAATTTGCACTCCGGTAGCAATTTTCTTGACAAATTTGAGATAGCTCAAAATTGAGAAATTTCAACAGGCGGCCGGTCATGGATATTTCCCAAAATATAAAAGTTTCTGGATCACTAGAAAATTAGTCTAAAACAATGTGCTGCCACTAGACATGGCCATAAAAGTAATAATTTGCACTCGGGGAGCAATTTACTTGACAATTTTTGATGGATTTTTGCTAAAATATAAAAGTTTCTGGATCACTAGGAAATTAATCTAAAACAATGTGCTGACACTAGACATGGCCATAAAAGTAATAATTTGCACTCCGGGAGGAATTTTCTTGACAAATTTGAGATAGCTCAAAATTGAGAAATTTCAACAGGCGGCCGGTCATGGATTTTTCCCAAAATATAAAAGTTTCTGTATCACTAGGAAATTAGTCTAAAACAATGTGCTGACACTAGACATGGCCATAAAAGTAATAATTTGCTCTCCGGGAGCAATTTTCTTGACAACTTTGAGATAGCTAAAAATTGAGAAATTTCAACAGGCGGCCGGTCATGGATTTTTCCCAAAATATAAAAGTTTCTGGATCCCTAGGAAATTAATCTAAAACAATGTGCTGACACTAGACATGGCCATAAAAGTAATAATTTGCACTACGGGAGCAATTTACTTGACAATTTTTGATGGATTTTTCCTAAAATATAAAAGTTTCTGGATCACTAGGAAATTAATCTAAAACAATGTGCTGATACTAGACAAGGCCATAAAAGTAATAATCTGCACTCCGGGAGCAATTTTCTTGACAAATTTGAGGTAGCTCAAAATTGAGAAATTTCAACAGGCGGCCGGTCATGAATTTTTCCCAAAATATAAAAGTTTCTGGATCACTAGGAAATTAATCTAAAACAATGTGCTGACACTAGTCATGGCCATAAAAGTAATAATTTGCACTCGGGGAGCAATTTACTTGACAATTTTTGATGGATTTTTCCTAAAATATAAAAGTTTCTGGATCACTAGGAAATAAATCTAAAACAATGTGCTGACACTAGACATGGCCATAAAAGTAATAATTTGCACTCCGGGAGCAATTTTCTTGACAAATTTGAGATAGCTCAAAATTGAGAAATTTCAACAGGCGGCCGGTCATGGATATTTCTTAAAATATAAAAGTTTCTGGATCACTAGGAAATTATTCTAAAACAATGTGCTGCCACTAGACATGGCCATAAAAGTAATAATTTGCACTCCGGTAGCAATTTTCTTGACAAATTTGAGATAGCTCAAAATTGAGAAATTTCAACAGGCGGCCGGTCATGGATATTTCCCAAAATATAAAAGTTTCTGGATCACTAGAAAATTAGTCTAAAACAATTTGCTGCCACTAGACATGGCCATAAAAGTAATAATTTGCTCTCCGGGAGCAATTTACTTGACAATTTTTGATGGATTTTTCCTAAAATATAAAAGTTTCTGGATCACTAGGAAATTAGTCTAAAACAATGTGCTGACACTAGACATGGCCATAAAAGTAATAATTTGCACTCCGGGAGCAATTTTCTTGATAAATTTGAGATAGCTCAAAATTGAGAAATTTTAACAGGCGGCCGGTCATGGATTTTTCCCAAAATATAAAAGTTTCTGGATCAATAGGAAATTAGTCTAAAACAATGTGCTGACACTAGACATGGCCATAAAAGTAATAATTTGCACTCGGGGAGCAATTTACTTGACAATTTTTGATGGATTTTTCCTAAAATATAAAAGTTTCTGGATCACTAGGAAATTAATCTAAAACAATGTGCTGACACTAGACATGGCCATAAAAGTAATAATTTGCACTCCGGGAGCAATTTTCTTGACAAATTTGAGATAGCTCAAAATTGAGAAATTTTAACAGGCGGCCGGTCATGGATTTTTCCCAAAATATAAAGGTTTCTGGATCCCTAGGAAATTATTCTAAAACAATGTGCTGCCACTAGACATGGCCATAAAAGTAATAATTTGCACTCCGGGAGCAATTTACTTGATAATTTTTGATGGATTTTTCCTAAAATATAAAAGTTTCTGGATCACTAGGAAATTAGTCTAAAACAATGTGCTGACACTAGACATGGCCATAAAAGTAATAATTTGCACTCCGGGATCAATTTTCTTGACAAATTTGAGATAGCTCAAAATTGAGAAATTTTAACAGGCGGCCGGTCATGGATTTTTCCCAAAATATAAAAGTTTCTGGATCAATAGGAAATTAGTCTAAAACAATGTGCTGACACTAAACATGGCCATAAAAGTAATAATTTGCACTCCGGGAGCAATTTTCTTGACAAATTTTAAATAGCTCAACATTGAGAAATTTCACCAGGCGGCCGGTCATGCATTTTTCCCAAAATATAAAAGTTTCTTGATCCCTAGGAAATTAATCTAAAACAATGTGCTGACACTAGACATGGCCATAAAAGTAATAATTTGCACTACGGGAGCAATTTACTTGACAATTTTGATGGATTTTTCCTAAAATATAAAAGTTTCTGGATCACTAGGAAATTAATCTAAAACAATGTGCTGACACTAGACAAGGCCATAAAAGTAATAATCTGCACTCCGGGAGCAATTTTCTTGACAAATTTGAGATAGCTCAAAATTGAGAAATTTCAACAGGCGGCCGGTCATGGATATTTCTTAAAATATAAAAGTTTCTGGATCACTAGGAAATTATTCTAAAACAATGTGCTGCCACTAGACATGGCCATAAAAGTAATAATTTGCACTCCGGGAGCAATTTTCTTGACAAATTTGAGATAGCTCAAAATTGAGAAATTTCAACAGGCGGCCGGTCATGGATATTTCCCAAAATATAAAAGTTTCTGGATCACTAGAACATTAGTCTAAAACAATGTGTTGCCACTAGACATGGCCATAAAAGTAATAATTTGCACTCCGGGAGCAATTTTCTTGACAACTTCTAGATAGCTAAAAATTGAGAAATTTCAACAGGCGGCCGGTCATGGATTTTTCCTAAAATATAAAAGTTTCTGGATCCCTAGGAAATTAATCTAAAACAATGTGCTGACACTAGACATGGCCATAAAAGTAATAATTTGCACTCGGGGAGCAATTTACTTGACAATTTTTGATGGATTTTTCCTAAAATATAAAAGTTTCTGGATCACTAGGAAATTAATCTAAAACAATGTGCTGACACTAGACATGGCCATAAAAGTAATAATTTGCACTACGGGAGCAATTTACTTGACAATTTTTGATGGATTTTTCCTAAAATATAAAAGTTTCTGGATCACTAGGAAATTAATCTAAAACAATGTGCTGACACTAGACAAGGCCATAAAAGTAATAATCTGCACTCCGGGAGCAATTTTCTTGACAAATTTGAGATAGCTCAAAATTGAGAAATTTCAACAGGCTTCCGGTCATGGATATTTCCCAAAATATAAAAGTTTCTGGATCACTAGGAAATTATTCTAAAACAATGTGCTGCCACTAGACATGGCCATAAAAGTAATAATTTGCACTCCGGGAGCAATTTTCTTGACAAATTTGAGATAGCTCAAAATTGATAAATTTCAACAGGCGGCCGGTCATGGATATTTCCCAAAATATAAAAGTTTCTGGATCACTAGAAAATTAGTCTAAAACAATGTGCTGCCACTAGACATGGCCATAAAAGTAATAATTTGCACTCCGGGAGCAATTTACTTGACAATTTTTGATGGATTTTTCCTAAAATATAAAAGTTTCTGGATCACTAGGAAATTAGTCTAAAACAATGTGCTGACACTAGACATGGCCATAAAAGTAATAATTTGCACTCCGGGAGCAATTTTCTTGACAACTTTGAGATAGCTAAAAATTGAGAAATTTCAACAGGTGGCCGGTCATGGATATTTCTTAAAATATAAAAGTTTCTGGATCACTAGGAAATTATTCTAAAACAATGTGCTGCCACTAGACATGGCCATAAAAGTAATAATTTGCACTCCGGGGGCAATTTTCTTGACAAATTTGAGATAGCTCAAATTTGAGAAATTTCAACAGGCGGCCGGTCATGGATATTTCCCAAAATATAAAAGTTTCTGGATCACTAGAAAATTAGTCTAAAACAATGTGCTGCCACTAGACATGGCCATAAAAGTAATAATTTGCACTCCGGGAGCAATTTACTTGACAAATTTGAGATAGCTCAAAATTGAGAAATTTTAACAGGCGGCCGGTCATGGATATTTCCCAAAATATAAAAGTTTCTGGATCACTAGAAAATTAGTCTAAAACAATGTGCTGCCACTAGACATGGCCATAAAAGTAATAATTTGCACTACGGGAGCAATTTACTTGACAATTTTTGATGGATTTTTCCTAAAATATAAAAGTTTCTGGATCACTAGGAAATTATTCTAAAACAATGTGCTGCCACTAGACATGGCCATAAAAGTAATAATTTGCATTCCGGGAGCAATTTTCTTGACAAATTTGAGATAGCTCAAAATTGAGAAATTTCAACAGGCGGCCGGTCATGGATATTTCCCAAAATATAAAAGTTTCTGGATCACTAGGAAATTATTCTAAAACAATGTGCTGCCACTAGACATGGCCATAAAAGTAATAATTTGCACTCCGGGAGCAATTTTCTTGACAAATTTGAGATAGCTCAAAATTGAGATATTTCAACAGGCGGCCGGTCATGGATATTTCCCAAAATATAAAAGTTTCTGGATCACTAGGAAATTATTCTAAAACAATGTGCTGCCACTAGACATGGCCATAAAAGTAATAATTTGCACTCCGGGAGCAATTTTCTTGACAAATTTGAGATAGCTCAAAATTGATAAATTTCAACAGGCGGCCGGTCATGGATATTTCCCAAAATATAAAAGTTTCTGGATCACTAGAAAATTAGTCTAAAACAATGTGCTGCCACTAGACATGGCCATAAAAGTAATAATTTGCACTCCGGGAGCAATTTACTTGACAATTTTTGATGGATTTTTCCTAAAATATAAAAGTTTCTGGATCACTAGGAAATTAGTCTAAAACAATGTGCTGACACTAGACATGGCCATAAAAGTAATAATTTGCACTCCGGGGGCAATTTTCTTGACAAATTTGAGATAGCTCAAAATTGAGAAATTTCAACAGGCGGCCGGTCATGGATATTTCCCAAAATATAAAAGTTTCTGGATCACTAGAAAATTAGTCTAAAACAATGTGCTGCCACTAGACATGGCCATAAAAGTAATAATTTGCACTCCGGGAGCAATTTACTTGACAAATTTGAGATAGATCAAAATTGAGAAATTTTAACAGGCGGCCGGTCATGGATTTTTCCTAAAATATAAAAGTTTGTGGATCACTAGGAAATTAATCAAAAACAATGTGCTGACACTAGACAAGGCCATAAAAGTAATAATCTGCACTCCGGGAGCAATTTTCTTGACAAATTTGAGATAGCTCAAAATTGAGAAATTTCAACAGGCGGCCGGTCATGGATATTTCCCAAAATATAAAAGTTTCTGGATCACTAGGAAATTATTCTAAAACAATGTGCTGCCACTAGACATGGCCATAAAAGTAATAATTTGCACTCCGGGAGCAATTTTCTTGACAACTTTGAGATAGCTAAAAATTGAGAAATTTCAACAGGTGGCCGGTCATGGATATTTCTTAAAATATAAAAGTTTCTGGATCACTAGGAAATTATTCTAAAACAATGTGCTGCCACTAGACATGGCCATAAAAGTAATAATTTGCACTCCGGGGGCAATTTTCTTGACAAATTTGAGATAGCTCAAAATTGAGAAATTTCAACAGGCGGCCGGTCATGGATATTTCCCAAAATATAAAAGTTTCTGGATCACTAGAAAATTAGTCTAAAACAATGTGCTGCCACTAGACATGGCCATAAAAGTAATAATTTGCACTCCGGGAGCAATTTACTTGACAAATTTGAGATAGATCAAAATTGAGAAATTTTAACAGGCGGCCGGTCATGGATTTTTCCTAAAATATAAAAGTTTGTGGATCACTAGGAAATTAATCAAAAACAATGTGCTGACACTAGACAAGGCCATAAAAGTAATAATCTGCACTCCGGGAGCAATTTTCTTGACAAATTTGAGATAGCTCAAAATTGAGAAATTTCAACAGGCGGCCGGTCATGGATATTTCCCAAAATATAAAAGTTTCTGGATCACTAGGAAATTATTCTAAAACAATGTGCTGCCACTAGACATGGCCATAAAAGTAATAATTTGCACTCCGGGAGCAATTTTCTTGACAAATTTGAGATAGCTCAAAATTGAGAAATTTCAACAGGCTGCCGGTCATGGATATTTCCCAAAATATAAAAGTTTCTGGATCACTAGAAAATTAGTCTGAAACAATGTGCTGCCACTAGACATGGCCATAAAAGTAATAATTTGCACTCCGGGAGCAATTTACTTGACAATTTTTGATGGATTTTTCCTAAAATATAAAAGTTTCTGGATCACTAGGAAATTATTCTAAAACAATGTGCTGCCACTAGACATGGCCATAAAAGTAATAATTTGCATTCCGGGAGCAATTTTCTTGACAAATTTGAGATAGCTCAAAATTGAGAAATTTCAACAAGTGGCCGGTCATGGATTTTTCCCAAAATATAAAAGTTTCTGGATCCCTAGAAAATTAGTCTAAAACAATGTGCTGCCACTAGACATGGCCATAAAAGTAATAATTTGCACTCCGGGAGCAATTTACTTGACAATTTTTGATGGATTTTTCCTAAAATATAAAAGTTTCTGGATCACTAGGAAATTAGTCTAAAACAATGTGCTGACACTAGACATGGCCATAAAAATAATAATTTGCACTCCGGGAGCAATTTTCTTAACAAATTTGAGATAGCTCAAAATTGAGAAATTTTAACAGGCGGCCGGTCATGGATTTTTCCCAAAATATAAAAGTTTCTGGATCAATAGGAAATTAGTCTAAAACAATGTGCTGACACTAGACATGGCCATAAAAGTAATAATTTGCACTCCGGGAGCAATTTACTTGACAATTTTTGATGGATTTTTCCTAAACTATAAAAGTTTCTGGATCACTAGGAAATTAGTCTAAAACAATGTGCTGACACTAGACATGGCCATAAAAGTAATAATTTGCACTCCGGGAGCAATTTTCTTGACAAATTTGAGATAGCTCAAAATTGAGAAATTTTAACAGGCGGCCGGTCATGGATTTTTCCCAAAATATAAAAGTTTCTGGATCAATAGGAAATTAGTCTAAAACAATGTGCTGACACTAAACATGGCCATAAAAGTAATAATTTGCACTCCGGGAGCAATTTTCTTGACAAATTTTAAATAGCTCAACATTGAGAAATTTCACCAGGCGGCCGGTCATGGATTTTTCCCAAAATATAAAAGTTTCTGGATCCCTAGGAAATTAATCTAAAACAATGTGCTGACACTAGTCATGGCCATAAAAGTAATAATTTGCACTCGGGGAGCAATTTACTTGACAATTTTTGATGGATTTTTCCTAAAATATAAAAGTTTCTGGATCACTAGGAAATAAATCTAAAACAATGTGCTGACACTAGACATGGCCATAAAAGTAATAATTTGCACTCCGGGAGCAATTTTCTTGACAAATTTGAGATAGCTCAAAATTGAGAAATTTCAACAGGCGGCCGGTCATGGATATTTCTTAAAATATAAAAGTTTCTGGATCACTAGGAAATTATTCTAAAACAATGTGCTGCCACTAGACATGGCCATAAAAGTAATAATTTGCACTCCGGTAGCAATTTTCTTGACAAATTTGAGATAGCTCAAAATTGAGAAATTTCAACAGGCGGCCGGTCATGGATATTTCCCAAAATATAAAAGTTTCTGGATCACTAGAAAATTAGTCTAAAACAATGTGCTGCCACTAGACATGGCCATAAAAGTAATAATTTGCACTCGGGGAGCAATTTACTTGACAATTTTTGATGGATTTTTGCTAAAATATAAAAGTTTCTGGATCACTAGGAAATTAATCTAAAACAATGTGCTGACACTAGACATGGCCATAAAAGTAATAATTTGCACTCCGGGAGGAATTTTCTTGACAAATTTGAGATAGCTCAAAATTGAGAAATTTCAACAGGCGGCCGGTCATGGATTTTTCCCAAAATATAAAAGTTTCTGTATCACTAGGAAATTAGTCTAAAACAATGTGCTGACACTAGACATGGCCATAAAAGTAATAATTTGCTCTCCGGGAGCAATTTTCTTGACAACTTTGAGATAGCTAAAAATTGAGAAATTTCAACAGGCGGCCGGTCATGGATTTTTCCCAAAATATAAAAGTTTCTGGATCCCTAGGAAATTAATCTAAAACAATGTGCTGACACTAGACATGGCCATAAAAGTAATAATTTGCACTACGGGAGCAATTTACTTGACAATTTTTGATGGATTTTTCCTAAAATATAAAAGTTTCTGGATCACTAGGAAATTAATCTAAAACAATGTGCTGATACTAGACAAGGCCATAAAAGTAATAATCTGCACTCCGGGAGCAATTTTCTTGACAAATTTGAGATAGCTCAAAATTGAGAAATTTCAACAGGCGGCCGGTCATGAATTTTTCCCAAAATATAAAAGTTTCTGGATCACTAGGAAATTAATCTAAAACAATGTGCTGACACTAGTCATGGCCATAAAAGTAATAATTTGCACTCGGGGAGCAATTTACTTGACAATTTTTGATGGATTTTTCCTAAAATATAAAAGTTTCTGGATCACTAGGAAATAAATCTAAAACAATGTGCTGACACTAGACATGGCCATAAAAGTAATAATTTGCACTCCGGGAGCAATTTTCTTGACAAATTTGAGATAGCTCAAAATTGAGAAATTTCAACAGGCGGCCGGTCATGGATATTTCTTAAAATATAAAAGTTTCTGGATCACTAGGAAATTATTCTAAAACAATGTGCTGCCACTAGACAAGGCCATAAAAGTAATAATTTGCACTCCGGTAGCAATTTTCTTGACAAATTTGAGATAGCTCAAAATTGAGAAATTTCAACAGGCGGCCGGTCATGGATATTTCCCAAAATATAAAAGTTTCTGGATCACTAGAAAATTAGTCTAAAACAATTTGCTGCCACTAGACATGGCCATAAAAGTAATAATTTGCTCTCCGGGAGCAATTTACTTGACAATTTTTGATGGATTTTTCCTAAAATATAAAAGTTTCTGGATCACTAGGAAATTAGTCTAAAACAATGTGCTGACACTAGACATGGCCATAAAAGTAATAATTTGCACTCCGGGAGCAATTTTCTTGATAAATTTGAGATAGCTCAAAATTGAGAAATTTTAACAGGCGGCCGGTCATGGATTTTTCCCAAAATATAAAAGTTTCTGGATCAATAGGAAATTAGTCTAAAACAATGTGCTGACACTAGACATGGCCATAAAAGTAATAATTTGCACTCGGGGAGCAATTTACTTGACAATTTTTGATGGATTTTTCCTAAAATATAAAAGTTTCTGGATCACTAGGAAATTAATCTAAAACAATGTGCTGACACTAGACATGGCCATAAAAGTAATAATTTGCACTCCGGGAGCAATTTTCTTGACAAATTTGAGATAGCTCAAAATTGAGAAATTTTAACAGGCGGCCGGTCATGGATTTTTCCCAAAATATAAAGGTTTCTGGATCCCTAGGAAATTATTCTAAAACAATGTGCTGCCACTAGACATGGCCATAAAAGTAATAATTTGCACTCCGGGAGCAATTTACTTGATAATTTTTGATGGATTTTTCCTAAAATATAAAAGTTTCTGGATCACTAGGAAATTAGTCTAAAACAATGTGCTGACACTAGACATGGCCATAAAAGTAATAATTTGCACTCCGGGATCAATTTTCTTGACAAATTTGAGATAGCTCAAAATTGAGAAATTTTAACAGGCGGCCGGTCATGGATTTTTCCCAAAATATAAAAGTTTCTGGATCAATAGGAAATTAGTCTAAAACAATGTGCTGACACTAAACATGGCCATAAAAGTAATAATTTGCACTCCGGGAGCAATTTTCTTGACAAATTTTAAATAGCTCAACATTGAGAAATTTCACCAGGCGGCCGGTCATGCATTTTTCCCAAAATATAAAAGTTTCTGGATCCCTAGGAAATTAATCTAAAACAATGTGCTGACACTAGACATGGCCATAAAAGTAATAATTTGCACTACGGGAGCAATTTACTTGACAATTTTGATGGACTTTTCCTAAAATATAAAAGTTTCTGGATCACTAGGAAATTAATCTAAAACAATGTGCTGACACTAGACAAGGCCATAAAAGTAATAATCTGCACTCCGGGAGCAATTTACTTGACAAATTTGAGATAGCTCAAAATTGAGAAATTTTAACAGGCGGCCGGTCATGGATTTTTCCCAAAATATAAAAGTTTCTGGATCCCTAGGAAATTAGTCTAAAACAATGTGCTGACACTAGACATGACCATAAAAGTAATAATTTGCACTCTGGGAGCAATTTTCTTGACAAATTTTAAATAGCTCAACATTGAGAAATTTCACCAGAAGGCCGGTCATGGATTTTTCCCAGAATATAAAAGTTTCTGGATCCCTAGGAAATTAATCTAAAACAATGTGCTGACACTAGACATGGCCATAAAAGTAATAATTTGCACTACGGGAGCAATTTACTTGACAATTTTTGATGGATTTTTCCTAAAATATAAAAGTTTGTGGATCACTAGGAAATTAATCTAAAACAATGTGCTGACACTAGACAAGGCCATAAAAGTAATAATCTGCACTCCGGGAGCAATTTTCTTGACAAATTTGAGATAGCTCAAAATTGAGAAATTTCAACAGGCGGCCGGTCATGGATATTTCCCATAATATAAAAGTTTCTGGATCACTAGGAAATTATTCTAAAACAATGTGCTGCCACTAGACATGGCCATAAAAGTAATAATTTGCACTCCGGGAGCAATTTTCTTGACAAATTTGAGATAGCTCAAAATTGAGAAATTTCAATAGGCGGCCGGTCATGGATATTTCCCAAAATATAAAAGTTTCTGGATCACTAGAAAATTAGTCTAAAACAATGTGCTGCCACTAGACATGGCCATAAAAGTAATAATTTGCACTCCGGGAGCAATTTACTTGACAATTTTTGATGGATTTTTCCTAAAATATAAAAGTTTCTGGATCACTAGAAAATTAGTCTAAAACAATGTGCTGCCACTAGACATGGCCATAAAAGTAATAATTTGCACTCCGGGAGCAATTTTCTTGACAAATTTGAGATAGCTTAAAATTGAGAAATTTTAACAGGCGGCCGGTCATGGATTTTTCCCAAAATATAAAAGTTTCTGGATCCCTAGGAAATTAGTCTAAAACAATGTGCTGAAACTACACATGGCCATAAAAGTAATAATTTGCACTCCGGGAGCAATTTTCTTGACAAATTTTAAATAGCTCAACATTGAGAAATTTCACCAGAAGGCCGGTCATGGATTTTTCCCAAAATATAAAAGTTTCTGGATCCCTAGGAAATTAATCTAAAACAATGTGCTGACACTAGACATGGCCATAAAAGTAATAATTTGCACTACGGGAGCAATTTACTTGACAATTTTTGATGGATTTTTCCTAAAATATAAAAGTTTCTGGATCACTAGGAAATTAATCTAAAACAATGTGCTGATACTAGACAAGGCCATAAAAGTAATAATCTGCACTCCGGGAGCAATTTTCTTGACAAATTTGAGATAGCTCAAAATTGAGAAATTTCAACAGGCGGCCGGTCATGAATTTTTCCCAAAATATAAAAGTTTCTGGATCACTAGGAAATTAATCTTAAACAATGTGCTGACACTAGTCATGGCCATAAAAGTAATAATTTGCACTCGGGGAGCAATTTACTTGACAATTTTTGATGGATTTTTCCTAAAATATAAAAGTTTCTGGATCACTAGGAAATAAATCTAAAACAATGTGCTGACACTAGACATGGCCATAAAAGTAATAATTTGCACTCCGGGAGCAATTTTCTTGACAAATTTGAGATAGCTCAAAATTGAGAAATTTCAACAGGCGGCCGGTCATGGATATTTCTTAAAATATAAAAGTTTCTGGATCACTAGGAAATTATTCTAAAACAATGTGCTGCCACTAGACATGGCCATAAAAGTAATAATTTGCACTCCGGTAGCAATTTTCTTGACAAATTTGAGATAGCTCAAAATTGAGAAATTTCAACAGGCGGCCGGTCATGGATATTTCCCAAAATATAAAAGTTTCTGGATCACTAGAAAATTAGTCTAAAACAATGTGCTGCCACTAGACATGGCCATAAAAGTAATAATTTGCACTCGGGGAGCAATTTACTTGACAATTTTTGATGGATTTTTCCTAAAATATAAAAGTTTCTGGATCACTAGGAAATTAATCTAAAACAATGTGCTGACACTAGACATGGCCATAAAAGTAATAATTTGCACTCCGGGAGGAATTTTCTTGACAAATTTGAGATAGCTCAAAATTGAGAAATTTCAACAGGCGGCCGGTCATGGATTTTTCCCAAAATATAAAAGTTTCTGTATCACTAGGAAATTAGTCTAAAACAATGTGCTGACACTAGACATGGCCATAAAAGTAATAATTTGCTCTCCGGGAGCAATTTTCTTGACAACTTTGAGATAGCTAAAAATTGAGAAATTTCAACAGGCGGCCGGTCATGGATTTTTCCCAAAATATAAAAGTTTCTGGATCCCTAGGAAATTAATCTAAAACAATGTGCTGACACTAGACATGGCCATAAAAGTAATAATTTGCACTACGGGAGCAATTTACTTGACAATTTTTGATGGATTTTTCCTAAAATATAAAAGTTTCTGGATCACTAGGAAATTAATCTAAAACAATGTGCTGATACTAGACAAGGCCATAAAAGTAATAATCTGCACTCCGGGAGCAATTTTTTTGACAAATTTGAGATAGCTCAAAATTGAGAAATTTCAACAGGCGGCCGGTCATGAATTTTTCCCAAAATATAAAAGTTTCTGGATCACTAGGAAATTAATCTAAAACAATGTGCTGACACTAGTCATGGCCATAAAAGTAATAATTTGCACTCGGGGAGCAATTTACTTGACAATTTTTGATGGATTTTTCCTAAAATATAAAAGTTTCTGGATCACTAGGAAATAAATCTAAAACAATGTGCTGACACTAGACATGGCCATAAAAGTAATAATTTGCACTCCGGGAGCAATTTTCTTGACAAATTTGAGATAGCTCAAAATTGAGAAATTTCAACAGGCGGCCGGTCATGGATATTTCTTAAAATATAAAAGTTTCTGGATCACTAGGAAATTATTCTAAAACAATGTGCTGCCACTAGACATGGCCATAAAAGTAATAATTTGCACTCCGGTAGCAATTTTCTTGACAAATTTGAGATAGCTCAAAATTGAGAAATTTCAACAGGCGGCCGGTCATGGATATTTCTGAAAATATAAAAGTTTCTGGATCACTAGAAAATTAGTCTAAAACAATTTGCTGCCACTAGACATGGCCATAAAAGTAATAATTTGCTCTCCGGGAGCAATTTACTTGACAATTTTTGATGGATTTTTCCTAAAATATAAAAGTTTCTGGATCACTAGGAAATTAGTCTAAAACAATGTGCTGACACTAGACATGGCCATAAAAGTAATAATTTGCACTCCGGGAGCAATTTTCTTGATAAATTTGAGATAGCTCAAAATTGAGAAATTTTAACAGGCGGCCGGTCATGGATTTTTCCCAAAATATAAAAGTTTCTGGATCAATAGGAAATTAGTCTAAAACAATGTGCTGACACTAGACATGGCCATAAAAGTAATAATTTGCACTCGGGGAGCAATTTACTTGACAATTTTTGATGGATTTTTCCTAAAATATAAAAGTTTCTGGATCACTAGGAAATTAATCTAAAACAATGTGCTGACACTAGACATGGCCATAAAAGTAATAATTTGCACTCCGGGGGCAATTTTCTTGACAAATTTGAGATAGCTCAAAATTGAGAAATTTTAACAGGCGGCCGGTCATGGATTTTTCCCAAAATATAAAGGTTTCTGGATCCCTAGGAAATTATTCTAAAACAATGTGCTGCCACTAGACATGGCCATAAAAGTAATAATTTGCACTCCGGGAGCAATTTACTTGATAATTTTTGATGGATTTTTCCTAAAATATAAAAGTTTCTGGATCACTAGGAAATTAGTCTAAAACAATGTGCTGACACTAGACATGGCCATAAAAGTAATAATTTGCACTCCGGGATCAATTTTCTTGACAAATTTGAGATAGCTCAAAATTGAGAAATTTTAACAGGCGGCCGGTCATGGATTTTTCCCAAAATATAAAAGTTTCTGGATCAATAGGAAATTAGTCTAAAACAATGTGCTGACACTAAACATGGCCATAAAAGTAATAATTTGCACTCCGGGAGCAATTTTCTTGACAAATTTTAAATAGCTCAACATTGAGAAATTTCACCAGGCGGCCGGTCATGCATTTTTCCCAAAATATAAAAGTTTCTGGATCCCTAGGAAATTAATCTAAAACAATGTGCTGACACTAGACATGGCCATAAAAGTAATAATTTGCACTACGGGAGCAATTTACTTGACAATTTTGATGGATTTTTCCTAAAATATAAAAGTTTCTGGATCACTAGGAAATTAATCTAAAACAATGTGCTGACACTAGACAAGGCCATAAAAGTAATAATCTGCACTCCGGGAGCAATTTTCTTGACAAATTTGAGATAGCTCAAAATTGAGAAATTTCAACAGGCGGCCGGTCATGGATATTTCTTAAAATATAAAAGTTTCTGGATCACTAGGAAATTATTCTAAAACAATGTGCTGCCACTAGACATGGCCATAAAAGTAATAATTTGCACTCCGGGAGCAATTTTCTTGACAAATTTGAGATAGCTCAAAATTGAGAAATTTCAACAGGCGGCCGGTCATGGATATTTCCCAAAATATAAAAGTTTCTGGATCACTAGAACATTAGTCTAAAACAATGTGTTGCCACTAGACATGGCCATAAAAGTAATAATTTGCACTCCGGGAGCAATTTTCTTGACAACTTCTAGATAGCTAAAAATTGAGAAATTTCAACAGGCGGCCGGTCATGGATTTTTCCTAAAATATAAAAGTTTCTGGATCCCTAGGAAATTAATCTAAAACAATGTGCTGACACTAGACATGGCCATAAAAGTAATAATTTGCACTCGGGGAGCAATTTACTTGACAATTTTTGATGGATTTTTCCTAAAATATAAAAGTTTCTGGATCACTAGGAAATTAATCTAAAACAATGTGCTGACACTAGACATGGCCATAAAAGTAATAATTTGCACTACGGGAGCAATTTACTTGACAATTTTTGATGGATTTTTCCTAAAATATAAAAGTTTCTGGATCACTAGGAAATTAATCTAAAACAATGTGCTGACACTAGACAAGGCCATAAAAGTAATAATCTGCACTCCGGGAGCAATTTTCTTGACAAATTTGAGATAGCTCAAAATTGAGAAATTTCAACAGGCTTCCGGTCATGGATATTTCCCAAAATATAAAAGTTTCTGGATCACTAGGAAATTATTCTAAAACAATGTGCTGCCACTAGACATGGCCATAAAAGTAATAATTTGCACTCCGGGAGCAATTTTCTTGACAAATTTGAGATAGCTCAAAATTGATAAATTTCAACAGGCGCCGGTCATGGATATTTCCCAAAATATAAAAGTTTCTGGATCACTAGAAAATTAGTCTAAAACAATGTGCTGCCACTAGACATGGCCATAAAAGTAATAATTTGCACTCCGGGAGCAATTTACTTGACAATTTTTGATGGATTTTTCCTAAAATATAAAAGTTTCTGGATCACTAGGAAATTAGTCTAAAACAATGTGCTGACACTAGACATGGCCATAAAAGTAATAATTTGCACTCCGGGAGCAATTTTCTTGACAACTTTGAGATAGCTAAAAATTGAGAAATTTCAACAGGTGGCCGGTCATGGATATTTCTTAAAATATAAAAGTTTCTGGATCACTAGGAAATTATTCTAAAACAATGTGCTGCCACTAGACATGGCCATAAAAGTAATAATTTGCACTCCGGGGGCAATTTTCTTGACAAATTTGAGATAGCTCAAATTTGAGAAATTTCAACAGGCGGCCGGTCATGGATATTTCCCAAAATATAAAAGTTTCTGGATCACTAGAAAATTAGTCTAAAACAATGTGCTGCCACTAGACATGGCCATAAAAGTAATAATTTGCACTCAGGGAGCAATTTACTTGACAAATTTGAGATAGCTCAAAATTGAGAAATTTTAACAGGCGGCCGGTCATGGATATTTCCCAAAATATAAAAGTTTCTGGATCACTAGAAAATTAGTCTAAAACAATGTGCTGCCACTAGACATGGCCATAAAAGTAATAATTTGCACTACGGGAGCAATTTACTTGACAATTTTTGATGGATTTTTCCTAAAATATAAAAGTTTCTGGATCACTAGGAAATTATTCTAAAACAATGTGCTGCCACTAGACATGGCCATAAAAGTAATAATTTGCATTCCGGGAGCAATTTTCTTGACAAATTTGAGATAGCTCAAAATTGAGAAATTTCAACAGGCGGCCGGTCATGGATATTTCCCAAAATATAAAAGTTTCTGGATCACTAGGAAATTATTCTAAAACAATGTGCTGCCACTAGACATGGCCATAAAAGTAATAATTTGCACTCCGGGAGCAATTTTCTTGACAAATTTGAGATAGCTCAAAATTGAGATATTTCAACAGGCGGCCGGTCATGGATATTTCCCAAAATATAAAAGTTTCTGGATCACTAGGAAATTATTCTAAAACAATGTGCTGCCACTAGACATGGCCATAAAAGTAATAATTTGCACTCCGGGAGCAATTTTCTTGACAAATTTGAGATAGCTCAAAATTGATAAATTTCAACAGGCGGCCGGTCATGGATATTTCCCAAAATATAAAAGTTTCTGGATCACTAGAAAATTAGTCTAAAACAATGTGCTGCCACTAGACATGGCCATAAAAGTAATAATTTGCACTCCGGGAGCAATTTACTTGACAATTTTTGATGGATTTTTCCTAAAATATAAAAGTTTCTGGATCACTAGGAAATTAGTCTAAAACAATGTGCTGACACTAGACATGGCCATAAAAGTAATAATTTGCACTCCGGGAGCAATTTTCTTGACAACTTTGAGATAGCTAAAAATTGAGAAATTTCAACAGGTGGCCGGTCATGGATATTTCTTAAAATATAAAAGTTTCTGGATCACTAGGAAATTATTCTAAAACAATGTGCTGCCACTAGACATGGCCATAAAAGTAATAATTTGCACTCCGGGGGCAATTTTCTTGACAAATTTGAGATAGCTCAAAATTGAGAAATTTCAACAGGCGGCCGGTCATGGATATTTCCCAAAATATAAAAGTTTCTGGATCACTAGAAAATTAGTCTAAAACAATGTGCTGCCACTAGACATGGCCATAAAAGTAATAATTTGCACTCCGGGAGCAATTTACTTGACAAATTTGAGATAGCTCAAAATTGAGAAATTTTAACAGGCGGCCGGTCATGGATTTTTCCTAAAATATAAAAGTTTGTGGATCACTAGGAAATTAATCAAAAACAATGTGCTGACACTAGACAAGGCCATAAAAGTAATAATCTGCACTCCGGGAGCAATTTTCTTGACAAATTTGAGATAGCTCAAAATTGAGAAATTTCAACAGGCGGCCGGTCATGGATATTTCCCAAAATATAAAAGTTTCTGGATCACTAGGAAATTATTCTAAAACAATGTGCTGCCACTAGACATGGCCATAAAAGTAATAATTTGCACTCCGGGAGCAATTTTCTTGACAAATTTGAGATAGCTCAAAATTGAGAAATTTCAACAGGCGGCCGGTCATGGATATTTCCCAAAATATAAAAGTTTCTGGATCACTAGAAAATTAGTCTAAAACAATGTGCTGCCACTAGACATGGCCATAAAAGTAATAATTTGCACTCCGGGAGCAATTTACTTGACAATTTTTGATGGATTTTTCCTAAAATATAAAAGTTTCTGGATCACTAGGAAATTATTCTAAAACAATGTGCTGCCACTAGACATGGCCATAAAAGTAATAATTTGCATTCCGGGAGCAATTTTCTTGACAAATTTGAGATAGCTCAAAATTGAGAAATTTCAACAGGCGGCCGGTCATGGATTTTTCCCAAAATATAAAAGTTTCTGGATCCCTAGAAAATTAGTCTAAAACAATGTGCTGCCACTAGACATGGCCATAAAAGTAATAATTTGCACTCCGGGAGCAATTTACTTGACAATTTTTGATGGATTTTTCCTAAAATATAAAAGTTTCTGGATCACTAGGAAATTAGTCTAAAACAATGTGCTGACACTAGACATGGCCATAAAAATAATAATTTGCACTCCGGGAGCAATTTTCTTGACAAATTTGAGATAGCTCAAAATTGAGAAATTTTAACAGGCGGCCGGTCATGGATTTTTCCCAAAATATAAAAGTTTCTGGATCAATAGGAAATTAGTCTAAAACAATGTGCTGACACTAGACATGGCCATAAAAGTAATAATTTGCACTCCAGGAGCAATTTTCTTGACAAATTTTAAATAGCTCAACATTGAGAAATTTCACCAGGCGGCCGTTCATGGATTTTTCCCAAAATATAAAAGTTTCTGGATCCCTAGGAAATTAATCTAAAACAATGTGCTGACACTAGACATGGCCATAAAAGTAATAATTTGCACTAAAGGAGCAATTTACTTGACAATTTTTGATGGATTTTTCCTAAAATATAAAAGTTTCTGGATCACTAGGAAATTAATCTAAAACAATGTGCTGACACTAGACAAGGCCATAAAAGTAATAATCTGCACTCCGGGAGCAATTTTATTGACAAATTTGAGATAGCTCAAAATTGAGAAATTTCAACAGGCGGCCGGTCATGGATATTTCTTAAAATATAAAAGTTTCTGGATCACTAGGAAATTATTCTAAAACAATGTGCTGCCACTAGACATGGCCATAAAAGTAATAATTTGCACTCCGGGAGCAATTTTCTTGACAAATTTGAGATAGCTCAAAATTGAGAAATTTCAACAGGCGGCCGGTCATGGATATTTCCCAAAATATAAAAGTTTCTGGATCACTAGAAAATTAGTCTAATACAATGTGTTGCCACTAGACATGGCCATAAAAGTAATAATTTGCACTCCGGGAGCAATTTACTTGACAATTTTTGATGGATTTTTCCTAAACTATAAAAGTTTCTGGATCACTAGGAAATTAGTCTAAAACAATGTGCTGACACTAGACATGGCCATAAAAGTAATAATTTGCACTCCGGGAGCAATTTTCTTGACAAATTTGAGATAGCTCAAAATTGAGAAATTTTAACAGGCGGCCGGTCATGGATTTTTCCCAAAATATAAAAGTTTCTGGATCAATAGGAAATTAGTCTAAAACAATGTGCTGACACTAAACATGGCCATAAAAGTAATAATTTGCACTCCGGGAGCAATTTTCTTGACAAATTTTAAATAGCTCAACATTGAGAAATTTCACCAGGCGGCCGGTCATGGATTTTTCCCAAAATATAAAAGTTTCTGGATCCCTAGGAAATTAATCTAAAACAATGTGCTGACACTAGTCATGGCCATAAAAGTAATAATTTGCACTCGGGGAGCAATTTACTTGACAATTTTTGATGGATTTTTCCTAAAATATAAAAGTTTCTGGATCACTAGGAAATAAATCTAAAACAATGTGCTGACACTAGACATGGCCATAAAAGTAATAATTTGCACTCCGGGAGCAATTTTCTTGACAAATTTGAGATAGCTCAAAATTGAGAAATTTCAACAGGCGGCCGGTCATGGATATTTCTTAAAATATAAAAGTTTCTGGATCACTAGGAAATTATTCTAAAACAATGTGCTGCCACTAGACATGGCCATAAAAGTAATAATTTGCACTCCGGTAGCAATTTTCTTGACAAATTTGAGATAGCTCAAAATTGAGAAATTTCAACAGGCGGCCGGTCATGGATATTTCCCAAAATATAAAAGTTTCTGGATCACTAGAAAATTAGTCTAAAACAATGTGCTGCCACTAGACATGGCCATAAAAGTAATAATTTGCACTCGGGGAGCAATTTACTTGACAATTTTTGATGGATTTTTCCTAAAATATAAAAGTTTCTGGATCACTAGGAAATTAATCTAAAACAATGTGCTGACACTAGACATGGCCATAAAAGTAATAATTTGCACTCCGGGAGGAATTTTCTTGACAAATTTGAGATAGCTCAAAATTGAGAAATTTCAACAGGCGGCCGGTCATGGATTTTTCCCAAAATATAAAAGTTTCTGTATCACTAGGAAATTAGTCTAAAACAATGTGCTGACACTAGACATGGCCATAAAAGTAATAATTTGCTCTCCGGGAGCAATTTTCTTGACAACTTTGAGATAGCTAAAAATTGAGAAATTTCAACAGGCGGCCGGTCATGGATTTTTCCCAAAATATAAAAGTTTCTGGATCCCTAGGAAATTAATCTAAAACAATGTGCTGACACTAGACATGGCCATAAAAGTAATAATTTGCACTACGGGAGCAATTTACTTGACAATTTTTGATGGATTTTTCCTAAAATATAAAAGTTTCTGGATCACTAGGAAATTAGTCTAAAACAATGTGCTGACACTAGACATGGCCATAAAAATAATAATTTGCACTCCGGGAGCAATTTTCTTGACAAATTTGAGATAGCTCAAAATTGAGAAATTTTAACAGGCGGCCGGTCATGGATTTTTCCCAAAATATAAAAGTTTCTGGATCAATAGGAAATTAGTCTAAAACAATGTGCTGACACTAGACATGGCCATAAAAGTAATAATTTGCACTCCAGGAGCAATTTTCTTGACAAATTTTAAATAGCTCAACATTGAGAAATTTCACCAGGCGGCCGTTCATGGATTTTTCCCAAAATATAAAAGT
The DNA here is from genome assembly GCA_963921405.1 of Cepaea hortensis. Classification (NCBI taxonomy): domain Eukaryota; kingdom Metazoa; phylum Mollusca; class Gastropoda; order Stylommatophora; family Helicidae; genus Cepaea; species Cepaea hortensis. The sequence continues at coordinate 85,828,911 of OY992890.1, forward strand.
TTCTGGATCCCTAGGAAATTAATCTAAAACAATGTGCTGACACTAGACATGGCCATAAAAGTAATAATTTGCACTAAAGGAGCAATTTACTTGACAATTTTTGATGGATTTTTCCTAAAATATAAAAGTTTCTGGATCACTAGGAAATTAATCTAAAACAATGTGCTGACACTAGACAAGGCCATAAAAGTAATAATCTGCACTCCGGGAGCAATTTTATTGACAAATTTGAGATAGCTCAAAATTGAGAAATTTCAACAGGCGGCCGGTCATGGATATTTCTTAAAATATAAAAGTTTCTGGATCACTAGGAAATTATTCTAAAACAATGTGCTGCCACTAGACATGGCCATAAAAGTAATAATTTGCACTCCGGGAGCAATTTTCTTGACAAATTTGAGATAGCTCAAAATTGAGAAATTTCAACAGGCGGCCGGTCATGGATATTTCCCAAAATATAAAAGTTTCTGGATCACTAGAAAATTAGTCTAATACAATGTGTTGCCACTAGACATGGCCATAAAAGTAATAATTTGCACTCCGGGAGCAATTTACTTGACAATTTTTGATGGATTTTTCCTAAACTATAAAAGTTTCTGGATCACTAGGAAATTAGTCTAAAACAATGTGCTGACACTAGACATGGCCATAAAAGTAATAATTTGCACTCCGGGAGCAATTTTCTTGACAAATTTGAGATAGCTCAAAATTGAGAAATTTTAACAGGCGGCCGGTCATGGATTTTCCCAAAATATAAAAGTTTCTGGATCAATAGGAAATTAGTCTAAAACAATGTGCTGACACTAAACATGGCCATAAAAGTAATAATTTGCACTCCGGGAGCAATTTTCTTGACAAATTTTAAATAGCTCAACATTGAGAAATTTCACCAGGCGGCCGGTCATGGATTTTTCCCAAAATATAAAAGTTTCTGGATCCCTAGGAAATTAATCTAAAACAATGTGCTGACACTAGTCATGGCCATAAAAGTAATAATTTGCACTCGGGGAGCAATTTACTTGACAATTTTTGATGGATTTTTCCTAAAATATAAAAGTTTCTGGATCACTAGGAAATAAATCTAAAACAATGTGCTGACACTAGACATGGCCATAAAAGTAATAATTTGCACTCCGGGAGCAATTTTCTTGACAAATTTGAGATAGCTCAAAATTGAGAAATTTCAACAGGCGGCCGGTCATGGATATTTCTTAAAATATAAAAGTTTCTGGATCACTAGGAAATTATTCTAAAACAATGTGCTGCCACTAGACATGGCCATAAAAGTAATAATTTGCACTCCGGTAGCAATTTTCTTGACAAATTTGAGATAGCTCAAAATTGAGAAATTTCAACAGGCGGCCGGTCATGGATATTTCCCAAAATATAAAAGTTTCTGGATCACTAGAAAATTAGTCTAATACAATGTGTTGCCACTAGACATGGCCATAAAAGTAATAATTTGCACTCCGGGAGCAATTTACTTGACAATTTTTGATGGATTTTTCCTAAACTATAAAAGTTTCTGGATCACTAGGAAATTAGTCTAAAACAATGTGCTGACACTAGACATGGCCATAAAAGTAATAATTTGCACTCCGGGAGCAATTTTCTTGACAAATTTGAGATAGCTCAAAATTGAGAAATTTTAACAGGCGGCCGGTCATGGATTTTTCCCAAAATATAAAAGTTTCTGGATCAATAGGAAATTAGTCTAAAACAATGTGCTGACACTAAACATGGCCATAAAAGTAATAATTTGCACTCCGGGAGCAATTTTCTTGACAAATTTTAAATAGCTCAACATTGAGAAATTTCACCAGGCGGCCGGTCATGGATTTTTCCCAAAATATAAAAGTTTCTGGATCCCTAGGAAATTAATCTAAAACAATGTGCTGACACTAGTCATGGCCATAAAAGTAATAATTTGCACTCGGGGAGCAATTTACTTGACAATTTTTGATGGATTTTTCCTAAAATATAAAAGTTTCTGGATCACTAGGAAATAAATCTAAAACAATGTGCTGACACTAGACATGGCCATAAAAGTAATAATTTGCACTCCGGGAGCAATTTTCTTGACAAATTTGAGATAGCTCAAAATTGAGAAATTTCAACAGGCGGCCGGTCATGGATATTTCTTAAAATATAAAAGTTTCTGGATCACTAGGAAATTATTCTAAAACAATGTGCTGCCACTAGACATGGCCATAAAAGTAATAATTTGCACTCCGGTAGCAATTTTCTTGACAAATTTGAGATAGCTCAAAATTGAGAAATTTCAACAGGCGGCCGGTCATGGATATTTCCCAAAATATAAAAGTTTCTGGATCACTAGAAAATTAGTCTAAAACAATGTGCTGCCACTAGACATGGCCATAAAAGTAATAATTTGCACTCGGGGAGCAATTTACTTGACAATTTTTGATGGATTTTTCCTAAAATATAAAAGTTTCTGGATCACTAGGAAATTAATCTAAAACAATGTGCTGACACTAGACATGGCCATAAAAGTAATAATTTGCACTCCGGGAGGAATTTTCTTGACAAATTTGAGATAGCTCAAAATTGAGAAATTTCAACAGGCGGCCGGTCATGGATTTTTCCCAAAATATAAAAGTTTCTGTATCACTAGGAAATTAGTCTAAAACAATGTGCTGACACTAGACATGGCCATAAAAGTAATAATTTGCTCTCCGGGAGCAATTTTCTTGACAACTTTGAGATAGCTAAAAATTGAGAAATTTCAACAGGCGGCCGGTCATGGATTTTTCCCAAAATATAAAAGTTTCTGGATCCCTAGGAAATTAATCTAAAACAATGTGCTGACACTAGACATGGCCATAAAAGTAATAATTTGCACTACGGGAGCAATTTACTTGACAATTTTTGATGGATTTTTCCTAAAATATAAAAGTTTCTGGATCACTAGGAAATTAGTCTAAAACAATGTGCTGACACTAGACATGGCCATAAAAATAATAATTTGCACTCCGGGAGCAATTTTCTTGACAAATTTGAGATAGCTCAAAATTGAGAAATTTTAACATGCGGCCGGTCATGGATTTTTCCCAAAATATAAAAGTTTCTGGATCAATAGGAAATTAGTCTAAAACAATGTGCTGACACTAGACATGGCCATAAAAGTAATAATTTGCACTCCAGGAGCAATTTTCTTGACAAATTTTAAATAGCTCAACATTGAGAAATTTCACCAGGCGGCCGTTCATGGATTTTTCCCAAAATATAAAAGTTTCTGGATCCCTAGGAAATTAATCTAAAACAATGTGCTGACACTAGACATGGCCATAAAAGTAATAATTTGCACTAAAGGAGCAATTTACTTGACAATTTTTGATGGATTTTTCCTAAAATATAAAAGTTTCTGGATCACTAGGAAATTAATCTAAAACAATGTGCTGACACTAGACAAGGCCATAAAAGTAATAATCTGCACTCCGGGAGCAATTTTATTGACAAATTTGAGATAGCTCAAAATTGAGAAATTTCAACAGGCGGCCGGTCATGGATATTTCTTAAAATATAAAAGTTTCTGGATCACTAGGAAATTATTCTAAAACAATGTGCTGCCACTAGACATGGCCATAAAAGTAATAATTTGCACTCCGGGAGCAATTTTCTTGACAAATTTGAGATAGCTCAAAATTGAGAAATTTCAACAGGCGGCCGGTCATGGATATTTCCCAAAATATAAAAGTTTCTGGATCACTAGAAAATTAGTCTAATACAATGTGTTGCCACTAGACATGGCCATAAAAGTAATAATTTGCACTCCGGGAGCAATTTACTTGACAATTTTTGATGGATTTTTCCTAAACTATAAAAGTTTCTGGATCACTAGGAAATTAGTCTAAAACAATGTGCTGACACTAGACATGGCCATAAAAGTAATAATTTGCACTCCGGGAGCAATTTTCTTGACAAATTTGAGATAGCTCAAAATTGAGAAATTTTAACAGGCGGCCGGTCATGGATTTTTCCCAAAATATAAAAGTTTCTGGATCAATAGGAAATTAGTCTAAAACAATGTGCTGACACTAAACATGGCCATAAAAGTAATAATTTGCACACTCCGGGAGCAATTTTCTTGACAAATTTTAAATAGCTCAACATTGAGAAATTTCACCAGGCGGCCGGTCATGGATTTTTCCCAAAATATAAAAGTTTCTGGATCCCTAGGAAATTAATCTAAAACAATGTGCTGACACTAGTCATGGCCATAAAAGTAATAATTTGCACTCGGGGAGCAATTTACTTGACAATTTTTGATGGATTTTTCCTAAAATATAAAAGTTTCTGGATCACTAGGAAATAAATCTAAAACAATGTGCTGACACTAGACATGGCCATAAAAGTAATAATTTGCACTCCGGGAGCAATTTTCTTGACAAATTTGAGATAGCTCAAAATTGAGAAATTTCAACAGGCGGCCGGTCATGGATATTTCTTAAAATATAAAAGTTTCTGGATCACTAGGAAATTATTCTAAAACAATGTGCTGCCACTAGACATGGCCATAAAAGTAATAATTTGCACTCCGGTAGCAATTTTCTTGACAAATTTGAGATAGCTCAAAATTGAGAAATTTCAACAGGCGGCCGGTCATGGATATTTCCCAAAATATAAAAGTTTCTGGATCACTAGAAAATTAGTCTAAAACAATGTGCTGCCACTAGACATGGCCATAAAAGTAATAATTTGCACTCGGGGAGCAATTTACTTGACAATTTTTGATGGATTTTTCCTAAAATATAAAAGTTTCTGGATCACTAGGAAATTAATCTAAAACAATGTGCTGACACTAGACATGGCCATAAAAGTAATAATTTGCACTCCGGGAGGAATTTTCTTGACAAATTTGAGATAGCTCAAAATTGAGAAATTTCAACAGGCGGCCGGTCATGGATTTTTCCCAAAATATAAAAGTTTCTGTATCACTAGGAAATTAGTCTAAAACAATGTGCTGACACTAGACATGGCCATAAAAGTAATAATTTGCTCTCCGGGAGCAATTTTCTTGACAACTTTGAGATAGCTAAAAATTGAGAAATTTCAACAGGCGGCCGGTCATGGATTTTTCCCAAAATATAAAAGTTTCTGGATCCCTAGGAAATTAATCTAAAACAATGTGCTGACACTAGACATGGCCATAAAAGTAATAATTTGCACTACGGGAGCAATTTACTTGACAATTTTTGATGGATTTTTCCTAAAATATAAAAGTTTCTGGATCACTAGGAAATTAATCTAAAACAATGTGCTGATACTAGACAAGGCCATAAAAGTAATAATCTGCACTCCGGGAGCAATTTTCTTGACAAATTTGAGATAGCTCAAAATTGAGAAATTTCAACAGGCGGCCGGTCATGAATTTTTCCCAAAATATAAAAGTTTCTGGATCACTAGGAAATTAATCTAAAACAATGTGCTGACACTAGTCATGGCCATAAAAGTAATAATTTGCACTCGGGGAGCAATTTACTTGACAATTTTTGATGGATTTTTCCTAAAATATAAAAGTTTCTGGATCACTAGGAAATTAGTCTAAAACAATGTGCTGACACTAGACATGGCCATAAAAATAATAATTTGCACTCCGGGAGCAATTTTCTTGACAAATTTGAGATAGCTCAAAATTGAGAAATTTTAACAGGCGGCCGGTCATGGATTTTTCCCAAAATATAAAAGTTTCTGGATCAATAGGAAATTAGTCTAAAACAATGTGCTGACACTAGACATGGCCATAAAAGTAATAATTTGCACTCCAGGAGCAATTTTCTTGACAAATTTTAAATAGCTCAACATTGAGAAATTTCACCAGGCGGCCGTTCATGGATTTTTCCCAAAATATAAAAGTTTCTGGATCCCTAGGAAATTAATCTAAAACAATGTGCTGACACTAGACATGGCCATAAAAGTAATAATTTGCACTAAAGGAGCAATTTACTTGACAATTTTTGATGGATTTTTCCTAAAATATAAAAGTTTCTGGATCACTAGGAAATTAATCTAAAACAATGTGCTGACACTAGACAAGGCCATAAAAGTAATAATCTGCACTCCGGGAGCAATTTTATTGACAAATTTGAGATAGCTCAAAATTGAGAAATTTCAACAGGCGGCCGGTCATGGATATTTCTTAAAATATAAAAGTTTCTGGATCACTAGGAAATTATTCTAAAACAATGTGCTGCCACTAGACATGGCCATAAAAGTAATAATTTGCACTCCGGGAGCAATTTTCTTGACAAATTTGAGATAGCTCAAAATTGAGAAATTTCAACAGGCGGCCGGTCATGGATATTTCCCAAAATATAAAAGTTTCTGGATCACTAGAAAATTAGTCTAATACAATGTGTTGCCACTAGACATGGCCATAAAAGTAATAATTTGCACTCCGGGAGCAATTTACTTGACAATTTTTGATGGATTTTTCCTAAACTATAAAAGTTTCTGGATCACTAGGAAATTAGTCTAAAACAATGTGCTGACACTAGACATGGCCATAAAAGTAATAATTTGCACTCCGGGAGCAATTTTCTTGACAAATTTGAGATAGCTCAAAATTGAGAAATTTTAACAGGCGGCCGGTCATGGATTTTTCCCAAAATATAAAAGTTTCTGGATCAATAGGAAATTAGTCTAAAACAATGTGCTGACACTAAACATGGCCATAAAAGTAATAATTTGCACACTCCGGGAGCAATTTTCTTGACAAATTTTAAATAGCTCAACATTGAGAAATTTCACCAGGCGGCCGGTCATGGATTTTTCCCAAAATATAAAAGTTTCTGGATCCCTAGGAAATTAATCTAAAACAATGTGCTGACACTAGTCATGGCCATAAAAGTAATAATTTGCACTCGGGGAGCAATTTACTTGACAATTTTTGATGGATTTTTCCTAAAATATAAAAGTTTCTGGATCACTAGGAAATAAATCTAAAACAATGTGCTGACACTAGACATGGCCATAAAAGTAATAATTTGCACTCCGGGAGCAATTTTCTTGACAAATTTGAGATAGCTCAAAATTGAGAAATTTCAACAGGCGGCCGGTCATGGATATTTCTTAAAATATAAAAGTTTCTGGATCACTAGGAAATTATTCTAAAACAATGTGCTGCCACTAGACATGGCCATAAAAGTAATAATTTGCACTCCGGTAGCAATTTTCTTGACAAATTTGAGATAGCTCAAAATTGAGAAATTTCAACAGGCGGCCGGTCATGGATATTTCCCAAAATATAAAAGTTTCTGGATCACTAGAAAATTAGTCTAAAACAATGTGCTGCCACTAGACATGGCCATAAAAGTAATAATTTGCACTCGGGGAGCAATTTACTTGACAATTTTTGATGGATTTTTCCTAAAATATAAAAGTTTCTGGATCACTAGGAAATTAATCTAAAACAATGTGCTGACACTAGACATGGCCATAAAAGTAATAATTTGCACTCCGGGAGGAATTTTCTTGACAAATTTGAGATAGCTCAAAATTGAGAAATTTCAACAGGCGGCCGGTCATGGATTTTTCCCAAAATATAAAAGTTTCTGTATCACTAGGAAATTAGTCTAAAACAATGTGCTGACACTAGACATGGCCATAAAAGTAATAATTTGCTCTCCGGGAGCAATTTTCTTGACAACTTTGAGATAGCTAAAAATTGAGAAATTTCAACAGGCGGCCGGTCATGGATTTTTCCCAAAATATAAAAGTTTCTGGATCCCTAGGAAATTAATCTAAAACAATGTGCTGACACTAGACATGGCCATAAAAGTAATAATTTGCACTACGGGAGCAATTTACTTGACAATTTTTGATGGATTTTTCCTAAAATATAAAAGTTTCTGGATCACTAGGAAATTAATCTAAAACAATGTGCTGATACTAGACAAGGCCATAAAAGTAATAATCTGCACTCCGGGAGCAATTTTCTTGACAAATTTGAGATAGCTCAAAATTGAGAAATTTCAACAGGCGGCCGGTCATGAATTTTTCCCAAAATATAAAAGTTTCTGGATCACTAGGAAATTAATCTAAAACAATGTGCTGACACTAGTCATGGCCATAAAAGTAATAATTTGCACTCGGGGAGCAATTTACTTGACAATTTTTGATGGATTTTTCCTAAAATATAAAAGTTTCTGGATCACTAGGAAATAAATCTAAAACAATGTGCTGACACTAGACATGGCCATAAAAGTAATAATTTGCACTCCGGGAGCAATTTTCTTGACAAATTTGAGATAGCTCAAAATTGAGAAATTTCAACAGGCGGCCGGTCATGGATATTTCTTAAAATATAAAAGTTTCTGGATCACTAGGAAATTATTCTAAAACAATGTGCTGCCACTAGACATGGCCATAAAAGTAATAATTTGCACTCCGGTAGCAATTTTCTTGACAAATTTGAGATAGCTCAAAATTGAGAAATTTCAACAGGCGGCCGGTCATGGATATTTCCCAAAATATAAAAGTTTCTGGATCACTAGAAAATTAGTCTAAAACAATTTGCTGCCACTAGACATGGCCATAAAAGTAATAATTTGCTCTCCGGGAGCAATTTACTTGACAATTTTTGATGGATTTTTCCTAAAATATAAAAGTTTCTGGATCACTAGGAAATTAGTCTAAAACAATGTGCTGACACTAGACATGGCCATAAAAGTAATAATTTGCACTCCGGGAGCAATTTTCTTGATAAATTTGAGATAGCTCAAAATTTAGAAATTTTAACAGGCGGCCGGTCATGGATTTTTCCCAAAATATAAAAGTTTCTGGATCAATAGGAAATTAGTCTAAAACAATGTGCTGACACTAGACATGGCCATAAAAGTAATAATTTGCACTCGGGGAGCAATTTACTTGACAATTTTTGATGGATTTTTCCTAAAATATAAAAGTTTCTGGATCACTAGGAAATTAATCTAAAACAATGTGCTGACACTAGACATGGCCATAAAAGTAATAATTTGCACTCCGGGAGCAATTTTCTTGACAAATTTGAGATAGCTCAAAATTGAGAAATTTTAACAGGCGGCCGGTCATGGATTTTTCCCAAAATATAAAGGTTTCTGGATCCCTAGGAAATTATTCTAAAACAATGTGCTGCCACTAGACATGGCCATAAAAGTAATAATTTGCACTCCGGGAGCAATTTACTTGATAATTTTTGATGGATTTTTCCTAAAATATAAAAGTTTCTGGATCACTAGGAAATTAGTCTAAAACAATGTGCTGACACTAGACATGGCCATAAAAGTAATAATTTGCACTCCGGGATCAATTTTCTTGACAAATTTGAGATAGCTCAAAATTGAGAAATTTTAACAGGCGGCCGGTCATGGATTTTTCCCAAAATATAAAAGTTTCTGGATCAATAGGAAATTAGTCTAAAACAATGTGCTGACACTAAACATGGCCATAAAAGTAATAATTTGCACTCCGGGAGCAATTTTCTTGACAAATTTTAAATAGCTCAACATTGAGAAATTTCACCAGGCGGCCGGTCATGCATTTTTCCCAAAATATAAAAGTTTCTGGATCCCTAGGAAATTAATCTAAAACAATGTGCTGACACTAGACATGGCCATAAAAGTAATAATTTGCACTACGGGAGCAATTTACTTGACAATTTTGATGGACTTTTCCTAAAATATAAAAGTTTCTGGATCACTAGGAAATTAATCTAAAACAATGTGCTGACACTAGACAAGGCCATAAAAGTAATAATCTGCACTCCGGGAGCAATTTTCTTGACAAATTTGAGATAGCTCAAAATTGAGAAATTTCAACAGGCGGCCGGTCATGGATATTTCTTAAAATATAAAAGTTTCTGGATCACTAGGAAATTATTCTAAAACAATGTGCTGCCACTAGACATGGCCATAAAAGTAATAATTTGCACTCCGGGAGCAATTTTCTTGACAAATTTGAGATAGCTCAAAATTGAGAAATTTCAACAGGCGGCCGGTCATGGATATTTCCCAAAATATAAAAGTTTCTGGATCACTAGAACATTAGTCTAAAACAATGTGTTGCCACTAGACATGGCCATAAAAGTAATAATTTGCACTCCGGGAGCAATTTTCTTGACAACTTCTAGATAGCTAAAAATTGAGAAATTTCAACAGGCGGCCGGTCATGGATTTTTCCTAAAATATAAAAGTTTCTGGATCCCTAGGAAATTAATCTAAAACAATGTGCTGACACTAGACATGGCCATAAAAGTAATAATTTGCACTCGGGGAGCAATTCACTTGACAATTTTTGATGGATTTTTCCTAAAATATAAAAGTTTCTGGATCACTAGGAAATTAATCTAAAACAATGTGCTGACACTAGACATGGCCATAAAAGTAATAATTTGCACTACGGGAGCAATTTACTTGACAATTTTTGATGGATTTTTCCTAAAATATAAAAGTTTCTGGATCACTAGGAAATTATTCTAAAACAATGTGCTGCCACTAGACATGGCCATAAAAGTAATAATTTGCACTCCGGGGGCAATTTTCTTGACAAATTTGAGATAGCTCAAATTTGAGAAATTTCAACAGGCGGCCGGTCATGGATATTTCCCAAAATATAAAAGTTTCTGGATCACTAGAAAATTAGTCTAAAACAATGTGCTGCCACTAGACATGGCCATAAAAGTAATAATTTGCACTCCGGGAGCAATTTACTTGACAAATTTGAGATAGCTCAAAATTGAGAAATTTTAACAGGCGGCCGGTCATGGATATTTCCCAAAATATAAAAGTTTCTGGATCACTAGAAAATTAGTCTAAAACAATGTGCTGCCACTAGACATGGCCATAAAAGTAATAATTTGCACTCGGGGAGCAATTTACTTGACAATTTTTGATGGATTTTTCCTAAAATATAAAAGTTTCTGGATCACTAGGAAATTATTCTAAAACAATGTGCTGCCACTAGACATGGCCATAAAAGTAATAATTTGCATTCCGGGAGCAATTTTCTTGACAAATTTGAGATAGCTCAAAATTGAGAAATTTCAACAGGCGGCCGGTCATGGATATTTCCCAAAATATAAAAGTTTCTGGATCACTAGGAAATTATTCTAAAACAATGTGCTGCCACTAGACATGGCCATAAAAGTAATAATTTGCACTCCGGGAGCAATTTTCTTGACAAATTTGAGATAGCTCAAAATTGAGAAATTTCAACAGGCGGCCGGTCATGGATATTTCCCAAAATATAAAAGTTTCTGGATCACTAGGAAATTATTCTAAAACAATGTGCTGCCACTAGACATGGCCATAAAAGTAATAATTTGCACTCCGGGAGCAATTTTCTTGACAAATTTGAGATAGCTCAAAATTGATAAATTTCAACAGGCGGCCGGTCATGGATATTTCCCAAAATATAAAAGTTTCTGGATCACTAGAAAATTAGTCTAAAACAATGTGCTGCCACTAGACATGGCCATAAAAGTAATAATTTGCACTCCGGGAGCAATTTACTTGACAATTTTTGATGGATTTTTCCTAAAATATAAAAGTTTCTGGATCACTAGGAAATTAGTCTAAAACAATGTGCTGACACTAGACATGGCCATAAAAGTAATAATTTGCACTCCGGGAGCAATTTTCTTGACAACTTTGAGATAGCTAAAAATTGAGAAATTTCAACAGGTGGCCGGTCATGGATATTTCTTAAAATATAAAAGTTTCTGGATCACTAGGAAATTATTCTAAAACAATGTGCTGCCACTAGACATGGCCATAAAAGTAATAATTTGCACTCCGGGGGCAATTTTCTTGACAAATTTGAGATAGCTCAAAATTGAGAAATTTCAACAGGCGGCCGGTCATGGATATTTCCCAAAATATAAAAGTTTCTGGATCACTAGAAAATTAGTCTAAAACAATGTGCTGCCACTAGACATGGCCATAAAAGTAATAATTTGCACTCCGGGAGCAATTTACTTGACAAATTTGAGATAGCTCAAAATTGAGAAATTTTAACAGGCGGCCGGTCATGGATTTTTCCTAAAATATAAAAGTTTCTGGATCACTAGGAAATTATTCTAAAACAATGTGCTGACACTAGTCATGGCCATAAAAGTAATAATTTGCACTCGGGGAGCAATTTACTTGACAATTTTTGATGGATTTTTCCTAAAATATAAAAGTTTCTGGATCACTAGGAAATAAATCTAAAACAATGTGCTGACACTAGACATGGCCATAAAAGTAATAATTTGCACTCCGGGAGCAATTTTCTTGACAAATTTGAGATAGCTCAAAATTGAGAAATTTCAACAGGCGGCCGGTCATGGATATTTCTTAAAATATAAAAGTTTCTGGATCACTAGGAAATTATTCTAAAACAATGTGCTGCCACTAGACATGGCCATAAAAGTAATAATTTGCACTCCGGTAGCAATTTTCTTGACAAATTTGAGATAGCTCAAAATTGAGAAATTTCAACAGGCGGCCGGTCATGGATATTTCCCAAAATATAAAAGTTTCTGGATCACTAGAAAATTAGTCTAAAACAATTTGCTGCCACTAGACATGGCCATAAAAGTAATAATTTGCTCTCCGGGAGCAATTTACTTGACAATTTTTGATGGATTTTTCCTAAAATATAAAAGTTTCTGGATCACTAGGAAATTAGTCTAAAACAATGTGCTGACACTAGACATGGCCATAAAAGTAATAATTTGCACTCCGGGAGCAATTTTCTTGATAAATTTGAGATAGCTCAAAATTGAGAAATTTTAACAGGCGGCCGGTCATGGATTTTTCCCAAAATATAAAAGTTTCTGGATCAATAGGAAATTAGTCTAAAACAATGTGCTGACACTAGACATGGCCATAAAAGTAATAATTTGCACTCGGGGAGCAATTTACTTGACAATTTTTGATGGATTTTTCCTAAAATATAAAAGTTTCTGGATCACTAGGAAATTAATCTAAAACAATGTGCTGACACTAGACATGGCCATAAAAGTAATAATTTGCACTCCGGGAGCAATTTTCTTGACAAATTTGAGATAGCTCAAAATTGAGAAATTTTAACAGGCGGCCGGTCATGGATTTTTCCCAAAATATAAAGGTTTCTGGATCCCTAGGAAATTATTCTAAAACAATGTGCTGCCACTAGACATGGCCATAAAAGTAATAATTTGCACTCCGGGAGCAATTTACTTGATAATTTTTGATGGATTTTTCCTAAAATATAAAAGTTTCTGGATCACTAGGAAATTAGTCTAAAACAATGTGCTGACACTAGACATGGCCATAAAAGTAATAATTTGCACTCCGGGATCAATTTTCTTGACAAATTTGAGATAGCTCAAAATTGAGAAATTTTAACAGGCGGCCGGTCATGGATTTTTCCCAAAATATAAAAGTTTCTGGATCAATAGGAAATTAGTCTAAAACAATGTGCTGACACTAAACATGGCCATAAAAGTAATAATTTGCACTCCGGGAGCAATTTTCTTGACAAATTTTAAATAGCTCAACATTGAGAAATTTCACCAGGCGGCCGGTCATGCATTTTTCCCAAAATATAAAAGTTTCTGGATCCCTAGGAAATTAGTCTAAAACAATGTGCTGACACTAGACATGGCCATAAAAGTAATAATTTGCACTACGGGAGCAATTTACTTGACAATTTTGATGGACTTTTCCTAAAATATAAAAGTTTCTGGATCACTAGGAAATTAATCTAAAACAATGTGCTGACACTAGACAAGGCCATAAAAGTAATAATCTGCACTCCGGGAGCAATTTTCTTGACAAATTTGAGATAGCTCAAAATTGAGAAATTTCAACAGGCGGCCGGTCATGGATATTTCTTAAAATATAAAAGTTTCTGGATCACTAGGAAATTATTCTAAAACAATGTGCTGCCACTAGACATGGCCATAAAAGTAATAATTTGCACTCCGGGAGCAATTTTCTTGACAAATTTGAGATAGCTCAAAATTGAGAAATTTCAACAGGCGGCCGGTCATGGATATTTCCCAAAATATAAAAGTTTCTGGATCACTAGAACATTAGTCTAAAACAATGTGTTGCCACTAGACATGGCCATAAAAGTAATAATTTGCACTCCGGGAGCAATTTTCTTGACAACTTCTAGATAGCTAAAAATTGAGAAATTTCAACAGGCGGCCGGTCATGGATTTTTCCTAAAATATAAAAGTTTCTGGATCCCTAGGAAATTAATCTAAAACAATGTGCTGACACTAGACATGGCCATAAAAGTAATAATTTGCACTCGGGGAGCAATTCACTTGACAATTTTTGATGGATTTTTCCTAAAATATAAAAGTTTCTGGATCACTAGGAAATTAATCTAAAACAATGTGCTGACACTAGACATGGCCATAAAAGTAATAATTTGCACTACGGGAGCAATTTACTTGACAATTTTTGATGGATTTTTCCTAAAATATAAAAGTTTCTGGATCACTAGGAAATTATTCTAAAACAATGTGCTGCCACTAGACATGGCCATAAAAGTAATAATTTGCACTCCGGGGGCAATTTTCTTGACAAATTTGAGATAGCTCAAATTTGAGAAATTTCAACAGGCGGCCGGTCATGGATATTTCCCAAAATATAAAAGTTTCTGGATCACTAGAAAATTAGTCTAAAACAATGTGCTGCCACTAGACATGGCCATAAAAGTAATAATTTGCACTCCGGGAGCAATTTACTTGACAAATTTGAGATAGCTCAAAATTGAGAAATTTTAACAGGCGGCCGGTCATGGATTTTTCCCAAAATATAAAAGTTTCTGGATCAATAGGAAATTAGTCTAAAACAATGTGCTGACACTAAACATGGCCATAAAAGTAATAATTTGCACTCCGGGAGCAATTTTCTTGACAAATTTTAAATAGCTCAACATTGAGAAATTTCACCAGGCGGCCGGTCATGCATTTTTCCCAAAATATAAAAGTTTCTGGATCCCTAGGAAATTAATCTAAAACAATGTGCTGACACTAGACATGGCCATAAAAGTAATAATTTGCACTACGGGAGCAATTTACTTGACAATTTTGATGGACTTTTCCTAAAATATAAAAGTTTCTGGATCACTAGGAAATTAATCTAAAACAATGTGCTGACACTAGACAAGGCCATAAAAGTAATAATCTGCACTCCGGGAGCACTTTTCTTGACAAATTTGAGATAGCTCAAAATTGAGAAATTTCAACAGGCGGCCGGTCATGGATATTTCTTAAAATATAAAAGTTTCTGGATCACTAGGAAATTATTCTAAAACAATGTGCTGCCACTAGACATGGCCATAAAAGTAATAATTTGCACTCCGGGAGCAATTTTCTTGACAAATTTGAGATAGCTCAAAATTGAGAAATTTCAACAGGCGGCCGGTCATGGATATTTCCCAAAATATAAAAGTTTCTGGATCACTAGAACATTAGTCTAAAACAATGTGTTGCCACTAGACATGGCCATAAAAGTAATAATTTGCACTCCGGGAGCAATTTTCTTGACAACTTCTAGATAGCTAAAAATTGAGAAATTTCAACAGGCGGCCGGTCATGGATTTTTCCTAAAATATAAAAGTTTCTGGATCCCTAGGAAATTAATCTAAAACAATGTGCTGACACTAGACATGGCCATAAAAGTAATAATTTGCACTCGGGGAGCAATTCACTTGACAATTTTTGATGGATTTTTCCTAAAATATAAAAGTTTCTGGATCACTAGGAAATTAATCTAAAACAATGTGCTGACACTAGACATGGCCATAAAAGTAATAATTTGCACTACGGGAGCAATTTACTTGACAATTTTTGATGGATTTTTCCTAAAATATAAAAGTTTCTGGATCACTAGGAAATTATTCTAAAACAATGTGCTGCCACTAGACATGGCCATAAAAGTAATAATTTGCACTCCGGGGGCAATTTTCTTGACAAATTTGAGATAGCTCAAATTTGAGAAATTTCAACAGGCGGCCGGTCATGGATATTTCCCAAAATATAAAAGTTTCTGGATCACTAGAAAATTAGTCTAAAACAATGTGCTGCCACTAGACATGGCCATAAAAGTAATAATTTGCACTCCGGGAGCAATTTACTTGACAAATTTGAGATAGCTCAAAATTGAGAAATTTTAACAGGCGGCCGGTCATGGATATTTCCCAAAATATAAAAGTTTCTGGATCACTAGAAAATTAGTCTAAAACAATGTGCTGCCACTAGACATGGCCATAAAAGTAATAATTTGCACTCGGGGAGCAATTTACTTGACAATTTTTGATGGATTTTTCCTAAAATATAAAAGTTTCTGGATCACTAGGAAATTAATCTAAAACAATGTGCTGACACTAGACAAGGCCATAAAAGTAATAATCTGCACTCCGGGAGCAATTTTCTTGACAAATTTGAGATAGCTCAAAATTGAGAAATTTCAACAGGCGGCCGGTCATGGATATTTCTTAAAATATAAAAGTTTCTGGATCACTAGGAAATTATTCTAAAACAATGTGCTGCCACTAGACATGGCCATAAAAGTAATAATTTGCACTCCGGGAGCAATTTTCTTGACAAATTTGAGATAGCTCAAAATTGAGAAATTTCAACAGGCGGCCGGTCATGGATATTTCCCAAAATATAAAAGTTTCTGGATCACTAGAACATTAGTCTAAAACAATGTGTTGCCACTAGACATGGCCATAAAAGTAATAATTTGCACTCCGGGAGCAATTTTCTTGACAACTTCTAGATAGCTAAAAATTGAGAAATTTCAACAGGCGGCCGGTCATGGATTTTTCCTAAAATATAAAAGTTTCTGGATCCCTAGGAAATTAATCTAAAACAATGTGCTGACACTAGACATGGCCATAAAAGTAATAATTTGCACTCGGGGAGCAATTCACTTGACAATTTTTGATGGATTTTTCCTAAAATATAAAAGTTTCTGGATCACTAGGAAATTAATCTAAAACAATGTGCTGACACTAGACATGGCCATAAAAGTAATAATTTGCACTACGGGAGCAATTTACTTGACAATTTTTGATGGATTTTTCCTAAAATATAAAAGTTTCTGGATCACTAGGAAATTATTCTAAAACAATGTGCTGCCACTAGACATGGCCATAAAAGTAATAATTTGCACTCCGGGGGCAATTTTCTTGACAAATTTGAGATAGCTCAAATTTGATAAATTTCAACAGGCGGCCGGTCATGGATATTTCCCAAAATATAAAAGTTTCTGGATCACTAGAAAATTAGTCTAAAACAATGTGCTGCCACTAGACATGGCCATAAAAGTAATAATTTGCACTCCGGGAGCAATTTACTTGACAATTTTTGATGGATTTTTCCTAAAATATAAAAGTTTCTGGATCACTAGGAAATTAGTCTAAAACAATGTGCTGACACTAGACATGGCCATAAAAGTAATAATTTGCACTCCGGGAGCAATTTTCTTGACAACTTTGAGATAGCTAAAAATTGAGAAATTTCAACAGGTGGCCGGTCATGGATATTTCTTAAAATATAAAAGTTTCTGGATCACTAGGAAATTATTCTAAAACAATGTGCTGCCACTAGACATGGCCATAAAAGTAATAATTTGCACTCCGGGGGCAATTTTCTTGACAAATTTGAGATAGCTCAAAATTGAGAAATTTCAACAGGCGGCCGGTCATGGATATTTCCCAAAATATAAAAGTTTCTGGATCACTAGAAAATTAGTCTAAAACAATTTGCTGCCACTAGACATGGCCATAAAAGTAATAATTTGCTCTCCGGGAGCAATTTACTTGACAATTTTTGATGGATTTTTCCTAAAATATAAAAGTTTCTGGATCACTAGGAAATTAGTCTAAAACAATGTGCTGACACTAGACATGGCCATAAAAGTAATAATTTGCACTCCGGGAGCAATTTTCTTGATAAATTTGAGATAGCTCAAAATTGAGAAATTTTAACAGGCGGCCGGTCATGGATTTTTCCCAAAATATAAAAGTTTCTGGATCAATAGGAAATTAGTCTAAAACAATGTGCTGACACTAGACATGGCCATAAAAGTAATAATTTGCACTCGGGGAGCAATTTACTTGACAATTTTTGATGGATTTTTCCTAAAATATAAAAGTTTCTGGATCACTAGGAAATTAATCTAAAACAATGTGCTGACACTAGACATGGCCATAAAAGTAATAATTTGCACTCCGGGAGCAATTTTCTTGACAAATTTGAGATAGCTCAAAATTGAGAAATTTTAACAGGCGGCCGGTCATGGATTTTTCCCAAAATATAAAGGTTTCTGGATCCCTAGGAAATTATTCTAAAACAATGTGCTGCCACTAGACATGGCCATAAAAGTAATAATTTGCACTCCGGGAGCAATTTACTTGATAATTTTTGATGGATTTTTCCTAAAATATAAAAGTTTCTGGATCACTAGGAAATTAGTCTAAAACAATGTGCTGACACTAGACATGGCCATAAAAGTAATAATTTGCACTCCGGGATCAATTTTCTTGACAAATTTGAGATAGCTCAAAATTGAGAAATTTTAACAGGCGGCCGGTCATGGATTTTTCCCAAAATATAAAAGTTTCTGGATCAATAGGAAATTAGTCTAAAACAATGTGCTGACACTAAACATGGCCATAAAAGTAATAATTTGCACTCCGGGAGCAATTTTCTTGACAAATTTTAAATAGCTCAACATTGAGAAATTTCACCAGGCGGCCGGTCATGCATTTTTCCCAAAATATAAAAGTTTCTGGATCCCTAGGAAATTAATCTAAAACAATGTGCTGACACTAGACATGGCCATAAAAGTAATAATTTGCACTACGGGAGCAATTTACTTGACAATTTTGATGGACTTTTCCTAAAATATAAAAGTTTCTGGATCACTAGGAAATTAATCTAAAACAATGTGCTGACACTAGACAAGGCCATAAAAGTAATAATCTGCACTCCGGGAGCAATTTTCTTGACAAATTTGAGATAGCTCAAAATTGAGAAATTTCAACAGGCGGCCGGTCATGGATATTTCTTAAAATATAAAAGTTTCTGGATCACTAGGAAATTATTCTAAAACAATGTGCTGCCACTAGACATGGCCATAAAAGTAATAATTTGCACTCCGGGAGCAATTTTCTTGACAAATTTGAGATAGCTCAAAATTGAGAAATTTCAACAGGCGGCCGGTCATGGATATTTCCCAAAATATAAAAGTTTCTGGATCACTAGAACATTAGTCTAAAACAATGTGTTGCCACTAGACATGGCCATAAAAGTAATAATTTGCACTCCGGGAGCAATTTTCTTGACAACTTCTAGATAGCTAAAAATTGAGAAATTTCAACAGGCGGCCGGTCATGGATTTTTCCTAAAATATAAAAGTTTCTGGATCCCTAGGAAATTAATCTAAAACAATGTGCTGACACTAGACATGGCCATAAAAGTAATAATTTGCACTCGGGGAGCAATTCACTTGACAATTTTTGATGGATTTTTCCTAAAATATAAAAGTTTCTGGATCACTAGGAAATTAATCTAAAACAATGTGCTGACACTAGACATGGCCATAAAAGTAATAATTTGCACTACGGGAGCAATTTACTTGACAATTTTTGATGGATTTTTCCTAAAATATAAAAGTTTCTGGATCACTAGGAAATTATTCTAAAACAATGTGCTGCCACTAGACATGGCCATAAAAGTAATAATTTGCACTCCGGGGGCAATTTTCTTGACAAATTTGAGATAGCTCAAATTTGAGAAATTTCAACAGGCGGCCGGTCATGGATATTTCCCAAAATATAAAAGTTTCTGGATCACTAGAAAATTAGTCTAAAACAATGTGCTGCCACTAGACATGGCCATAAAAGTAATAATTTGCACTCCGGGAGCAATTTACTTGACAAATTTGAGATAGCTCAAAATTGAGAAATTTTAACAGGCGGCCGGTCATGGATTTTTCCCAAAATATAAAAGTTTCTGGATCAATAGGAAATTAGTCTAAAACAATGTGCTGACACTAAACATGGCCATAAAAGTAATAATTTGCACTCCGGGAGCAATTTTCTTGACAAATTTTAAATAGCTCAACATTGAGAAATTTCACCAGGCGGCCGGTCATGCATTTTTCCCAAAATATAAAAGTTTCTGGATCCCTAGGAAATTAATCTAAAACAATGTGCTGACACTAGACATGGCCATAAAAGTAATAATTTGCACTACGGGAGCAATTTACTTGACAATTTTGATGGACTTTTCCTAAAATATAAAAGTTTCTGGATCACTAGGAAATTAATCTAAAACAATGTGCTGACACTAGACAAGGCCATAAAAGTAATAATCTGCACTCCGGGAGCAATTTTCTTGACAAATTTGAGATAGCTCAAAATTGAGAAATTTCAACAGGCGGCCGGTCATGGATATTTCTTAAAATATAAAAGTTTCTGGATCACTAGGAAATTATTCTAAAACAATGTGCTGCCACTAGACATGGCCATAAAAGTAATAATTTGCACTCCGGGAGCAATTTTCTTGACAAATTTGAGATAGCTCAAAATTGAGAAATTTCAACAGGCGGCCGGTCATGGATATTTCCCAAAATATAAAAGTTTCTGGATCACTAGAACATTAGTCTAAAACAATGTGTTGCCACTAGACATGGCCATAAAAGTAATAATTTGCACTCCGGGAGCAATTTTCTTGACAACTTCTAGATAGCTAAAAATTGAGAAATTTCAACAGGCGGCCGGTCATGGATTTTTCCTAAAATATAAAAGTTTCTGGATCCCTAGGAAATTAATCTAAAACAATGTGCTGACACTAGACATGGCCATAAAAGTAATAATTTGCACTCGGGGAGCAATTCACTTGACAATTTTTGATGGATTTTTCCTAAAATATAAAAGTTTCTGGATCACTAGGAAATTAATCTAAAACAATGTGCTGACACTAGACATGGCCATAAAAGTAATAATTTGCACTACGGGAGCAATTTACTTGACAATTTTTGATGGATTTTTCCTAAAATATAAAAGTTTCTGGATCACTAGGAAATTATTCTAAAACAATGTGCTGCCACTAGACATGGCCATAAAAGTAATAATTTGCACTCCGGGGGCAATTTTCTTGACAAATTTGAGATAGCTCAAATTTGAGAAATTTCAACAGGCGGCCGGTCATGGATATTTCCCAAAATATAAAAGTTTCTGGATCACTAGAAAATTAGTCTAAAACAATGTGCTGCCACTAGACATGGCCATAAAAGTAATAATTTGCACTCCGGGAGCAATTTACTTGACAAATTTGAGATAGCTCAAAATTGAGAAATTTTAACAGGCGGCCGGTCATGGATATTTCCCAAAATATAAAAGTTTCTGGATCACTAGAAAATTAGTCTAAAACAATGTGCTGCCACTAGACATGGCCATAAAAGTAATAATTTGCACTCGGGGAGCAATTTACTTGACAATTTTTGATGGATTTTTCCTAAAATATAAAAGTTTCTGGATCACTAGGAAATTATTCTAAAACAATGTGCTGCCACTAGACATGGCCATAAAAGTAATAATTTGCATTCCGGGAGCAATTTTCTTGACAAATTTGAGATAGCTCAAAATTGAGAAATTTCAACAGGCGGCCGGTCATGGATATTTCCCAAAATATAAAAGTTTCTGGATCACTAGGAAATTATTCTAAAACAATGTGCTGCCACTAGACATGGCCATAAAAGTAATAATTTGCACTCCGGGAGCAATTTTCTTGACAAATTTGAGATAGCTCAAAATTGAGAAATTTCAACAGGCGGCCGGTCATGGATATTTCCCAAAATATAAAAGTTTCTGGATCACTAGGAAATTATTCTAAAACAATGTGCTGCCACTAGACATGGCCATAAAAGTAATAATTTGCACTCCGGGAGCAATTTTCTTGACAAATTTGAGATAGCTCAAAATTGATAAATTTCAACAGGCGGCCGGTCATGGATATTTCCCAAAATATAAAAGTTTCTGGATCACTAGAAAATTAGTCTAAAACAATGTGCTGCCACTAGACATGGCCATAAAAGTAATAATTTGCACTCCGGGAGCAATTTACTTGACAATTTTTGATGGATTTTTCCTAAAATATAAAAGTTTCTGGATCACTAGGAAATTAGTCTAAAACAATGTGCTGACACTAGACATGGCCATAAAAGTAATAATTTGCACTCCGGGAGCAATTTTCTTGACAACTTTGAGATAGCTAAAAATTGAGAAATTTCAACAGGTGGCCGGTCATGGATATTTCTTAAAATATAAAAGTTTCTGGATCACTAGGAAATTATTCTAAAACAATGTGCTGCCACTAGACATGGCCATAAAAGTAATAATTTGCACTCCGGGGGCAATTTTCTTGACAAATTTGAGATAGCTCAAAATTGAGAAATTTCAACAGGCGGCCGGTCATGGATATTTCCCAAAATATAAAAGTTTCTGGATCACTAGAAAATTAGTCTAAAACAATGTGCTGCCACTAGACATGGCCATAAAAGTAATAATTTGCACTCCGGGAGCAATTTACTTGACAAATTTGAGATAGCTCAAAATTGAGAAATTTTAACAGGCGGCCGGTCATGGATATTTCCCAAAATATAAAAGTTTCTGGATCACTAGGAAATTATTCTAAAACAATGTGCTGCCACTAGACATGGCCATAAAAGTAATAATTTGCACTCCGGGAGCAATTTTCTTGACAAATTTGAGATAGCTCAAAATTGAGAAATTTCAACAGGCGGCCGGTCATGGATATTTCCCAAAATATAAAAGTTTCTGGATCACTAGAAAATTAGTCTAAAACAATGTGCTGCCACTAGACATGGCCATAAAAGTAATAATTTGCACTCCGGGAGCAATTTACTTGACAATTTTTGATGGATTTTTCCTAAAATATAAAAGTTTCTGGATCACTAGGAAATTATTCTAAAACAATGTGCTGCCACTAGACATGGCCATAAAAGTAATAATTTGCATTCCGGGAGCAATTTTCTTGACAAATTTGAGATAGCTCAAAATTGAGAAATTTCAACAGGCGGCCGGTCATGGATATTTCCCAAAATATAAAAGTTTCTGGATCACTAGGAAATTATTCTAAAACAATGTGCTGCCACTAGACATGGCCATAAAAGTAATAATTTGCACTCCGGGAGCAATTTTCTTGACAACTTTGAGATAGCTAAAAATTGAGAAATTTCAACAGGCGGCCGGTCATGGATTTTTCCCAAAATATAAAAGTTTCTGGATCCCTAGAAAATTAGTCTAAAACAATGTGCTGCCACTAGACATGGCCATAAAAGTAATAATTTGCACTCCGGGAGCAATTTACTTGACAATTTTTGATGGATTTTTCCTAAAATATAAAAGTTTCTGGATCACTAGGAAATTAGTCTAAAACAATGTGCTGACACTAGACATGGCCATAAAAATAATAATTTGCACTCCGGGAGCAATTTTCTTGACAAATTTGAGATAGCTCAAAATTGAGAAATTTTAACAGGCGGCCGGTCATGGATTTTTCCCAAAATATAAAAGTTTCTGGATCAATAGGAAATTAGTCTAAAACAATGTGCTGACACTAGACATGGCCATAAAAGTAATAATTTGCACTCCAGGAGCAATTTTCTTGACAAATTTTAAATAGCTCAACATTGAGAAATTTCACCAGGCGGCCGTTCATGGATTTTTCCCAAAATATAAAAGTTTCTGGATCCCTAGGAAATTAATCTAAAACAATGTGCTGACACTAGACATGGCCATAAAAGTAATAATTTGCACTAAAGGAGCAATTTACTTGACAATTTTTGATGGATTTTTCCTAAAATATAAAAGTTTCTGGATCACTAGGAAATTAATCTAAAACAATGTGCTGACACTAGACAAGGCCATAAAAGTAATAATCTGCACTCCGGGAGCAATTTTATTGACAAATTTGAGATAGCTCAAAATTGAGAAATTTCAACAGGCGGCCGGTCATGGATATTTCTTAAAATATAAAAGTTTCTGGATCACTAGGAAATTATTCTAAAACAATGTGCTGCCACTAGACATGGCCATAAAAGTAATAATTTGCACTCCGGGAGCAATTTTCTTGACAAATTTGAGATAGCTCAAAATTGAGAAATTTCAACAGGCGGCCGGTCATGGATATTTCCCAAAATATAAAAGTTTCTGGATCACTAGAAAATTAGTCTAAAACAATGTGTTGCCACTAGACATGGCCATAAAAGTAATAATTTGCACTCCGGGAGCAATTTACTTGACAATTTTTGATGGATTTTTCCTAAAATATAAAAGTTTCTGGATCACTAGGAAATTAGTCTAAAACAATGTGCTGACACTAGACATGGCCATAAAAGTAATAATTTGCACTCCGGGAGCAATTTTCTTGACAAATTTGAGATAGCTCAAAATTGAGAAATTTTAACAGGCGGCCGGTCATGGATATTTCTTAAAATATAAAAGTTTCTGGATCACTAGGAAATTATTCTAAAACAATGTGCTGCCACTAGACATGGCCATAAAAGTAATAATTTGCATTCCGGGAGCAATTTTCTTGACAAATTTGAGATAGCTCAAAATTGAGAAATTTCAACAGGCGGCCGGTCATGGATATTTCCCAAAATATAAAAGTTTCTGGATCACTAGAAAATTAGTCTAAAACAATGTGCTGCCACTAGACATGGCCATAAAAGTAATAATTTGCACTCTGGGAGCAATTTTCTTGACAAATTTTAAATAGCTCAAAATTGAGACATTTTAACAGGCGGCCGGTCATGGATTTTTCCCAAAATATAAAAGTTTCTGGATCACTAGGAAATTAATCTAAAACAATGTGCTGACACTAGACATGGCCATAAAAGTAATAATTTGCACTCCGGGAGCAATTTTCTTGAGAAATTTCAACAGGCGGCCGGTCATGGATATTTCCCAAAATATAAAAGTTTCTGGATCACTAGAAAATTAGTCTAAAACAATGTGCTGCCACTAGACATGGCCATAAAAGTAATAATTTGCACTCCGGGAGCAATTTACTTGACAATTTTTGATGGATTTTTCTTGACAAATTTGAGATAGCTCAAAATTGAGAAATTTCAACAGGCGGCCGGTCATGGATTTTTCCCAAAATATAAATGTTTCTGGATCACTATGAAATTAGTCTAAAACAATGTGCTGACACTAGACATGCCCATAAAAGTAATAATTGGCACTCCGGGAGCAATTTTCTTGACAAATTTGACATAGCTCAAAATTGAGAAATTTCAACAGGTGGCCCATAAAAGTAATAATTTGCACTCCTGGGGCAGTTTTGTTGACTAAATTGAGATGGCTCAAAATTGAGTAATTTCAACATATCGCCGGTCATGGATTTTTCTCAAAAAATTAAAAGTTTTTGGATCACTAAAAAAATTAGTTTAAAATAATGTCCTGACCATAAAAGTAATTATCTTCCCTATTGGAGCAATTTTGTTGGGAAAATTGAAATAGCTCAAAATTTAGTAATTTCGACATATTTCCAGTCATTAATAATAACAAGAATATTTTGCTAGGAAACTGAAGTACCATAATCACAGACAAGTAATCCACTCAGGCAAATAAAAAAAAAATAAAAACACAAAAGGCAAAACGTTTGCTTGTGTCTGTTTGTATCTTTCCTTTTTTTGAGTTTTCTATTTAATTTGTTATGTTTATTTGGTTCTTAATTATCTGTCCGTCTTTTCTTCTTCTTATTCTTTTGTGTGTATTTATGTGCCTATGCATATGTGTATTAATGGATGGATAGATATGTATGTGTATGTGCATATATGTGTGTGCATGCATGCATATATACTTAAGTGTTTGCTTGTGAGGATATGTGGGTATGTATGTATGTGTGTCTCATCAAATTGTATGTGTTTTTTATATGCAGTGAATTCATTTTACCATGTTTTTTTTTCTGCGTGAATGTAATATCCTTAATACATGACACACAGTTAATGTGCAAAAGATGAGTGGTTGGTAGGGCCGAACATAAACCTAATTTGTGACCCTAGGAAAATAGTTTAGGTATTCATTACCTTTCTTTGTTTACAACTAATCATTGTTAACTCAGTTAATTTTCTTCTTTGTTTCCTATTCAGAACTTCACTTTCCCTGGCCTGGCTTCGGACATGACCTCATCCCTACAGTATGTGGAAGCCGGAGGTTCTCTGTTTGATGGAGAGCTCTTCTCTGGCAACATGGACCAGTTGTCGTTTGAGATTGAGAAGGAGAGGTAAGATGGTTAACTGCATTGTTTTCCTGGACTTTGTGCCAAGAGTCTGTTGTTGTTTGTCCATCAAGAATGATGATGACCATTCATTTCATCCAGTGGGGTTGAAGGTGTGGAGCCGTGGGTTCTAAGATGGCTGATAAGGCCTATTTTGGCTCGAAATGTTCTTTGACAATGTGGACAAAGAATGCTTGACGTCTCTGGAGGAGGATTTCCTGCAGTGGTTTTTCTGTCCTGCCTTTTCTTCACAGCTCTTGCAGTCCTGGTTGCCTCACATATAACTGCACCTTTGCGCAATGATGCACGCCACGAATTTCGGTCTCTGGCTGCAGCCTCCCAGGTGTCATGATGAATTCCAAAAGCATTCAGTGAAATTTTCAGAGTGTCTTTAAAACGTTTCCTCTGGCCACCTTGGGAGCGTTTACCACAACGCAGTTCGCTGTAAAAAATTCGTTTAGGGAGCCTGTGATCTGGCATGCGAGTCAAGTGACCAGCCCAGCGAATCTGATTCTTCATCAGTAGAGTGTGGATACTGGGTATGGATGCTCTTTCTAGGACTTCAGTGTCTGGAATCTTGTCTTGCCATTTAATCTTCAGTAGCTTCCTTAGGCAGACTGTGTGGAAGTGGTTTAATTTCCTAGCGTGTCGCTGATAAACAGTCCAGGTTTCACAAGCATATAGCAGTGTGGATAATACAACTGCTTTGTAGACTTTTAGCTTTGTTTGCAGGCTTATTCCAGTTCTGTCCCATACATTCTTGTACAGTCTGCCAAAGGCTGCACTGGCCTTGGAGATTCTTGCATTCACTTCGTCATCGATTGTGGCAGCTTGTGACACGGTGCTGCCAAGATAGGTAAATTTGTCCACAACACTTAGTCTATGATCATTCACTTTGATATTCGGCACAGTGTGATTATTCCCTGGAGCTGGCTGGTACATAACTACAGTCTTCTCCAAGTTGATATTGAGCCCAAAGTTGGCACAGGCATGTGAGAAAGCTGAAACATTATGTTGCATGTCCGCCTCTGAGTTGGCGTATAGAGCGCAATCATCAGCAAACAGGAGCTCTCTGACTGTGCCACTGTCAATTTTGGTTTTAGCTTTCAGCCTTCTGAGATTGAATAACTTTCCATCCATACGGTTTGACGTTGGATGAAGAATGACTTGCGCGATGACTTGGATTAAAGTGAGGAAGAGTTGCGCAATTCGTCGACCTCACTCTCTCGCCTGAGTCCATCTGAGTCCAGTGGCAAGACAAGTCGAGACGATTGGAGACGAATACAGGTGCAGTGGATGACCAGGGCGCTCTACGTGCCTTGCCATGCTCATTACGTTCCACAACGCTTTGCAGGTAAACGCCGTCTTGCCCGTTGAATCAGGAATGATTTCTTCCGCGCAGTCTGCCGAATCCTGTCTTCACATGCTGGGTAGGCATACCCTAGTTTACCTCTTGGTTTGACACCAAATCGGATACCCATGCCTGGTTTAGCCAGCCTCTCACAGCTGTTGCCCGGGGGGTGGCCGCTGTCGCATGCTGACAGCTACTAGGAGCCACAGGCACGAGCTGGGTGTCAGACTTGGACCAGTGGGGGATGGGTCCTGAAAGGACATGAGAGCCATCCTTACCAAAGGTGCTACCAATGCCTGACACCCCGTACCCCCCAAGAGTAGGTAAATTATGATCTTATTACATGTGAAAATCACAACTTATATCTTAACATAGTAAAGACAAAGATAATGCATATGGATAAAACTACTATGGAGAAAGAAATATATGTTAATGAGGGAAAAAGGAGGTAGTGGAAAATTTTGAATATCTTGGGTCATTGTTTACCAACAATGGTGACACAATGAAAGAAATTAAAAGACGAATGTCTATTGCTCTTCAAAGACTAAAACAACTGAATAAATTGTGGAGTGGGACAGACAGAACTTCAGAAATTAGATTATTAAGAGCATGCATCTTTCCCATTGCAACATACACCAGTGAGACCTAGACACTTACTAAATAAGCTGAACAGCGCATAAATGGCTTTGAATATAAATGTTATAGAGTTCTAAGAATATCTTGGATAAAGAGAAGAACAAATGTATCCATATTTCATGAGCTGAATATTGAAGAAGGTTGGCTATTAAAGACGATAAAACAATGCAAATTGAAATTTTTGGTCACTTGAAACCTCACGAAAGTTTGGAGAGAAAAATATTGAGGAGTATATGCCCAGGATGAGCGGAAGAGGAAGGCTAAAGAGAAGATGGGTGCCGGATATGGCAGATGATCTCCAGATGTGTGTATTGGAAGCAGGACATCTTGCTTATGATTGGGAGGTTTTCCTGAAGGTTGTTATGGGAGCGAGGTTCTGCAAAGGACATGCTGCTGTATGAATGAATGAATGAATGAATGACATACCTTGAGGAGTATTGAGTATATGGTAAATAAGTTTGTAAAGGACGCCTTTACTTCCCACGACATTTCCTGGAACACATTTTAGACTGGGTTGATCTGGAAGCCCAGGTCTATTTGTTTTTTATCCACCTTGATTGGTATTGAACATGTGATAGCTGGGCCAACAGGCAAGTGTGTTAGCTACTATGTTATCGTGGCTCTCCCACACACAGATACACATAAATCTACCTTGGAGCTGCCCATAAATTTATTCTTGGGAAATTAATGTAGTGGCTTCCCCTTTAACATTATTGTAAGAGATCTACATATTGTAAATGTATCGTGAGTAGGTTTTGTATATTTCTTTTCGGAAGGATATCCAGGGTACTGGCAAATTACAGCCTGCCATTTATGGTTCCCTGCTAGAAAGAGATCATAAGTATGAAGACAAGACCGTCTGTACTTTCACCCTTATCTGAAAATGTTGGTCATCTTATCCATTACCTAGAGATCAGGAGGAGTATAACTTCTTCTAGTTCCTTATGTTCTCAAAACTGGATCCCCAGAAAGGTTAACCCGGTCAACAAATGCTTGAAGAAATTGGATGTGTCTGTCAAAAGGTGCAAATATCGCAGCTCTGCTGTAAACAGGCACAGCGCAATTACGTCCAAAACAACATTTCGGATGAACACAAAAGAAGATAGAGAAGCTCAGACCTGGTACTTTACTTTGACATAGTATGGAGGAGCTGTGGGTGAGAGGTTGCGGGGCCCGCCTCAAGCTCAAAAGGTACCAGGTTTTATCACAGTGCCGGGCTAAAAATGTTTCCACGAACCTTTGGTATCTTATGATCTCCTAGGAAGTGAGATCGCATTCCTAGCCTTCTCGAATAAGGGCGAAAAATGGAAGGTACCATGTGCAAGTTGTGCAAAATAAAAATTCCACAGCAACTGAAAATTGCTAAAAGAAATCTGTAAAGCCGCTGTAAAATTATTCCTAATTGCTTCTGGTAAGTGATTCTGGATTGGTAAATTTAAATGTTAATATAGTTTCATGTCTTCATTTTTGTTTTGTGTGGGGGTTGCAGACGTGAGTACTTATCCAAAAGCAAGACCCTTCAGGATCAGTTAAAAGACCTGAGGTCAGAAATAGAAGTGCTGAAAGTTGAAGACAGAGCAAATACGTTAGACAGATTACATGACGAGAGCATACAGAGAGGAGACTCCAAGTATTCGACCTTGAGAAAGGTATGGTTTTCATCTTCTGAGTGTTTGTATTAGATTATTATCGTGCAGAGGTCATTGTGGTCTTAGAAGTGTGCATTTACAGAAGAATCATTATCATCAAGTGCCCTGTCAGCTGGCATAGGCATTCATGTCTCTCCACAGATCGCAGTCTTTGGTGTTCTGGATCAACTTTTCTGATGATATTTTCCCATGGCTCTGCCTCCCTTCCCATTAATCTTTCTTCTGTTGTATATAATGTTCTAGTTTCATTAGTCTCTTTCAGACAATCATTGTTAGTTACTCTGGCAGTCCAAGGAATTTACTCCAAAATCAAACTAGAAGTCTCAGAGAAGCTCTGAATGAAAAAGAGAAATGATGGACAAAGTCAGCAAGAGACAAGTCACATATTTTGGTCACATTACTCTCATACTAAAGGGCCCTAGTTCACACCTTTGGGTATGTTGGTCATGTTTTTATAGACAAACCAGTATTTGATGGGTGATGCGGTCAGTATCTGTCTGACCACCATTATTTCCAATGAAATGTCCTGGTATCCATTTTAGGCTGTCGGCCTAGGTCAATTTTTACACATCAGCCTCAATGGATATTAAAACAATATGTCCACTGGGGTTTCAGACAAGTGTGCTAGCCATTGCAATACCACAACTTTGCTAGCCATTGCAATACCACAACTTTGCTAGCAACTACAATGCCAGAACTTCCTTGGAATAGCTATACTGGAGGTCAAGGTCAAAGGTAGGTGTGGAAGAGGTAGAGAGTATCAATAGTGGGACGATAACTTCAAGAAATGAATGGACAGCTGTCTGTCAAAGTGCACCCCTAGCAGACAGATCAGTTATGTTGGAGATCCATTGGAATTGACTTTTATGGTTGATGATGACACTTGACTGACTGATTCATGTAAAGGTGTAGTAGGAACAGTAACATATCCACCTACTACTATTGATCTGACATTTTTTTAAACATGTAAGGTGCGTGTAGAGAAATAAGTATAAACTCAAATAATATACTTCATAAAGACACCAGGAATCACAATAACACAAACTCCACTAGTGTGTGAACAAACATATATTAACACATTTACCTCAAAGGTACAGAAGTTGTCTCTGTGGTCAAGGGGTTACGAATGTAATTTGTAATCCTGCATACCACGTTTGAAACATAGCTGCGGGCGATTTAGAAGCCTTGCATTGGTTTCCGTACAATGGTACAAGTGCCGGTTGTTCAGAAAGCAGTTGCAAACTGCTGAAGGTAAATTAGCCCATGAATCACAAACAGCCCAGACATTGCTGGAGTTTGCTACATCCTGTAAAGGGTATGCAGCTAACTGTTTAACTGAAGGTCAGGTGTACCACAGTAACACATATTCCACTAGTGTGTGTACAAAGTATATTTAAATGTTTTTAAAAACTATAACTTTATGCAGTATAAATACAGTAACTGGAATCACCCATGTTTTACCAGCTGCCAGAAGGAGAACAAGGAATACTAACATTGTAACCCACCATGCATGTTGTAAGGGACAACTAAGTAGTGTTCACGTGAGTCTGGCTACTTCATCTCATGGAACACTTTAGCTGCAAAATTCAGTATGAATAAGTCTACAGGGTCAGAAATATCTTTACTGCAGCAGGATATAACAGTATATTATGAAACAACAATGTATTTGTAAATCCTGAAGACACACAATAAAAACAAACACATATATATACTTGACCAGGATCTCGGTCCATTTAAACAGAATAATAATGTACGGGGGAAATAGGTGAAAATAATGTAATAATATAATAAGAACTAAGACAAATATCAAGGAAATAAGTTAGAATAAAACACAACACGGGGAGCAAAGAATAGTAAGACTAGCCTACCATGCATGTCGTAAGAGGCGACTAAGGAGGCTATGGTTCCGTCGCCCTGCTACTGAGAGAGTGCGTGGCGCGACACTGTGAGCTGTGAGTTTCACATGGAATTCTTTTACATCTGTTCGCAGTTGTCTGTAGTGTGAACTGCATGTTCGGAACGATGGCGGTCAGCTGCTGCTGGATTGACTGGTTTGCCTTTTCGGTCTCACGAGTGCATTTTTCAGGAGATTCCTGGGAGTCACCACTGGAGCTACAAAGTTTGTGCTTTGTGCGGCACTTTCGGCGGGTTGTCCTGCGGAAAGAGACCAAACCATATGAGATAAAATCCGGGTCAATGAAGTCTTTCTGGTGACTGCCGTTTCCATCGACGATGAACTGTATTTTTCATGGAGGTCTTTTGTGTTGGCATTCTGTAGGCGGCTTATGCACAGCGTACCTGTCCGGGCTGTTGGCTTGCCGATACTCCTGTCTATTCCATTGTTCACACTGGGCAGTGAAGAGCATTTTGTGTAGTATTCACTGGCACAGGAACGGAGCAATATGGGGACGACCCGTTGCCGTGATGTTGGAACCACGACTAACTAACTAACTAACAACACAACTGTCTGACATTTCTGTAGTCATTACCTTTGTCAAGAACAAAACAAACATAGATATAAGAAAAGAATATGACATTAAAACAATAAATGTAATAGGAATATTTACAGCGCTCACCAAACCCGACACTCCACATTGTGCCAGCGGCTTCAGGCAGAGGAGCTCAATTGGGAGAGTACTAACCTTATCTTGGTGTGAGGAAATGCAACCTAAAGACTAAATGTCATGGCAGGGCAGACCAGGCCCTATGCCTTGGTCTGCAACTGGTCTAGGATCAAAGCTTCGATTTGCGGACAGTTAGAACATTTGCTTTGCTGATTCAGCAGCTTCTGCAGCTTGTCTTGTTCCAGATATACTGGTGTTACCTTTCTTCTGGAGTAAACCAGGCAGACTGAGAGAGGGATCATGCTGCATGCGCAACACATGGTCTCTACAATTCAGCCCAGGATTTGTGTTATGGAGAGGTTATTACGCCAATCTAGCTATCATCTATCAAAACGGCTAAAAGGTGCCAGTAGTAGTACTTACTATTCTACCACCCTATCAAATTTTGTGTGTTAAAGAATATTCTCGCATCACTTGTTCTTTCTTCCACAGGTTACAGCCAACACTGCTAAAGCCCGCGTTGCTTTTTTTGAGGAGTTGTAGCAGAAGCTAGGCTTGGACCTGTGATTCCAGACATTGTTTTCCTAATCGGTGCCTTATTTACTCCCAGGACACAACTCTGTTGTGACATCATTGAAGGAAAATTCACAGTACACCAAGATGATCCTGCAGAACATTGCCTATTGAACAAATACTCTTTCATAGTGTTGTCTTGTATACGTCTTTGTGAATTTTAATACAAAGTTTAAAGAGGTAATTCTAAAAGAGGAAATCACAAATGGCATATTGTAGAAATTTAGTCCCTCATGATTGCCACATTTTGTGAATATTGTGATTAAAGTTATTTTCTATAATTGTTACTGGTAATTCAGTCTCCTAGTTTTTAATGATGATACCATCTCTTGCTTTGTGATGGTGACATCATCTTTCACTGTTTAACCCTAGCATTGTAGAAAACTGATTAAATCAGCCTATGCAGTTTTGTTGGAGCTTATGAAATCAACTTATTATATACTGCTGATAATTTATTGGCTCTTGTGGTAATAGTTGTACTGTAATACCAGTTTTGGTAAACTCCAAGGTCTGGAGAGTTCAACAACATATAATTTGATGACTTTCATTACATTTTAGGTGAGACAGATTTATTCTGAAATAGAAGATA
Organism: Cepaea hortensis; assembly: GCA_963921405.1. Taxonomy (NCBI): domain Eukaryota; kingdom Metazoa; phylum Mollusca; class Gastropoda; order Stylommatophora; family Helicidae; genus Cepaea; species Cepaea hortensis. The sequence continues at coordinate 85,862,581 of OY992890.1, forward strand.
TCTTGATCAAAATCAACTTACCAGGCAACTGAGACCTAACTGAAAGAGACTTCTTGAAATGTTTTAACATGTAAGACAGGCCTGCGTGCCCAATTTGTAACCCGTTTAAAGTAAAGTTGAATTGAATTAACAGTAGTAGCTAAATTGGACTACTTGATAATGATGGACTTATCATTTCTTTGCATAGTTTTAGTAAGGACACCGATGTTAGGAGGCAGGCAGCTGATCTGAAGATGTTAATTGTAGTGGGTCTAGTTTGGGGTAATAGTGACGGCAGAGGTGATTGATGAAGAGATATACAGAGCTGATGTTTCAGAACAGTTTTAGGCCTTCTAATTCCAAATAGGCAGCAGAAAACTTAGCCGCTGTTAAATAAATGTGCCTACTGACAATCAAGTCTGTTTATCTCCCAACATTTTGTATATTTATTGTGTTCACATCATGAGTTCCCATGTTCTGATTTTTTTTAAATAAATAATCAAAGTAAAGGAGGACCCTTTTTACACACCTGGAAACATGTTGGACACGTGATACTTGTTCCTTTCTTGTATAGACCAATCAGCTTTTGAGTAGATTATGTTGGACACATTATACTAGTTCCTTACTTGTATAGACCAATCAGCTTTTGAGGGGATAATGTTGGACACGTGATACTAGTTCCTTACTGATATAGACCAATCAGCTTTTGAGGGGATAATGTTGGACATGTGATACTAGTTCCTTACTGATATAGACCAATCAGCTTTTGAGGAGATGACTTTGGATACGTGATACTTGTATAGACCATTCAGCTTTAGAGGAGATGGTGTGATCCCGGCAGCCTGTACTTCCAAAGACATTTCCGTGTCCATATTAGGCTGGGTCAACCTGAGAGCCCAGCTCAGTTTTAAAAATACCTCCTTTGATGTGAATTCAAACCCATGACCTCGGGTCAATGACCTCGGGTCAACAGGCAAGCGTGCTAGCCACTACAACGACCACCCCATGCCCTTGAGAGAAGAAAGGATGTACCCATGAACAAATAAATCCCACTTTAATTTGCAGATTAATAAATAACACATTCAGAAACTATGTATCATCTGAAAGGGTAAATATGTTTCTATAGCACCAACAGGGGTTAAAAGTCATAACATTGTTTTAATTTGTCTGTGGGTGACATCTTAATTGATAAGTTGAAATCTGAAATTTTTGCCATTTTTCATTATTTTTAGCTTAAATGTCTTTGCTAGTGTCAATAAGCACATAAATATCAGTTTCTTACAACTGCCTGTCAAAATATGTATGGTTTAAGGCAGTGTTTCCCAACGTGGGGCCCACGCCCCACAGGGGGGCAATTTGACTGTTAAGGGGGGCAATTTGAAAATGGAAGAAATCGGCTGAATATAACAAAACGGGGAGACTTGAGACTGAAGTTAACTAAATTGGAACCTGACATAAGATCTCTTTGCAGCAAGCATCAAGCGCAAGGATCTCAATAAATTTAAATAATAAATAATTACTAATAATTAAAATAATATAGAAAAATCTTTCATTAAAATTATTTTTTACTTGAATTTCAGTTCTCCATTGAAAATTGAAAATTTACTTACTGTGTTTTGAAAATTTACTTACTGTGTTTGCTCAATAATTACCTAGTGATTTCTTCCTAAAACCTATCATTCAAGTTTCTTTAGTGAACATTTCAATTTTTTAATATTAAAAATAATGTATATGTTGAGGGGGGGGGGGGGGGGGGCGCATGGGGCGGGGGAGGGGGGCAATATGAATTTTAGAAAGGCTTAAGTGGGGCATGGTACAAAAAAGGTTGGGAAACACTGGTTTAAGGGGTGTCTGGCAGTATACAAGTATGATATTCAAGAAAGAAAACTGCATGGTCTGACTCATGGACACTGCCCGACAATCAAGCTGGTTTACTGCAGCATTAACTGATGATACCATCTCTTAGCATTAAAGTGGATTCTTCTTCTAATGTTCAGTGGTGAGATCCTTATTCTTACCATTTAATTGTGATTTCATCTCCTTGTGCTTAATGGTTATCCCATTATGTGTAATAGTGGTTGTATATGCAGGTGATTGCATCTAATATTTAATAGTGATTAAATCGCATAGTGTTTAATAGTGATTACATCTGGTGTTTAAGGGTGATTCCATATAGTTTCTAATGGTGATTTAATCTCCAGGTGTTTAATGGTGATTCCATCTAGTTTCTGTGGTGAAGGGATTATGGACGCAATTTGTAATCACGTCTAACCGCGTTCGAAACACAGCTGTGGACAATTTGGCAGCAGATCACGTTGCACTGGGTTTCATAAGTGCCAGTCATTCAGAAAGCAATGGCAGACTACTGAACGTAAACTTGCCAAGAAATCACAAACATGGGGTTGATTGCAACATCCTGTAAAGGATTCACAACTAACACCTAATTTCTAATGGTGATTTAATCTCCTAATATTTAATGGTGATTTAATTTCTAGTATTTAATGGTGATTCCATCTAGTTTCTAATGGTGATTTAATCTACTAGTATTTAATATTTATTTCATCTGGTTTCTAATCATGATTTAATCTCCTAGTGTGTAATGATGATTTAATCTCCTAGTGTTTAATGGTGATTTAATCTCTGAGTATCTAATAGTAATTCCACCTAGTTTCTAATGGTGATTCCATCGCGACAACTTCAAAATTTACTTTTTAATCCTTGGTCAGGCTTACACGTCACAATGAAACTCCAGTAATGCCCCTTTATTTTGCAGTACATCATTCCGTTAGTGTAAAATGTGTATTTTGTATTGATCTCGGCAAAGAGGCTCTAATGAAGAAGAAAAGATCCCACAGAAAGAAGCAATAGGTCGGGAACAAAGTCTGTCTTGCTTTTCCCAGCACATCAACCCATAGTCAGGAGTGGCTGAAGGCACTGTATTCGTGATCGACAAACTCTTAGCAGATTGAGCATTTGATACGCCATTGTTCTCAAGTGTAGAAATAGTTCCATCAAACAAACAACAAATTTCAAGGGTGAATTCACAGATTGAATTCTAGTGTAAATTGATTTTTCCTTCATTGTGATGTTTATACTTCAGTGCAATGAAAATACATGTATAACCTAATGTCTATTTCTTCTCAAATACCTGTTGTCATTTGTATCTACTACTATTTTTGGGAATACCCGCTGGTGTATATTTATTCCCAATTATGATCTTTCTAATGTGTCATAAATAAATATTACAGTCTTGTCATGATCTGAATGCAGTAAAGTATGGTTATCTTAGCATAATGGTGTATGAACATTAACCTGCATACAATTGCCAATCAAGGACATTTAGAAATTGATATGGTCCTATGCTCCATGTGGAACTGTACAAGTAATGATGATAAATGTTATTTGTGTGGTCTAGAATAAATGGATGATATTATAATATGCTTTCGGGAGAAACTTAACGGAGTTTCCCTAACAAAACAGGTAAAAAAAAAGTTAGCAAATAATGATGATGATTAGAAAGCTTTTTAGAATTTGGTAATACAACAAACTTCTGAGTTTCTCTAACAGAACAGATAAAACATTTAGTCTAATAGAAAATAATGATGATGATTAGAAAACTTGTTAGAATTTGGTATTCCATCAAACTTACGGAGTTTCCCTAACAAAACAGGTAAAACGTTTAGTCCAATAGGATGAGGCTTTTTAGAATTTGGTATTCCATCAAACTTACGGAGTTTCCCTAACAAAACAGATTTTAAAAAAGTTAGTCCAATAGCAAATAATGGTGATGATTAGAAGGCTTTTTAGAATTTGGGGGTTTGAAGTGGTCCACCTTCCTGTGTTCTAGGCCTGAGCATAATGATGTGAGGTGACCAATTCCTTCCTCATCTCCTGTAATTCTCAGACAGTTCCCAGAAAATCTGAGCTACTGTTCCATAAAGGTTAATGCGCTTGCTTGCTGAGACAGTGATCAGGGTTCAATTTCCTGCAGTGGCAAGGTTCTGTTTTCTGACCACCATAGCTCTCTGGATAACCCACCCTCATAAAATAAGAACCAGATAATCTTTTTTTTTTAAATAGGGCCTTTAATTTTTTCACTTCCTGGTTGATTTTATATTTGATAACAATTGTAAAAATAATTATTAGACACTGTATTTTGGACTAATATTTACAAAACTTTGAACCTTTGAAAGTTTATTATATCTGAATAGACCAAAGCTGTGTGTATATTAGAATTGTGTGGTCGTAGAGTTTTCATTGTCAATATTCAGAGTTAAATGTGTATGTTCTAGTCAACCTGTATTTGGTGTGTAATAGTTTACTCCATGGAAAGGTTGTGATCGTGCTGGGGAAATGCACCCAGTCGCACTGGTTGTGACCTTTAGCAAATTAAACAGATATTGACTGCAGCAGAATAAGGTAATTAGAATGAAACAAAAGCTATGTTGAGATACTGGATGTAACAAATACAAACTTCTCTACTTTGTGATGTATAACATCTCTTATACTTTGTGATGTATAACATCTCTTATACTTTGTATGGTATACTATCTCTTATACTGTGTGAGATACACTTATCTCTTATATTGTGTAAGCTATACTATCTCTTATGGGAATGCCCCGAATGTTGTGATTTCGGTTCCTAAATTAATCAATCGATCAATCTCTTATACTTTGTGAGGTATACTAAATGTTATACTTTGTGAGTTTTACTATCTCTTATACTGTGTGAGGTATACCATCTCTTATACTTGCTTGCTTGCTTGCTTGTGTTCGTTGGCTTGAGCTCCAACGTGAAGTCCTGTATGTCGGATGAAGACATCCTGTTGTCCAACATCAGTGTGATGTCATACAGGACCTGAGGTTTGCGTGAGTATCCGTTGTCCCATGTCTGGCTTATTGGTGTGCAGACTGGTGGTTCCTCGCCGTACAGGCAGACACTCTCCGACTTCGGAGGAATCGGCGATCCTATTGACTTCAGCCAGGACCCCGAAGGGACCTGTTGCCCAGGACGCTCGACGAGGAAGCGTCAATAGGTCTTGGCCAGTATATAACCCGGCCCTGGTGCCTTGGAAACACCTCTGCGTCCCATCTCTTATACTGTGTGAGGTATACCATCTCTTATACCATGTGAGGTATACCATCTCTTATCATGTGTGAGGTATACCATTTCTTATATTGTGTGATGTATAACATCTCATATACTTTGTATGGTATACTATCTCTTACACTACGTGAGGTATACATATCTTATACTGTGTGAGGTATACTATCTCTTATACTTTGTGAGGTATACTATCTCTTATACTTTTTTTTAAAAATATACTATGTGAGTTTATAATTACTGTTTCTCCTCGGGATGCTATTTTTGTTGCATGTTGTAAATGTCACCTGGTGTGGCATGAACTAGACAAACGGAAATTGAGTGAATAATATGGTTTAAGTATATGGTTTCTTTCCACAGTTGATCACAGATTACTTTACGTGAGTGGTCTCATTATTTTGTCATATAATACCATAATAAATTGTGAATGTATGTGTATAAGTACATAAGAAGACATGCAGATCTATTGATAATTTATTTGTAACAAAAAGTTTACATTTAATATTGATCATTCCTTTGAAATCCATGTGAGATAAAGACAGATGTTCAATATTGATGGTTCCTTTGAAACCTGTGTAAAGATAAATACATAAGTTTAATAGTGATGGTCTTTTGAAATCTGTGTGAAGATTAGACATAAGTCTAATATTGATGGTTCTTTTGAAATTTATGTGAAGATAAAGACATGTTTAATATTGATAATTCCTTTTAAATCTATGTGAAGATAAAGACAGAAGTTTAATATTGGTGGTTCTTTTGAAATCTATGTGAAGATGAAGACAGAAGTTTAGTATTGATAATTCCTTTTAAATCTATGTGAAGATAAAGACAGAAGTTTAGTATTGATAATTCCTTTTAAATCTATGTGAAGATAAAGACAGAAGTTTAATATTGATAATTCCTTTTAAATCTATGTGAAGATAAAGACAGAAGTTTAATATTGATAATTCCTTTTAAATCTATGTGAAGATAAAGACAGAAGTGGCCTGTGTCCCAGAAGCAATGGATTATTTCAGTTCATTGTTTTGTTAACAAACCAATGATAAAGAAATGGTTATTTCAGCCTGGTCTTAAGTTAACAAATCATTTATAATTCTGTGTCCTAGAAATAATGGATTATTTCAGTCCATCATTCAATAGACAAGTCAGTGATAAATTATATATCCCAGAAGCAATGGATTATTTCAGTCCATTGTTTAGCTTGTGTCAGAATGATAAATTCTGTGGCCTGTGTCCCAGAAGCAGTGGATTATTTCAGTCCATTCTTCAATAGACAAATCAATGATACATTGTGTGTCCCAGAAGCAGCGGATTATTTCAGTCCATTCTTCAATAGGCAAACCAATGATACATTGTGTGACCCAGAAGCAGTGGATTATTTCAGTCCATTCTTCAATAAACAAATCAATGATACATTCTTTGGCTTGCATCCCAGAAACAATGGATTACTTTTGTCCAATCCTATGTTGACAAATTGATGTATTCTGTGTCATAGATACAATGGATTATGTCAGTCTAATATTCAGTTGACAAACCAATTTTATGTTCTCTGGCTTATCATAAAAACAGTAGATTATTCCAGTCCATTCTTCAGTCAACAAATTTGAATAAGGCAAGTCAATGCAGAAAGTTCACATGTTGTGACCTAAAAGATACAAGCCATACTACTCTGTATCATAGATAAGAGAAGTAATGGCTGCAGCAGGATATAATAATACAAAATTCAAACATTCAGGAATGTGTAACTCCTGTGAACAAGTGAGAGATAATAAACACAAGCACAATGTACATACCTCACCACTAACTAAAATCCGGCAAACGTAAATCATAGAGTAAAAATATCAAAGATAATAACAACAATAAAAATAAGATAATAATAAGTTATACCATGACACAATGAATCGATGAGCCTCTGTGGTGAAGTGGTCAAGCCATCTACCTTGTGCTATGAAGGTTGTGGGTTCGATTCAAAGCTATATCTTTCTGTTCACGAGTGCATTTTTCATAGAGATCTCCTTGGGATCATTGCTGGAGCTTCGGAGTTCATGCTTTGTGCGACGCTTTCGACAGGCCGAGACCGAGCTATTTGGGATAAAACCAAATGCATTGGAGTCGATCCTCTCGACTTTTAAGACTTTTTTTTAGAAACAAATTGATGTTTCGATTCTGTTTGGTTTAGTTTAAACTAGAGTAACTTATCATTCATATTTTTACCCTGTGATTTACATTTGCCAGATTTGAGTTCATGGTAAGATATGCACACTGTGTCTGTGTTTATTATCTCTCACTTTTTCACAGCAGTCACTTGTACTTAAATGTTTTTATTGTATCATAATTTGAGCAGTCATATTTACTGAAACTTTGAATATAGACAACGCTTAATAGTGCTTCTTCTGATTCTGCCTTTCATCACCCAATGGAAGATAGGCCATCAACCAACCCACACCAAAATCTTTGTCGACTTAATTATGATTGGATGAATCAGATGTTTTCTACAGGATGATGCAGCCAGTCTCATGCCAACCCTCATTAATCACCTCATACGATATGGTGGGCATGGTAGATTACAGCATTACAATTCTGTGCTTCTCTTACAGGCACCGGTTATACACAGGCAATATAGTACTTAGTTGCTGTTTATATTAGTGCTTATTGTTTCATGCAACATTCAGTTTCATTTGTATATAATTGTTGGAAAATTGTTAGGGGGGAAATTAGTGTTGGGACTAAACTCTAGAGACTATGTCTTGTGTAAGCAAGGTGTGTACAGACATGTTCAGCAGTAGTTTGTGTTGGGACTAAACTCTAGAGACTATGTCTTATGTAAGCAGGTGTGTGTGTTTTGTGTAAGCAGGTGTGTATGTCTTGTGTAAGCAGGGTGTGTACAAACATGTTCAGCATTAGTTAGTGTTGACTAATTCATGTCATATTTTGAATTGTTTTGACCATGAACAAATTTTGTTATGTGGTAAAGACTAGTTTTTCTATAATTAGTTATGTTGTGAGAAGGCCGGTCCTAGAATGTTCATCAACATCCATCCTCCGTAAAGGAATTTAAGATCATTATTGATGTTCTTGGGAAAGGAGACAATTTTTAGTCCTATAAATTGTATACTTCTCTTGCTCTCTCTCTCTCCCCGCCCCTCCCTTTTTTTTCATCTTCAGGTCTTCCAATTCCTCCTCCTTCTCCTCCTTCTCCTCCTTCTTCTTCTTCTTCTTCTTCTTCTTCTTCTTCTTCTTCTTCTTCTTCTTCTTCTTCTTCTTCTTCTTCTTCTTCTTCTTCTTCTTCTTCTTCTTCTACTCTCTTCTTCTGTGTCTTCTGAACCTGCAAGATTCTGATCTCTTCTAACATAGGACATAGTTGTCATAGAAATCTCACCACACTCTTAGGTCACAGAGGCCACTGAGATATCCCCACACCCTACACACTTAGATCTTAGGTGTCAGGGAGATCTCCCCCACACACTGAGGACATAGATGTCAGTGAGACATCCCCCACACACTTAGATGTCAGTGAGACCTCCCCCACACACTTAGGACATAGATGTCAGTGAGACCACCCCCACACACTTAGGACTTAGATGTCAGTGAGACATCCCCCACACACTTAGGACTTAGATGTCAGTGAGACCTCCCCCACAAACTTAGGACATAGATGTCAGTGAGACCTCCCCCACACACTTAGGACATAGATGTCAGTGAGATCTCTCCCACACACTTAGGACTTAGATGTCAATGAGACCTCCCCCACACACTTAGGACTTAGATGTCAGTGAGACCTCCCCCACACACTTAGGACTTAGATGTCAGTGAGACCTCCCCCACGCACTTAGGACTTAGATGTCAGTGATACCTCCCCCACACACTTAGGACTTAGATGTTAGACTTAGGACAATGCATTTGATATGTGGATACCTGCCATTTGTGCATGTCTTTAATCAATGCCAGAAGTTCAGAGGAGGTAAAGAGCTACATTGAAGACAAGCATGAATGTGTACACTTTCCCTTTGCTTTATTAAGCTGAACATTATTAATTGAGGTATCCTAGACCTCTGCATTTTATTCATTTCAGGTTGTGTTTTAGTTTTATCATTTGTAACATGTACATGAGACATTGTAGTTTTACAAGAATATTTGTCATGTTTCTATTTGTTAATTTGTTACTAACGTTATGTGTATATACCTTCTGTTCAGAGCCTCATATTGATGTTAAAACTTATTTTACAGTTTCTTTATTTTACTTTGAAGAATTTGAAGTTATTTCTAATGTTTTTCCATACATTTTATTTTAATTTTTTTGTTAAACTAACCTGCATTTTCTGTTGATTTATGTAGACTATTTTATAAGGAAAGGAAAAACTTCAGTATATATTTTAACAATAGGGTTAATAATTAAAGGGATCAGTCAGTAAAGTGCCATCTCCACAATGAAAGCTAGTAAAGGATGCCTTTTTACATGCCTTCAATGCTAGACCCATATTTGTATCGACCAATCAGAACGATATTTGTATCGACCAATCAGCACTCAGTGAGTGATGTGGTCATTATAACATAAGCTTCCTTTACTTCCCAAGACAATTCCTGGTACCCATTTTAGCTTTGGTCAATCTGGGAGCCCATCCATCCATCATGTGCCATGCCGATAAGCGTGGGCGGTCATGTTTTGTCATCTCACTCGATCACCATAGTCGTGGATCTGCTCAGTGTTTCTGTCTCAACTATGCCATGTGGCCAAGCCATCCAGGTATTTACTACTCGGTCTTCCCCTTGGTCTCTTCTCTTCGATCTTGCCAGTTGTCACCAAGTTCTCCAATTCATTTCTTCTCATAAAAATTGTGACTGTCTATGTCTAATGTTTCTAATCAGTTAATGATCTTCATTTGTTTCTTGAAGGACTTGTTCATTGGTTTTTCTGTCTGTCCATAGTATTCTTTGCATTTTCCTCAGAAACCACATTTCCACAGCCATCAGATGTTTTTCAGCTTGTCTGCTCATTGTCCACGCTTCACATCCATACAAAAGTACAGGTTCTATGTAGCACTACAGTCTTTTCCTCATTTCAATTGATATCTTTTTATTGGTCAGTATGTTTTTCATCTTGCAAAAGGCTACCTTCGCAATGACAATTCTTGTTCTAATCTCTTCAAGGCATCTCCCAACAGATGTTATGACTGTTCCAAGATAACTACCGATTCACTTGCTTAAGACCATGCCCATTTACACACATTGTGGTATTTCCTTCTTCCCAGTGATGACCATAATCTGTGTCTTCTAACAATTTAATTCTAACCCTAGTTGTTCAGTGTGTGCAACAACCGCATCTACTAAATGTTGCAGGTCCTGTTTATTGTCTGCAATCAAGATTGTATCATCTGCATATCTAATGTTATTGATGTGTCGTCCCCCAATGTTGATTCCTTCCATATCTTCAATATTTCTGAAAATATTTTCACTGTAAAGGTAAAAACGATCTGGAGACATTACACATCCCTGTCTCACACCTCTCTTAATAGGCTGATATTGACCTACTTCATTATCATTTCTGATGGCAGCTTGTTGTTTCCAATATATGTTTTTTACAAGTCTAAGGTCTTTTCCATCAATTTGTAGATCTTCAAGCATCCTTATCATGTCGAAATGTCTCACTTTATCAAAAGCCTTTGTGTAGTCAATAAAGCAAAGGTGTAGATCTTTGTTTACTTTTATAGAACGTTCAATTAATGTTCTCAGTATATACACAGCATTTACTGTACCCTTGCCTTCTACAAACCCACATTGTTCTTCTCCTCTTTCCGGTTGTATTTTCTTCCTAACTCTTTGCATGATAATTCTCATCAGAATCTTCGTAATGTGGCTCATTATACTAATTGTTCAATGTTGATCGCATTCCAAGGCTCCTGATTTCTTCAGGGTTGCAATAAATATAGAATTACATAATTCAGGAGGTATATCTCCAGTATCATATATTGCGTTCAGCAGTCTGGTGACTTGGTCTATTTTATATTCTTCTAAGGCATTGATCATTTCTGTTGTGATGTTATCTGTACCCGGGGTCTTGCCAGTTTTAATATGATTAAGAGCATTCTGAACTTCTGTCTTCAAAATTGATGGTCCTTCATTGTTATTCCGATGATTATACTGTTCTTCTCTTGTATCATCATAAAAGTCTTTCACATAATCTGACCACGCATGTACAATCTGATCTTTTTCTTTTATGATTTTACCATCTTTGGTTTTTAGGCATCGCATTGATGTGTGTGTTTTGTTTGTTAGTGATGTCATTAATTCTTGTGTGCATTAATTTTGTATTCCAGGTGTTATGTTGGTTTTCAATTTCCTTGCAATTTTCCTCAAGCCATGTTTCTTTTGCCTCTTTGCATAACTTCCTAATTCTCCTGTGAATCTCTTCATATTTTTCCTTGTTATTTTTGTTATTTCTTATTTCCATGAGTCTTCCGCCATCCATTTCTTGCGTCCTATTATCTTTATTTTTGGGATGTTGTTTCTGCAGCTTGGTTGACTGATTTCTTTAATATTTCCCATTAGTAGCTGACATCTTGAAATAATATTTCTATATCGGACAATGCATCAAATCTGTTCTTTACCTCTACGTTGAATTTACTTTTATCTCCTCACTCTTCTGTGCCCGTAGATCAAATTTTGTGTTTCTTGGTGTATATTGCTTAAGATCTACACCTTTGCTTTATTGACTACACAAAGGCTTTTGATAAAGTGAGACATGTCAACATGATAAGGATGTTTGAAGATCTACAAATTGATGGTAAAGACCTTTGACTTGTAAGAAACATATATTGGAAACAACAAGCTGCCAATATCCTTTGATATTTGATGTTTGAAGATCTACAAATTGATGGTAAAGACCTTTGACTTGTAAGAAACATATATTGGAAACAACAAGCTGCCAATATCCTTTGATCTATTTTGATCTCTCTGTATCCATTATAATTGCTACTCCTCATTGTTGTTTCTCTCCACCAGAATAGATTTTTCTATATTCATCAGATGTTATAATGCCCATTCCTGTCCATCTTGTCTCACATATACCTAACAGGTTAATACTTAGTCTTCTCATTTCATTCTTAATTTTATCAAATTTTCCATCCCCACTCATAGTTCTTACATTCCAAGTTCCTACTTTCAATGTAGATATTCTTTTGCACTCAGTTGCCTGCTGACGGTCTGGAGTCATCTGGTGCACATGACTACCCCTATGGAGCTCACGTACATGATATTCTTGGCATCTATAAAGAAGGTAGTGTGCCATTGCTTTCCTTCCTAGCAGTGACCAAATGGGAGCCCATGGTCAGTTTTTAAAATCTGTCTTGATGTAGATTCACATCCATATCCTCATGTTTGCATGAAGTTCTTAGCATTCCACACACTTTGTACAATGTCTTCTGTGGATTAATATTAACAAACTTTTAATAAATATAGTTTAGAAGTAACTTGGAACTAACCAACCTTTTATCATCATCATGTTCATGCATCTCTACATATGTTGGTTCCTGATGTTGTAGAACAACTCCACTGATGATACTCCTTTCCAGTTTTCCCAGTTCATTCAGCGCCATTTCTCATGATCTTTCCCTTGTTCTGCCACTGACCTTTCCAATCATTACAATATTTTACAGAGCCTCTCTTCTCATTACATGGCCAAAGAACGCTGATCATCACTTCCTTATAATTGTATATAATGTTCTACTTCTATTAGTCTCTTTCTCATAGTTGTATATAATGTTCTACTTTTATTAGTCTCTTTCTCATAGTTGTATACAATGTTCTACTTCCATTAGTCTCTTTCTCATAGTTGTATATAATGTTCTACTTCTATTAGTCTGTTTCTCATAGTTGTATATAATGTTCTACTTCTATTAGTCTCTTTCTCATAGTTGTATACAATGTTCTACTTCTATTAGTCTCTTTCTCATAGTTGTATATAATGTTCTACTTCCTTTAGTCTCTTTCTCATAGTTGTATACAATGTTCTACTTCCATTAGTCTCTTTCTCATAGTTGTATATAATGTTCTACTTCCATTAGTCTCTTTCTCATAGTTGTATACAATGTTCTACTTCCATTAGTCTCTTTCTCATAGTTGTATACAATGTTCTACTTCCATTAGTCTCTTTCTCATAGTTGTATATAATGTTCTACTTTTATTAGTCTCTTTCTCATAGTTGTATATAATGTTCTACTTCCATTAGTCTCTTTCTCATAGTTGTATACAATGTTCTACTTCCATTAGTCTCTTTCTCATAGTTGTATACAATGTTCTACTTCCATTAGTCTCTTTCTCATAGTTGTATATAATGTTCTACTTTTATTAGTCTCTTTCTCATATTTGTATATAATGTTCTACTTCCATTAGTCTCTTTCTCATAGTTGTATATAATGTTCTACTTTCCTTAGCTGTTTCCAGGTAATCATTGTTAGTTTTTCTGGCAGTCCAAGCTATTCGCAACACTTATCTTAGAAACGTCTTTTTCCTTATGTTTGCTCACGTTCCATGATTCACTGTCGTACCATAGAACAGGTTCTAAAGAATATTTCAGCACTCTCTTTCTGACATTTAATGACAGTGAATTATTGCATAAGATACTTTTCATTTTCTGAATTGCAGCCCTAAATCTCTGTCATCTGATGTTGTGATTTTCCCCAAGATATTTGAATTTATTAACTTGGTTAAGCATTTTTCCTATATTATTGTATCGCATTTTAGAATAATTTTTCAGCTTTACTAATATAGGAAAGTTCATAAATAGTGACAACCACCCCCCCCCTCCCCCAATGTTAGTTAGTTGCATATCATTTACAGGACATCACAGTCAACCCCAGCATTTTTTTGTTTGTTTGTGATTTATTGGCAAGTTTACATTCAGTAGTTTGCCATTGCTTTCTGAATAACTGGCACACATACCACTGTATGAAAACTAATGCAAGACGGTCGGCTTCCAAATTGCCAGCAGCTGTGTTTCAGACGCAGTATGTGGGATAACGAATTGCAATCGTAACCCCTTCACCGCAGAGCCAGCTATAATTTATATAATAATATAACCTTTTTAACCTTTACTATCAACCCTGTAAAACCTCCATTCACCAGGGCTCCTGAGCAGAAAATAGACTAAATAGGCACATGTGGAAAAATGAGTTAATCAGACACAACTAAGTGCTCAGCTTTTATATATTTTTTTTTTCCAGACTGATTAGTCTTATCATAACTAGTATTCCTGTTTGTGCTGGTATACCGGTCTCCCTGGCCTAGGCGTTAACATCTTTCTCCGTAATCCCGTATATTCTCGTGAGTAACGTAACCTGCGCGAGAATCAGTAGCAGTTCTCGCTGCATTGGTAACTTACGGGGTATGTGAGCTGGTTGCTCAGAAAGCAATGGCAAACTACTGAGCGTAATCTTGCCTAGTACATCAACAGCAGCTGAAAAATGCTGATGTTGACTGTAGGGGATATGCAAAATAAAAATAAAAATTCCTGTTTATTACACCATGTGTGATTTGACTGGTATAGTGTCAAGAAAATGTTAAGTCTTTGGTTATTGTTCAGTGTATGACTGATTGCATGGTGTGTAAAGCTAAGAAAGTGCTACATTTTTTGGCTACTTATGTATTTGACACTAAATCATTCATTGTTCAGTTTATGATTCATTGCATGGTGTACAGAGTTAAGAAAGTGTTAAGTCTTTTGTCCTAGGTTATTGTTCAATGTATGATTAATTGAATGGTGTACAGAATTAAGAAGTGTTAAGTATTTTGTCCCCAAGTGTTTGTTCAGTCAGTGTATGATTAATTGAATGGTGTACACAGTTAAGAAAGTGTTACATTCTCCGGTCTTTGTTTAATGTGTGATTAATTGGATAGTGTACACAATTAAGAAAGTGTGAAGTACAGTGGAACCTCGCTTAACGAGCATAATTCGTTACAGAACCTTACTCGTAAAGCAAAACACTCGTTAAGCGAAACAGTTTTTCCCATACAAATTAATGTAAAATACAATAATGCATTGCATGCCGAATAAAATACTCAAAATATTTTGTATAACGTTTATTCAAAGAAAATTATATATACATTGTTAAGGAGAGTGATTCATCTTCCTTTTCTATCGCACAATGAACAAACCTGGAATGAGAATTCGATTTGTAGAAAACAAAAAAAAATCGAAATTATTAATTTACAATTTATAATACTTATCTTTTTTACTAGAAAGCTGTCTAGAGAAATTTGTTTTTGCTGACGCTTCAGAATTTGGTGGAAATGCGACACAGCATTATCATTAAATAAATTAGTAGCTCTCATAGCCACTGCCTTATTAGGGTGATGGTTCTCAATGTACGATGCAACAGTTCCCATGTTTTCATCATTTCTCTTATTGCACCAGAAGATTGTTGGTTTGCTGTTACCTTCTCCTCCTCCTCGGACAAACTCTCCTCCAAAACTTCTTGCTGTGAAACATAATGTAATTCCATAAGCTCTTCGGTGGTCAGCTCTTGGCTATGCTCTTCCACAAGCTCATCGATATCTTTGTTATCCACCTCCAGTCCCATGATCTTGGCCAAAGACACAATCTCATTACTACAGGCTCCACAGGTAATGTCTCAAACCCCCCCCCCCCCCCCCTTGTCTTCCGACCCTCGCTGTTGCAGGCGCAAAATCCGGGACTTCCCCTCCCCGTGTCACTCGTTATGCGAAACGTCGCTTGTTCAGCGAGTCATTTTTTTTTTACAATTTATTTTTCTCGTTATGCGAATTACTCGTTATGCGAGGTGCTCGTTAAGCGAGGTTCCACTGTATTTGTCCCCAAGTCATTGTTTGACTGATGAATGTATTGGTATAGATTGAGCTGAGTTGTGTCAGCTTTGACATGTTTAAATATCACTCTCATGTAAGTGGTGCCTGTCATTGGCAGTGGTCTTTTAAAATTATTTGGTATTTTCTTTGATTGACATTTCTGGTTAATTTGATAAGCACTGTCTGTTGAGTTAGTCTTGTTTAACTCATGTTACTTGTTTCTTCCATCCCTTGTCAGGAAAAAGACACTGCTGTTGTATTTAACTGTGAGTGAAGATCAAAGCTTTTCTTGATGCATTTTGTACATATTTTCTATGTAGATCACTGGATATTACAGACTGATGGCTTCTGTCTTTTCACCCACATGTGAACTCTGTTTGTGTTCTAAAAGGTTATAAATAAATTAAAAGCAAAGTTTTCTAAGATATATAATTCATAGGGAAACTTTGATATGATATGATTTTATAGAGATTATAAAAGATGCTTTCAGTGTAGCAAAAAAGAAAACTTAAGTGTTCTCATATGTTGAATTACCTTATGTTAAAGCATATTTGGCGTTAACATACATTGAGGCTGATGTAACAATTGTACTGTGCCAATTATTTTTTTTTCTTGGTAATAATATAGCAAATACTGTTAGGAGACATTGTGTAACTGTGGCATAATTTCTGCCCATCACCATCATGAGGTAGCTAAACCTTTGCAGAATGCTTTCATTTCATCCCACTGAAAAGACTCTTGATCCATCGCTAGTTTTCCATGCCTCATTCATTGTCATGCCCAGGGTGTCGTTAATGTCATTAAAAGACATTATACTTAATTTAGGAATTTATTCTGAAAATTCCCACACATGCTCTCCCTACTCCTCTCTCTCTCTCTCTCTCTCTCTCCCTCTCTCTCTCTCCTCTCTCTCTTCTCTCTCTCTCTCTCTCTCTCTCTCTCTCTCTCTCTCTCTCTCTCTCTCTCTCTCTCTCTCTCTCTCTCTCTCTCTCTCTCTCTGTATCTTCAGAATTTACCTAATGACATTATACTTAATTTAGGAATTGGCTCCCCTCGCCCAATTCAGAACTGACCCAATGAATGAATGAATGAATGAATAAATATGGGTAGGTGTTGAGCATGAAGGCCGTGGCAACACAGTGGCTGGCCTGCCGGTACAGTGGTCATGGGTTTGAATTTGCTTGAAGATGGATTTATTTTAAATCTGATCTGAAAGTTGATCCAGCCCACGGAGGGCTGTGATGAGAGCAATGCTCTGTCAAGCCATGCCACATGACAGTGATGACATCTGTATGATTTGTTCCTCAATATAATAGGCACAACGAAGACAGTAAATGAGGGATGATTGTCATTCGTATGATAGGAAACAATGAAATCTGATGTCTAAATGTATTATTATCATGTCTGACCATGCATGATTTTACCTGTTATAATTATTTTTCATCTTGTTAAAAAATGAACTTGAGTCATTTATTTCATTGTTAATATCCGCTCATTTCCCACATATTTTCTGTCTGTTCTGCTGTTTTAACTATCATAACATGTACTTCTTGCATGCTTTTCTGTGTTTGAAGGTGTGCACAGTCAATCCTGATCAAATCCGTCACCTGTTAGCCATAGGGAGGTGTGTGTATGTGTGTGTGGAATTATATTGCAGGAAATTCAAAGCAGTCTTTTGTAGTTGAATTTCATACCGTGAATTTTGTGTTCAATAATTTATCCAGATCTCATATAATGCAAACACTCACATCTGTATCTGTGAGGCTCACTCTGTACTAACAGTTATTTGCAAGACCAGAAAACCCATAGGGATTGTTTGGCATTCCCATTAGGTTGCCAGCCCATTGATTAGCTTCCATTAACTGATGTTATATTTCTGTAATATTCATAGCAAAGCTACTACATCTTTTATGTGGATATGGAAAGCAGGGGGAAACTATCACATTAATTTCCCAGCTTATGGCGGGCAGCTAGAGAAAGCTAGATTGATGGTGCTCAAAACAATTTTGGACTGGATAACCTCACTTGATATATTTTTATCAGTGCAGTTGTTCTCTTGTTCTCCTTTGTGTTCTCTTACTGTTCTTCGTGTTCTCTTGTACTTCTTTGTGTTATCATTTTCTTCTTTTTCATGTTCTCTTGTTGTTCTTCAAGTTTTCTTGTTTTTCTTCTTTGTGTTTTCTTCTTATTCTTCTTCTCGTTCTCTTGTTCTTTGTGTTCTCTACTCATTTTGACAATCCATGGTATTTAATATTCCCCTGTAACTCCACACTGGTGTTGATTCAAGGGTCTTTACCTTGCATGTTTACTAAACCACCAGGTGTTCAAATCTGTTCCCTAACAGTCTCCATCAGTCATTTCTGGCCGTGAGTTGCCTCGCTCATGAAGCAAGAAATCCCCTGCGCTGCCTGGCATTCCCCTTGACAAAATCTTGACATTTCCACCTATTGTGGCTGATTTGTCATACACATAAACATCATGACTTGTGGTGCATCTCATCTTAGTGTCTCAGTAGCCACTGCTTCCCGGGATACTGTATCTGTGATTCTGTTACTGCTGTCTACAGTTTCTATGTCAAATATCATTTAAACCACATCAAATGCCCCTTATCCCCTTAACTCTCAGGGTGCATCCTAATGAAACAGCCAATCAAATACATCTTTATGAAACAACCAATCACTTGCATCTTGTGAAACAACCAATCACTTGCATCCTGTGAAACAACCAATCACTTGCAGCCTGTGAAACAACCAATCACCTTCTCATAGTCTGATCTACATTATCAAACACTATTGAAACCTATACACTGCTGCCAGCAATCACCAATGCACTCAAGTAAACATTAGAAGTTAAGTCAATCCATGTACATGCCAATAAGGCATATTAGAAAAACGGTCTTATGCCATGATGTTAGCAGTTGGCTGGCAAATGACAGGGTCACATGGTGAATATTAGACTGGTTTACTTTACATTCCTAGAGAAATATATCATACCTATTTTAAGGCTGGTTCTATCCCAGGGCCGTACTAGCAGAAGGTAATTTACCCCAGGTCTGTACTAGTCAGAAGGTAATTACATCCTGTCACTGCTGGTAATTTACCCTAGGGATGTACTAGTCAGAAGGTAATTACACCCTGCCACTGCTGGTAATTTACCCTAGAGATGTACTAGTCAGAAAGTAATTACACCCTGCCACTGCTGGTAATTTACCCTAGGGATGTACTAGTCAGAAGGTAATTACACCCTGCCACTGCTGGTAATTTACCCTAGGGATGTACTAGTCAGAAGGTAATTACACCCTTCCACTGCTGGTAATTTACCCTAGAGATGTACTAGTCAGAAAGTAATTACACCCTGCCACTGCTGGTAATTTACCCTAGGGATGTACTAGTCAGAAGGTAATTACACCCTGCCACTGCTGGTAATTTACCCTAGGGATATACTAGTCAGAAGGTAATTACACCCTGCCACTGCTGGTAATTTACCCTAGAGATGTACTAGTCAGAAAGTAATTACACCCTGCCACTGCTGGTAATTTACCCTAGGGATGTACTAGTCAGAAGGTAATTACACCCTGCCACTTCTGATAATTTACCCTAGGGATGTACTAGTCAAAAAGTAATTACACCCTGCCACTGCTGGTAATTTACCCTAGGGATGTACTAGTCAGAAGGTAATTACACCCTGCCACTGCTGGTAATTTACCCTAGGGATGTGCTAGTCAGAAGGTAATTACACCCTGCCACTGCTGCTAATTTATCCTAGGGATGTACTAGTCAGAAGTTAATTACACCCTACCACTGCTGGTAATTTACCCTAGGGATGTACTAGTCAGAAGGTAATGAAACCCAGCCACAGCTGGTGATTTATCCCAGGGATGTACTAGTCAGAAGGTAATTACACCCTGCCACTGCTGGAATATGACCCTAGGGATGTACTAGTAAGTAGGTAATTTACCCTAGGACTGTACTAGTCAGACGGCAATTTATTTATCCCAGGGATGTACTAGTCAGAAGGTAGTTACACCTTGCCACTGCTGGTAATTTACCCTAGGACTGTACTAGTCAGACGGCAATTTATTTATCCCAGGGATGTACTAGTCAGAAAGTAATTACATCCTGCCACTGCTGGTAATTTACCCTAGGGATGTACTAGTCAGAAGGTAATTACACCCTGCCACTGCTGGTAATTTACTCTAGGGATGTACTAGTCAGAAGGTAATTACACCCTGCCACTGCTGGTAATTTACCCTAGGAATGTACTAGTCAGAAGGTAATTACACCCTGCCACTGCTGGTAATTTACCCTAGGGATGTACTAGTCAGAAGGTAATTACACCCTGCCACTGCTGGTAATTTACTCTAGGGATGTACTAGTCAGAAGGTAATTACACCCTGCCACTGCTGGTAATTCACTCTAGGGATGTACTAGTCAGAAGGTAATTACACCCTGCCACTGCTGTTAATTTACCCTAGGGGTGTACTAGCCAGAAGGTAATTACACCCTGCCACTGCTGGTAATTTACCCTAGGGATGTACTAGTCAGAAGGTAATTACACCCTGCCACTGCTGGTAATTTACCCTAGGGATGTACTAGTCAGAAAGTAACTACACCCTGCCACTGCTGGTAATTTACCCTAGGGATGTACTAGTCAGAAGGTAATTACACCCTGCCACTGCTGGTAATTTACCCTAGGGATGAAATAGTCAGAAGGTAATTACACCCTGCCACTGCTGGTAATTTACCCTAGAGATGTACTAGTCAGAAAGTAATTACACCCTGCCACTGCTGGTAATTTACCCTAGGGATGTACTAGTCAGAAAGTAATTACACCCTGCCACTGCTGGTAATTTACCCTAGGGATGAACTAGTCAGAAGGTAATTACACCCTGCCACTGCTGGTAATTTACCCTAGGGATGTACTAGTCAGAAGGTAATTACACCCTGCCACTGCTGATAATTTACTCTAGGGATGTACTAGTCAGAAAGTAATTACACCCTGCCACTGCTGGTATATTACCCTAGGGATGTACTAGTCAGAAGGTAATGACACCCAGCCACAGCTGGTAATTTATCCCAGGGATGTACTAGTGAGAAGGTGATTACACCCTGCCACTGTTGGTAATTTACCCTAGGGATGTACTAGTCAGAAGGTAATGACACCCAGCCACAGCTAGTGATTTATCCCAGGGATGTACTAGTGAGAAGATGATTATACCCTGCAACTGCTGGAATCTGACCCTAGGGATGTACTAGTCAGGTAATTTACTCTAGGACTGTACTAGTCAGACGGCAATTTATTTATCCCAGGGCTGTACTAGTCAGAAGGTAGTTACACCTTGCCACTGCTGGAATCTGACCCTAGGGATGTACTAGTCATCCTGAAACCATACATGGACCCACTTTATTCTCTTATTCCTACTTGCTTCTGCTGCACTCCCCCCCCCCCCCCCCCAATCTCCACCTCTGTCTCTTTTTCACCTTGTAAAATGCCAGGTCAAAAGAGAAATCGCCGTGTTTTACCGGTCCCAATATGGAAACAAAGAAAAGTAACGTGCATGTCGTAAAAGACGACTATAGAGGGTTGGTCTGAGACTGACCCCCCTCGTTCCACAGAAAACTGTAGCTACAAATTGCAGTCAATCATGAACAAATCTTCATCGAGCTTGTGTTGTGTTCCACTGGTAGATCGGAAATAATACTGGACGGAAATAAGTGCCTTCTTTGTCAGCAGTGAATTTTAATTTTTATTGAGGGAGAAACGCAGCTCAATGCACGAACTCCGTTGCATCGGCGAGGATCCTGAAATACTTTGGGTAGATTTTTAACTCGAAATTTTGCCCGGGCAGCGCCGTTAGGCTACTCTTTTTCTATTTCAAACTGCCAAGGGATATTTTACGCGCGCAACAATACACACGGGCGTCCGATCTCACTACCCGGAGACCAGGGGAAATTTTATTACTGGAAGTCCAGGTGGATTTTTTAAAAATAAATCCCGGTCCTCTCCGGGGCCTGAACCCGGGACCTCCAGCACTCGAGGCGGACACCATATCTCGAGACCACTCATCCCCCACTCATCAATGATAAAGTCACATACAGTGGTTTTTTACGAAATGGTATGATGGGTGCCGGTCGTTCAGAAATCAATGACAAACTACTGAACGTAAACTTGCAAATATATCACAACAGCAACAAATGCTGGTGTTGACTGTGACGTCCTGTAAAGGATATGCAACTAGCTTTATTTTTTAAATATTAAAATTAATTGTCGTAGAACTAATGAAAACAAAATTTAAATAGAAAGCTCGGTGAAGGAAAAGATACACATGCGCGCACACACAAACATACAGCTGCAAGCGTACTTTTATGCGGATGTGAAACGTGGACGATGAGCAGAAAAACTTAAGAACATCTAATGGAAGTGGAAATGTGGTTTCTGAGTAAAATACACAGAATATCATGGACAGGCAGAAAAACCAACGAGCAAGTCCTACAAGAAGCAAATGAAACCGCAAACTGATTAGAGAAATTAGACGTAGACAGTCAAAGTGTTTGGTCACGTTATGAGAAGAAATAAACTAGAGAACTTGGTGACAACTGGCAAGACTGAGGGGAAAGGCAGACAAGTAAATATTTGGATGGCATGGTCGAGACAAGAACACAGAGCGGATCCATAACGCCGGTGATCGTGTGAGATGACGAAACATGACCACTTACGGTTATCGGCATGGCACATGATGATGATGGTAAATCAAGCTCACCACCAAACTGAAGATTTATACAACAGTTCTCTCAACTATCCTATGTGCCTATGAATTCGACATTGCAGTTGTCTTGCAAAAAGGCGTTACCACTGCCATGTGTAGCTAAGGAAGCGATGGACATAACATGGCAAGATAGGGTTAAACGGCTCAAAGAGACAACGGTGCACAAAGCAAGTAGCCCCAGATAGAAACCGAGATATAAGAAGGGGAGAAACAGACAGTGAAAGTGAAGATGACCAAGAAATCGCGAAGACAGGATGAGGAGAAGAGAAGACTGCATGTCATTAAGTAGAAGATACAAGATACGAAAGAGGAATAGACGCCAAAGGTACAATAACAATGAGAAACCGATGGCGTCAAAATAGGATCGATTATTGGTGAATCCTTCCCTAGACGGAAAACAAAAAGACATCAGTTATCAGTTGGGGTATATTCATTGCACTCCGGACAGGTCCATAGGTGCTCAGATCCTCCCCCCCCCCCCCCTTGCATATGCATCAGCGTCCGGTGGCTAATAGTGCCAGTTCTGTGTTGGTTAACGAGGCACCTCGTTTTCCCGATGTACCTCTCGCGTCTGGCCGTGCCGATTCTTCTATAGTCTTTCATCCTGGACAACGATGTGGATTCACTGACGTCAAAGTCCTCTGCTCTCGCCATATCTTTAAGGACGTTAATAACATCGGCACGATCCATGGGCTGGCCATTTACAGGGGGTGCAGAGCCAGCCAGTTTATCAGCTCGTTCATTTCCCTCGACTCCCGCATGTCCCGGGACGAAGATGAAGGTGACTTTACGGACAATAGACTTCCTCAGCGACTCAGTCCACTGTCTACGTACAGATCCAGCTTCGACCTTCTGAAACAAAAACAAAAAGAGGAAAAGCGGGAACCATCCTTTGATAACCCCAAGCCGTAAACGTGAATCTAACCAGACACGTGAAGACGCAACAAAACAGAAAACAACAACAAACAAACGAAACTCAGTTACCATAGAGAGCTTCACCAGCAGCAAGATTCCACAAGCACATTCTGAAAGAAACCGACATAAAGACCCCACATAAATCACATCAGCTGGTTAGTTCTTGAACGGCGCCTGAACAACTTGTATATTTAGATAGCAAGCGAGCATGGATGTAGAAGTTCTATCACGTATTCACATGGTCATCTACTGCCTCATAGTTATAGTACCTAGTGGTGCAGGCCATTGGGGTGGGGTGGTTTCTTAAGGCCGCCTGGCTAGTGCAGTCGCCGTGAACTGTGCAGGTTGGGGTTTTATGTTTGTCCCCTGACACACACAAAATCCACATCTTACCGAGGATTCTAACCCAGGTCTCCCGAAGGCGTGTCCGGCATTCTAGCCACTCGGCCAGCCGCTTCTCAAGTATTCAGACTACGCTGCGTAAATCTCAGCTCAGATGGACCAATCATGTTGTTTGCTAGTCAAATGGACGGCTTTCGAAAAATATTCTTCCGTGTTTCCATGAAAATAAGACCGGTTCTTATATTAATTTTAGCTTTTAAAAAAAAAATGCACTGGTGCTTATTTTTGGGTGTCGTGTCTTCCTTTAAAGTGTCGTCCCTGGAGTGAGGGGAGTCAACACCCACATTATAATTTTTTTTCCCTTTATCAATATCCTGGAGAATCCACCAGCTTCCGTCCAACACACTCCATCAGCCCGTGGACACCTTTTCCTATCACTCTCTCACTGTCGTACTATGCCCGCCCCCCCCCCCCCCGCATTCTCCCCAACGCAACATATTCAACAACTCTTACTTCTAAAAATTAATACCGATTAATTTATTAAAAGAAAAGTGTAACGTATATGAGACGTGTATGCGAAGAAAATGTGTGTCGTGTATTCTAATGTAAATGTATAAGTCAGACCACAGAGGTCATGTTCAGAGTCCACTCATCATGGCAAGGATTACACGACATCACAAGAATCAGCACAATGGACCTCACCGAAGTCGTGTCCTTCTCTCCAGACATGTCCTCCTCCAGGAGCTCTGATGACCATGAGATCTGAATCCCATGTAAATATATAATCCGTGAAAGATACTATTATTGTTCCTAGCACAACTGTTCCTAATAGTTTATAGAAACTCAGACTTCATAATTCCTGCGCAGTGAAATAAAACATGGAACACTGTCCTATGAACATAACGTTTTTTCCTTCTTGCGAAATGTTCTATAGTTTTCTTGTTTTCTCGTTATTGTCTTAACGTTATAATTTCCTTGATATGTGGAACAACTACACTTAAATGTTATCTTTCCTCCAATGTGAACATCAGTCGCTACTGTTCTAGTCCTACGTGGATTGAACATCCATCACTACTGGTGTGTTAAAGACTGGTATGACCTACAACTCAGTCGGTACTTATCCTGTAGGATACTTCTACCATTCAGCTCCACTGAGCAATGTTTATCAGCTTCTTCTAGCATAGACCCATTTAGAAGGTTGCTGGCCAATCTCTCTGCATCATAATTTATCCGGGATCGGATTTTACAATTGTTCTTTGTTCTTCATCCCGATCAGAGGGAACCTGTAAAATAGATCATACAACTGGTGATAGCCTCCCTGTCACTGATCTCTATTAGATGATCGTGGCCATTGGCCCTTGCTCAGCAAAATACAATGAAACTACTCTGTCAGGGACAGATGACTCAACACATTGGTTATCATCAGGCCAAGACAAGAAAAAAATCAACGAACAGAATGCGGAACCCCGCCCATCAGGGACACCCACTGGAATATCCCCATTATCCATCATTACTCAATTCTCAACTAGTAAAGCTTATCAATACTTCACTAATCTATTTTCAACCAACAGAGCCCAGTATCACTTCCCTACTCTAGCTAGTTTCAACACTGCTACTGCCTAAACTAATTAGGACTAATTATACAATATAACTACCTTAGGCAACACCGCAGTTAGATCAAATCACATCTACTCTTGCCATGACAGGCACGTGTAAAATTAAATTAACCCAATTCGCACACGGTAGATATTATTCCACTCCCTAACTGCAGTGCCAAAGCACGTCCGCCCAAATCCACTGTTTGAGTTACACTATCTCTCCCAATCATGGTTTTTAGCAAACGCCTAAAATTGGTCACGTGACGTTATTCTTTATGTCCACACAGGTGTTATTTTGGGCTGATCATCCCTTGTCAGGAATCTATCTTCCCTGGCTCAATCAATGTCAGAGTTGTCATCACTTGTTTTGACTCCTACAACAAGCTAGCGAGTTCCTGTATGCTCCCAACAACGGGTTTCCACAACAAACCGCCAATCTTCTGTCGAGTGGTCACAACCCCAGCCGCCATTTCGCTTGATGTCCGGAAACTCTTAATGACAGACGGACGGTTTTCTCCCTAGCTGGCCACTTCCGCTTGACTCTGACTGTTTATGAACTGTCAAAGTGGTGTATAGATTCATCTCACTCACCACCGAATGTTCCTATATCGCCCACCAGATGTAAACACATGCAGCTGCAACCCAGACTGTTTTCTCCCTATTTGTTGAAACAACCTGTGGCCTCGAACAGGTCGTTAATCCGAACGCCTTTTATTGTCATCACTGGTTAATCACGGTGGTCTATTTTGTGACATTGGGGGATGTCTTTTTTTTTAAGATTCAAAAATCTACATTTATTCATGTACAAAATTCTACATTTATTTAAATACAGTTATGACATCTTATGTAACACGAGTGACGTATTGAATTATGAACCACATCCGTTCGTTATCAATTGCGCACCATTGGCATTTGTATTCCGACTGGTCATTCGGCAACAAGTCTCTCATTCTAATTTGATTATTGCTCGCTGGGCTTTAGGCGGCCTGGTGTGCCTTGCCAGTGAGAAGACCTGATCGTTCGGGTCCACATCGATTGACGGACGTCAATCGCGGCGTTCGGGCAAATCTTTAGCTACAGCCTACGATGGGTGATTTTGTAATATTCTGTTGTGATAATTTGGCCGTGTCCAGCGTGTGCCGCGTGGTCTAGTGGTTACACACACGCTTCACACGCCAGTGATCCGGGGTTTGTTTCCGGGTCCGGTCAAGGATATGCACTACTAACGAGCTCAAACGAGAGCGAAACTCGAGTCTAGTGCTTCCATATTGACGTGTATAGGCCTTAGGTTCATACCAGAATACGATCAGCGTTGCCTGTAGTGGGTTTTGCTCAATATTTAGATCTTAACTAGGGCTTATTTTAGGGATACGTTTTATATTAAAAGTATCCTGAAAATCGTGCTATGGTTTATTATAGGGGTAGGTCTTATTTTCGGGGGAACACGGTGGTATGAGCTCCATTCTAGCATACCAGCTCGCGGTGGGCTACAGATGTGATACAAAGACACCCAGAACACCTCATTGCAGAACTGACATTCATTCACCATGAAAGTAGGGAGAACATTCTATCTCGACTGCCTTGTCTGGTGTATACAAATATCTGTTGCCACTGACACTTTGGGGCATTCACGAATCTATGAAGCTATATGGATGTGTACAATGGAGCACTGACAAATCTAGGAAGCTATTTGGATAGGTGCCATGCAGCACTAACAAATCTAGGAAGTTACACAGATACGTGCCATGGAGCACAGACAAATCTAGGAAGTTACACAGATACGTGCCATGGAGCACTGACAAATCTAGGAAGTTACACAGATACGTGCCACGGAGCACTGACAAATCTAGGAAGTTACACAGATACGTGCCATGGAGCACTGACAAATCTAGGAAGTTACGCAGATATCTGCCATGGAGCACTGAAAAATCTAGGAAGTTACACAGATACGTGCCACGGAGCACTGACAAATCTAGGAAGTTACACAGATACGTGCCATGTAGCACTAACAAATCTACGAAGTTACACAGATGCGTGTCATGTAGCACTAACACATCTAGAAAGTTATAAAGATACGTGCCATTGAGCACTAACAAATCTAGGAAGTTACACAGATACGTGCCATGGAGCACTGACAAATCTACGAAGTTACACAGATGCGTGTCATGTAGCACAAACAAATCTAGGAAGTTACACAGATACGTGCCATGAAGCACTAACAAATCTACGAAGTTACACAGATGCGTGTCATGTAGCACTAACAAATCTAGAAAGTTACACAGATACGTGCCGTGTAGCACTAAAAAATCTACGAAGTTACACAGATGCGTGTCATGGAGCACTGACAAATGTACAAAGTTACACAGATACGTGCCATGTAGCACTAACGAATCTAAGAAGTTACACAGATACGTGCCATGGAGCACTGACAAATCTAGGAAGTTACACAGATACATGCCATGGAGCACTGACAAATCTAGGAAGTTACACAGATACGTGCCATGGAGCACTGACAAATCTAGGAAGTTACACAGATACGTGCCATGTAGCACTAACAAATCTAGGAAGTTACACAGATACGTGCCATGAAGCACTAACAAATCTACGAAGTTACACAGATGCGTGTCATGTAGCACTAACAAATCTAGAAAGTTACACAGATACGTGCCATGTAGCACTAAAAAATCTAGGAAGTTACACAGATACGTGCCATGGAGCACTGACAAATCTAGAAAGTTACACAGATACGTGCCATGTAGCACTGACAAATCTAGGAAGTTACACAGATACGTGCCATGGAGCACTGACAAATCTAGGAAGTTACACAGATACGTGCCATGTAGCACTAAAATATCTACGAAGTTACACAGATGCGTGTCATGGAGCACTGACAAATCTAGGAAGTTACACAGATACGTGCCATGGAGCACTGACAAATATAGGAAGTTACACAGATACGTGCCATGTAGCACTAACAAATCTACGAAGTTACACAGATGTGTGTCATGTAGCACTAACAAATCTAGAAAGTTACACAGATACGTGCCATGGAGCACTGAGAAATCTAGGAAGTTACACAGATACGTGCCATGGAGCACTGACAAATATAGGAAGTTACACAGATGCGTGTCATGTAGCACTAACAAATCTACGAAGTTACACAGATGCGTGTCATGTAGCACTAACAAATCTAGAAAGTTACACAGATACATGCCATGGAGCACTGAAAAATCTAGGAAGTTACACAGATACGTGCCATGTAGCACTAACAAATCTACGAAGTTACACAGATGTGTGTCATGTAGCACTAACAAATCTAGAAAGTTACACAGATACGTGCCATGGAGCACTGACAAATCTAGGAAGTTACACAGATACGTGCCATGGAGCACTGACAAATATAGGAAGTTACACAGATGCGTGTCATGTAGCACTATCAAATCTACGAAGTTACACAGATGCGTGTCATGTAGCACTAACAAATCTAGAAAGTTACACAGATACGTGCCATGGAGCACTGAAAAATCTAGGAAGTTACACAGATACGTGCCATGTAGCACTAACAGATCTAGGAAGTTACACAGATACGTGCCATGGAGCACTGACAAATCTAGGAAGTTACACAGATACGTGCCATGGAGCACTGACAAATCTAGGAAGTTACACAGATACGTGCCATGGAACACTGACAAATCTAGGAAGTTACGCAGATATCTGCCATGGAGAACTGACAAATATAGGAAGTTACGCAGATATCTGCCATCTAGCACTGACAAATATAGGAAGTTACGCAGATATCTGCCTTGGAGCACTGAAAAATATAGGAAGTTACGCAGATATCTGCCATGTAGCACTAACAAATCTAGGAAGTTACACAGATACGTGCCATGGAACGCTGACAAATCTAGGAAGTTACACAGATACGTGCCATGGAGCACTGACAAATCTAGGAAGTTACACAGATACGTGCCATGGAGCACTGACAAATCTAGGAAGTTACACAGATACGTGCCATGGAACACTGACAAATATAGGCAGTTACGCAGATATCTGCCATGGAGAACTGACAAATATAGGAAGTTACGCAGATATCTGCCATGGAGCACTGACAAATATAGGAAGTTACGCAGATATCTGCCATGGAGCACTGACAAATATAGGAAGTTACGCAGATATCTGCCATGGAGCACTGACAAATCTACGAAGTTACACAGATATGTGAAATGCAGCACTGACAAATCTAGGAAGTTACACAGATACGTGCCATGGAGCACTGACAAATCTAGGAAGTTACACAGATACATGCCATGGAGCACTGACAAATCTAGGAAGTTACACAGAAACGTGCCATGGAGCGCTGACAAATCTAGGAAGTTACACAGATACGTGCCATGGAGCACTGACAAATCTAGGAAGTTACACAGATACGTGCCATGGAGCACTGACAAATCTAGGAAGTTACACAGATACGTGCCATGGAGCACTGACAAATATAGGAAGTTACGCAGATATCTGCCATGGAGCACTGACAAATATAGTAAGTTACGCAGATACGCGCCATGGAGCACTGACAAATATAGGGAGTTACACAGATACGTGCCATGGAGCACTGACAAATATAGGGAGTTATACAGATACGCGCCATGGAGCACTGACAAATCTAGGGGGTTACGCAGATACGCGCCATGGAGCACTGACAAATCTAGGAAGTTACACAGATACGTGCCATGGAGCACTGACAAATCTAGGAAGTTACACAGATACGTGCCATGGAGCACTGACAAATCTAGGAAGTTACGCAGATACGCGCCATGGAGCACTGACAAATGGAGGCAGCAGTCAACATGAGCTTTTGGACATCTCCAAACCTATTGTGCTCAGCAGGATATTGCCTTTAGCTCTTCCAGTCTCAAGCTGGTGTTACTTAGCTCATTCTATCGTAAGAAGCTAGAATCTTATCGCATCCTGTTCCTCTTATACCTTGCGGTGTCGATGTGAAGTATAAACGGGGGGAAAGTGCCCGTTTATGAGCTTCATGTATCGAGATTCCCATGGATATTGGACAGAAGAAGAAGCTGGAATGTAACTTGTAAATGTGCGGGTTTAATCGAGTTAAAGTAATAACATCCTGAGGCTGAAGATGTTAAAGTAACAACTGGGATAGAGTGAGTTAGTGTAGCAAATGGATGGTGCGGAGTTGATTAGTGTAACAACTGGATAGGACAGGGTTGGTTACTGTAACACAGTGGTTCTCAACCTTTTTTGGCCCGTGCCCCCTACACCATATTTTCAGAACATCATCCCCCCCCCCCCTTTCGTATTTCCTACCTAAAAATTTGGCCCGTGCCCCCCTTCACCACATTTTCAGAACGTCATTCCCCCTTTCATATTGCCAACCTAAAATTCCCGCCCCCGCCCCTACACAGTATACGTAATAATGGAAGCTAACTTTAATAGCACATACTAAAACAAGTCTAGACGTCCACAAAAAACATGATTTGTGGGTCTACTTAATTTATAAATTGAATTTTAGAAGGGTGGGACGTACAGAACCGTACAGTATGAAGGGAAAAACAATATCAAGTAATCGGTTCTTGTATTAACGCGATCTTGAAATAATCTTCATTCACCCTTGGAAACCCGGGGGGGGGGGGGGGATTCCCCACCGGTTGAGAACCACTGCTGTAATAGCTGGGTGAAACATTGGTGTTTTATGTGCTGTGTTTTATCTGATATGTGGCGTGTTGTATGTGCTATGTGCTGTGTTTTATCTGATATGTTGCGTGTTGTATGTGCTGTGTGATGTGTTGTATGTGCTATGTGATGTGTTGTATGTGCTATGTGATGTGTTGCTTCTTATAAATGAGTATTGTATTTTATATGCGATGTGTTATATCTGATATGTAATGTGTTGTATCTGATATGCTAAGTGTTGTATGTGCTATGTGATGTGTTGTGTGTGCTATGTGATGTGTTGTTTCTTATAACTAAGTATTATATCTTATACGCGATGTGTTATATCTGAATGCGATGTGTTGTAGCTGCTATGGGGTGTGTTTCTTATTATAAGTGAGTATTGCATCTCATATGTGACGTGTTGGTGAAAATGACCACGTGTTCACATGCACCCTATGTGAACGGACATTTACAGCGCGAATTGTCCTTATAAGTCACATTCGCTACTGCCATAGGTAAAAGTTATTATGCCTTTTTAAAGCACAAACTATCGTCTGTCAAGACAGCAAGGTGCCTATATATATATATATATATATATATATATATATATATATATATGTGTGTGTGTGTGTGTGTGACGTGTTGTATCTGATATGAGACGTGTTGTATGTGCTATGTGGTGTATTGTAATTCTTCAGTTGTCACTAAGTTTTCACGTCTCCTCATATTTCCAGCCTAAAAATCTTGACCCTCTATATATCAGATATCTCTAATCAGTTTAGGGCTTTCATTACAATACAACAACAAGATGATAAAGAAATGTGGTATGTATATCAAGTACTACAGACAATGAAAACAACAACAATACAATGAAATGATAAAGATAAAGCTAGAAGATATAGGAGCACTGTAGCGCACCGGCGGCCCAACAACCGTTAATCGCTTTCACGTGACAGTTAACAGCAATAGAAAATGGCGCCGCCCAAAGCCTTGTTGTTGTCTGCTGTGTCCAAGTTCTTTGAATATGATACTCCGAGAATTGTTCACATCAGGAGTAAAAAAGTCGGCATCATCAACAGGTTTATTCAACTTGTGATCATCGGATACATTATTGGGTATGTACACTACAAGCTGTCTGTGTTTGATTGTTTTTCTTTTATCACAGAATTATTTCCCAAGACAGAATAATTTCCGTTACTAATACTAGTACTACAACTACAATCAACATTAGTCATTAACAATCAATAGATCATTATCAATAACAAGTCGCACGAAATATTTTACTATTTATGTTTAATTTGCTTGGAAAATTAAGTTACCACTCAGGTGAGTAAATAGAAGAATCCGGTGCCCAAAAGTAAAAGCGCAAGTTGGACCGACCCTCCCCTTACTTGGGGCGAGTTGTTTAGTATTTAGTGTTGTTTGTTTACTGTTGTCACAAACTTGAAACTGAAACCTCGCCGGCTAAAGCCTAAACTTAAACTAAGGCAGTGGGGCGGAGTTGTTTCCTTCAAGTAATATTAATGTTCTTCTCACAGTCATGGATAGAGCTCTGTAGTTTCTCCGCTCCTATCATAAAGGACAAGGTTCCATAATAAATATTAATCATTAGTTCTTATACTATTTGTCCCACCTCCTCCTCCTTCCTACTCCTACTACCTCCTACACATCCTCCTCCTCCTCCCCCTCCTCCTCTTCTTCTACTTCTTCTTCTTCCTCTTCTTCTTCTTCTTCTTCTTCTTCTTCTTCTTCTTCTTCAGACACTTGTCCTGGAGCAGACGACATGGACAATCATAACTCTCCAATTCCCTCTGTCTTTGATATTTTGATGAAACTAATGTTGCTAGTATTATTATTTGCTGCCCCAATGTTTAACTGATTCACTGCCAAACAAAAAAGTGGGTTTGGACCAAACAGAAATTCATGGCAGAATATGTGAAATAGGGTGTGTCACAATAATGATGTAAAAATTGTAAAAATTGAAGCAGATATATTGTATTATATATCAAATTAAAGAAGATTGCACAAGGAACATGACAGTGTTAATAATTGTGTGTGATGTTAGAAACATTATAACAATAAGGATATGTTTTGTAACAACAATTTAAATAAAAGGTGAAAATTATTAAAGATTTCCAAGACGTTATTTCTTATCCTTTGAAGATAATCCTGTTAAATTTACTGAATAATGTTAACCACTTTTCTTCACCAGTATCACAAGAACTGATCCATAACACCAATGAAACACAATTAAAACATCATATTTTGAAGCACACCATTCTCACACAAAATGGAAAATGTCAGAAACACAAGAGGCAGATTGTACTGAGAAATAATATATACACTATTTCCTATTTAGTTATAATTATTATTCTTTTAAATTTAATTATTTAAATACTCCTTAAATACTTTGTGATAGGCCGAGCAAAGTTAGGGGCACAAGTGGGGCCCTTTAGCGCAAACATAATTCAACATGTGCCATCATTTTATGACGAACTTTCGCTGTTAGTGTTGTTTTCCATTATGTCTGCCTGCTAAATAATTTCACTGAATACTGCACACGGTATTAGTTTTAGAATCTTTCACAAAGTCCTTTAAATCAGAATAACTATAATTTAAAATTGTTTACATGTATTTGGTGTTTTTTTTTCTGCACTACTGACGAGCTCAAACAAGAGCGAAACTCGAGTCCAGTGCTTCCAGATTGACGTGGACATGACCTTAGGTTCGTATCAGAATACGATCTGCGTTGCCAGTTGTGGGTTGTGCTCAATATTTAAATTTCTAAAATAATCAAAACAGACTACTTAAAAACTCGTTTTATCCTAAAAATCAATAAATCTGTGCATCTTGTCTGACACTCATCGAAGGGCAATCTATTATGTGTGTAAATTTTAATTTACCCGGCACTAAAAATTGCGGAAAATAAGAGAAATGAAACAACGCACTGTCCATATCTGTAGCTAGTTGTCCCTGGGGGGAAAGTGGAGTCAACCAGCACACCTGTTAATTATCCTATTTCTCAGTTTTTCTCTCTCTTTCTCTCTGCAGGTGGACATTTGTCTACATACCCCCCTTTTTTAGTTAAAGTCTTTTTGGTCACTATCTCTCTCTCTGTCTCTCTGACAATATCCCTCTTCCCATTCCTTTAGCACATAACCCCACAAACACAGGTTTCGAACAACATGATAAAACATTTATTGCAGAAAAGTGTAATTTTGGTGTGCCATGGATGGGTGTGAAGATATGTGGTGTATTTATCTTGAATGTGTGACATAATATTGTATAGGATGAACATCAGAGTTTTTCCATCATGATACAGCCATTCGACTTCACAAAGGACATAACGTTGAATCTCTCACCCGGCTGTTTTCTTTCTGAATGATGAAGGTTTTGTTGACAATATGTTCTGGAACCATATTAAACAATATATTCTCCACTGAAATTCTAGGTTAGTTCTAGTCTTCAAGTATACACAGTCAACACTCTGTAATGTTTTTTTAATTTCCTGTGAATGTCAGATAAACACTGCTTTATTGCGTAATTATTGTCCATTTTCTTTTTTCACAAAACAATCGGTTGTATATTCCTTCTCACTTAGAGTGACTCAGGTTCTTGTGTAATTTTTTTCTCACACTGGTTTTACCTTCTGGTGACATAGATTTCTGTCCCCAATTCTGACCAAATGTTTCGGCTCAGATGGGTAATCACCTTAATTGTCAAGTGCAGGGAACCTTATTGAATTTTATTTCTTGCCTAGACTTATATCAGTTTAATTCCCATGAAGGGACAGGGTTGGTTATTTTTACACAACCTAAACTCTGTGATATATTTTCTATACGGCACTGAAATACATTCCCACTCCAACCGTTGTTAAGTCCAACTCTCCACTGAGTTTAACTGTCTCTGTCCACATATAAATTTCCTGTCCTACGTCACTGGGTTTTTCCGTCCCCCTCAATCATCCCTGCTCCTATTCCGTCCTTTGATCCTTCCACATCAACATGCTAACAATATTCTTTGATAAAGACGCTCTCCTGGTATCATTGCTTTTTGGATGCCCAAATGATTTAGTTAATAGTATTTCAAAGATATCCACTGTTTGATCGTGCTCCAAACTTCTCGAAGATAAACGATGTTTTTGGGGCCCGGTGATTCTCCTCAAAGTCCGATACGGACTTTTCTTTGATCTTTCCCGGTAGACAATTCGTCCGTTGGGCTTAGCTTCCGTGTCCCAGACGTACAGCCAGTGTTTGAAGTCACGATCGCCGTCTGGTTTAAGATTTCAGGACCGTCACTTGACTGTTTCTGTCATTTTCTCCATCGGGATCGTCGCCTGCCAGCCATATCATGACAATATCAAGCCGATGTATTGGCTTCTGGCTGTCCGGAGTCTTTCCATTTGCTGATGTATTGCCTTCTGGCAATCCAGAGTCTTTCCATTTGCTGATGTATTGGCTTCTGGCAGTCAGTCAGTTGCAGTCTTCTTCTTCTTCTTCTTCTTCTTCTTCTTTTGTTCGCTTGAAATATGTCTATAACTGCAATGTTGTCTCTTGTATGAATCTAACAGTCTTTTTTAGTTCACTCAGTGGTCCATACAGTTTATCTTCCACTGTTGTCAAATCAGTTAAGCTCTCCACTTTAATTTTCTCAGTCTTCCTGCCTTTCTTGCCTGTTATTTCCCATATAGGGCTAATTTCTGTGTTGGTGTGACCTCTACATTTTATTTTTGAGTACATTGCTGAAATTTTAACACATTCAGAGCCAAACAAAAAGTATGTTTGGACCAAACACAATTGGATGGCAGAACATGGGAAGTAAGGGGTTACGTCAAAGTTGTGACTTTACAAGTGTTGTTAATATGACAGCAGGCATGTATTATAGCACAGTGACAACATTTTGGCGATATATATATAAACCCATGGTTGATACTGGAAGTCACTTAAAACAATTAACCCTTTACAAGGCAAATTTAGTTAACTTCAGTCTCAAGTCTCCCCGTTTTGTTATATTCAGCCGATTTCTTCCATTTTCGAATTTCCCCCCTTAACAGTCAAATTGCCCCCCTGTGGGGCGTGGGCCCCACTTTGGGAAACACTGCATTAAAGGGTTAAAATTTATTTGTAAATTGCTGTATAGATGACGGAAAATCACAAACAACATGCTGTATTTCGTAAATATTTGTGTTCATATATGGATTACTGACAACAATTACGTGAGTAACATATTCTGCATGCTTTTCCCTTCATTGTGTTGTTTATTTAACTAAAATCAGTTGACTAACACCTTATTTATGATGTATTTACTAACGTAAACCGAAATTTTACCGAACCTGAAAAAATCTTGCCTGTTTAGATCTAAAAAATGGACAAGCGTCTGCCCTGTAAAGGGTTAATAATCCCATTGCACTTCATCGGGTAAACTGCTACAACTATTTTAACTGTGGAGAAAACCTGGCAGGATCGAGCCCTGGTGGTATTGATGAGGTAGCTTGTAACACCCGCACTTCTCTAACTGCAGTATTTGTTTTCTTCTCTACCCACAATATTCTCAACATTCTTCTAAACAACCACCGCTCCGCTGCTTTCTTCACCATATCTAGCCATTTTAGTAACAGTTTCTAAATTGCTTTTTGTTTTATTATGCAACCTGCATAGTTGGATACCTCTTGAAAAAGCAAATCCCACAGTACCTTATTCAAGTCTGTAGGTCAATTCTAAGCCGAGATGTTAATGTTTGTGTGTGTCAGTTAATCATTTAATATGAACAAAGAGGAAAATATTATTTGAGCACTTTGACAAAGTGTGACCTAAACACTCAAATCACTGTTGTTAACATATACGCTCAAGAGAGATAAAAACTGCCAATGTTTCCTAATTAAGGGGAAGGTAACTGCTGCTGATTTTAATATATATACACACGCACACACACTGACCACATCATGCTGAGATGACGTTAGTCTGCGCGCGCTGTCTGCACGCGCTGTCTGTCAGCATAGGGCCGCAAGCGTAGATCCATTTTGACCTGAGAAGTCCCGTTGAAAAATTACACAATTATCAACGATCTGGTCCTTGTAGAGTGATGAAAAATTACACTTAAATACAATAATGGGTGTTGAATGTAAACATACATTCATTACCATTGTAGTCGCTCTGAATATTCCATAACAATATTAAATGGTCATAGCTGGAGTATGACAAGGAAAACTGCTAACTCCCACCATTCAAAACTTAAATGGTAGAAAATTACAAAGTGCACGTAAAAATGGATGCTAAATTGAATAATACATAGTAGAACAATCTATCACGTCTTATAAAACTTACCACTTAGAATAGGCAGCCTGGTTCTCCGATATAACAAGGATTCCAGAAGCACGAGAAATACAGAATGTAAAGCGTGGAGGGAAGAACTATATCAAGTAATCGGTGTCTGTTTTAATGCAATCTTGAAATACTCGGGGAATTTAACATAATGAGTATGCGTAATGTCCTTAGATCATTGGCACCTTGCCGTCTTGACAGACGATAATTTGTGCTTTAAAAAGGCATAATAACTTTTAACTATGGCGGTAGCGAGTGTGACTGATAAGGCCAATTTGCGCTGTAAATGTCCGTTCATAGTGGGTGCATGTGAACACGTGGTCATTTCCACCATCATGCACCATCTTACGTCTCAAACGCTTGGTGTGTGACTTTTCTGCAATAATTTTCTCCTTTGACTTTATTCCATTTCTGATATTTGCCCTCCATGCTACACGTTCAGCGGCGACTTGCTCCCAATGTGCATTATCAATGCCTGTATCAATCATGTCCCGCTTACACACATCTTTGTATCGTAGTAGAGGCCGACCCTGAGATCTCTTATCCATCTGTAATTCACCAAAAAAGATATCCTTTGGTATTCTACCATCATCCATCCTCCTAAGATGTCCTATCCATCTAAGTCTACGAAGACTGAGCATGGAATAAACTGTCACACAACCTGATCTTTCCAATACTTCAGTATTTGTGATTTTGTCTTGCCACTTAATACCAAGAATTCTTCGCAGACACCGCATATGAAAGCTGTTTAAATTGTTCTCTTGGTGTGAGTAAGTTGTCCAGGTTTCACTGCCATAGAGAAGAGTACTAAGGACACAGGTTTGATAGACAAGGACTTTTGTTTTGGCAGTAAGCTTCCTGTTCTCCCAGACTCTTTTTCTTAACCTGTTCATTGTTGTTGCTGCCTTACCAATCCGGATGTTGATTTCCTGATCTAGGGATAATTTGCTATTTACCTCCTATTTATCTCCTTAGATCAGAGACACATAAACAAGTAACCGAATGTCACCGTAAAAATTGTTCCAGTTAAATTTGGCGGTTCTGGCTTGTAGTGGCTAACCATATCATTAACTTATTGTCTAACATTCATGTCTATTTTGAAGAACAAGTCACAGACAAATTCTCACTTAGTAAGTTTTGTACTTTTCGTGATATTTCTCTTTTTCATGGCATGTAATTATTTCATTTGTAATTATGCCAATATCATAAAATATCTCGACATACCATAAAAATGTTAACGTATGAAGGAATGATGTCATTATCAAGTGCCTTGCTGACTGGCATGGGCAATCATGCTTCCCCACATCCTGCAGTCTCCAGCAGCATGCGCTGATTCATGTACTGACACCTTTCCCTGCCATGACAAAAGGTTGTCAAGAATCTTCACTTGTTTTATTCCTCTGTCACATTATCCATAAATCTTTCCAGTTGTCACATTTTCCAGTTTTTCTTTTTTCATAATGTGAACCAAAAATGTGATAAGTTGTCTTTGTGCCTTAACCTCTTCCAGAACATTTAGATTGCTTATTTTAGTTTTTACAAGCTATTTTCAGCATTATTCTGTGAAACCACATTGTATGGTATTGTATTCTATTGTATTGTATTGTATTGCATTTCATTGCATTGTACTGTACTGTACTGTACTGTATTGTATTGTACTGTATTGATTTGTACTGTACTGTATTATGTATTGTATTGTATTATTAAAAACTCAGCAGTGGAGCAAGCGTGACAGGAGGTTTATGATCATCAAAAGAGGTCATCCTTCTTGAGGGGGGGGGGGGGGGGGGGGGGGCTGATTGTGTTATGACTTCAGGTGTCTTTATCCTGCTATGCATTTGAATCATGTTTTGAGACATTGTGTTGTCTTTGTACTTGCAATGTCTTATTGCTTTGCATTGTCTTTGTGCTTTGCATTGTCTTCTTGATTATCCCATAACTGCGAACTGTGCCTGTTCCCAAGTCACCCGTCCCTCGGGAAAGAGAGTCTTGTGCACCCTGTGCTTCATGCCTTTATACTTCTCGTAGCACTTGTGGCCGTGTGAAGCCAGCTTCTTCATTGGTCATTTGCCTCTGTTGCCTCCACGCTGGTGGTCCGCTATGCACCGGTGTTCGTCTTCGTTGCCATGTCCTTCTTTGTACCCCGTTCATGGCTCATAGAGCTGCACCCCAGGACGCCAGCTCTTCCTGTGAGCTGCTTGGTTGTGGATTGGGCTCCTTGACCGCTCTCCTGGTCTCGGCTGCATTGTGCGATCCTCACAAGATGACTAACACCACCCAACAGTATCCTTTCCCACCCTTCTGGGTTGTAATTTGCGATATATAGTGCCTTCTGTTATTTCTGAGGCCTGAAGGCATAATTTAGCTGAGTGAAAAGGAGTCAGGCTAAGTGCTATAAATGCCTAATTTAGAAAGTGTCAACATTTGCACTTTTTTGCCTTCTTCATCATTTATAAAAGGAGTCAGGCTAAGTACTATAAATGGCTAATTTAGAAAGTGTCAACTTTTGCACTTTTTCATCTTCTTCATCATTTATCTTGAATTCAGACATAGGTAACCATGTAACCACAATACTCATTCTCTGGGCTATCTATAAATTAATTTATTAATCCTATCCTTCCATTGTCTCACAAACATAATAAGTTCCAGTTGTTCTCTAATCATCTCATGCTGATAGAAAGCTAGCTGTTATTTTCACTGTTTGTTTTAGTAAGTTTCCTATATGCTTTGGCTGCTTTGAGTACAGTATCTTTACTACATTTGGATGTCCACAGCATTTGTAACATTATTCTTTCTAAACACATTCGTATAGTTTCAACATGAAAAGCACAAATTGAGTTCAGAAGTTAGATGACAACAGGTAAGATGATGTGCTTCATGTGAAAGAAAATACCCAATGATGGGTTTTCCTGGAATGGTAAGCATGCTATGAGGTGAAGCGGTTACGAATACAGTTAGTAATCCCGCATACCAAGTGCGAAACACACCTGTGGATGATTTGGAAACAGACCTCTTTGTGTTGGTTTCCATACAAGGGTATGAGTACTCAGGAATCACAAACAGCCAAAAAATGCTGGAGACGACTGCTACATCCTGTAAAGGATATACAACTAACTGGAATGGTGTATGATGTTGACTCTTCAATCAGTCAGTCAATCAAGATACTTTGAGCATGTTATAAAGAGAAGAAAACTGGAAATTTTAGCGACAACTGGTAAACTTTATGGGAATAACCAGTGAAGCAAAGAGATTCTGAATAATTACTGTATATAATGTTTATATTAATCTGAAATATTTATGTTAGTATTTTTATTTATTCATGGCTTGCACTAACTGTGTATGTGACAATAACATATGTTAATTAAGTTTGTTTACTCTTGTTTCAGGTATGTTATTGTTTACAAAAAAGGTTACCAAGAATTTGATAATGTACAAAGTGCAGTCACAACAAAAGTCAAAGGTATTATATACTCAAACGACTCAGAGTTAGGAAACAGAACCTGGGATGTGGCAGACTATGTCATACCTCCACAGGTAAGCTCACAACATGCAAATCACTTACTCTTCTGTAGCTATCTTCACCATTTCTGATTGATGCTCGATTGGTCATTAGTTTTCTTGTGATTTAGTCACATGTTTCGTGCAGTTTTCAATGCTGTGTAATAGTTTTTGTTCTTCAGCGTCGGTGAAATGATTGTTGTTATTCTGAAATG
Source organism: Cepaea hortensis (assembly GCA_963921405.1). Lineage (NCBI taxonomy): Eukaryota > Metazoa > Mollusca > Gastropoda > Stylommatophora > Helicidae > Cepaea > Cepaea hortensis. The sequence goes on from OY992890.1 coordinate 85,903,812, forward strand.
TTTGTTGTTATTCACACCTAGTTAATGTAAATGAACAGTGTACCGAGCTTGCATTCCACATGCAGTTGAGGTGGTTCGGACATAGAAGAATGTATAACAGCTGCACTCTTACACATGTTTTATATACTCTTGCTCAAGAAGAAAGACCAAGAAGTACGTCACAGCTAAATGTCAAAGACATAGGGTAAACATTAGAGAATCAGCAATCATCATAATGGGGCATGTCCATTGAGGGACGTCACTCTCTTCACAGCCTGCTGAAGAGGATCTTGATCCTTTGATAGTTCTCCTGCCTCATGCATTTTTATGTCTGAGGTGTCTGCAGGGTCTTGTGTCCATCTTCATGCTAGTAATTCCCTGCCTCTTCTTTTGATAATTATGCTTTCCATCACTATTCTTTCCAAACCGTATGATGATTTAACCTAGCCAAAGTATTTCAGTTTTCCGAGACACAATGCAGTTGTGAGCCTGTTTTTCTTGATGTTCAGATCTTGTAGACTGTCAGTATTTCTCTTCTTCTTGATCCATGATATTCTGAGAACTTTTCTGTAACATTTAAATTCAAAAGTATGATTTAAAATAGTCCATGATTAACATTTACATGTTACCATGGGAAGGATGATATTGCTCTCAAAACCTTCATTTTAAATTGTTGGCTAGTGTTGTGCTATAGGTTCCTAATGCTGTATAACCTGTACATTACTCTGACCCTACAACAGTCTTTCTCCATAATTTCTTTGGCTGTTTTAGTTTTCTAGGCATCTGTAACGCAGGTAGTCTTCCATTGTTTTCCTTCTTGATGGTAACCGTACTGGCCAGTGACCTTTGTCATCATCATCATCATCATCATCATCATCATCATCATCATCATCATCATCATCATCATCATCATCATCATCATCTTCTTCTACTTCTGCCGTCAAGCGTCATTGGGAGGAATAATTTGCGCTCCAGCTCCTGATGGGTGGCATTCGATAGTGTCACTCTGTGTGATTGTACAGTGTCTTTGATGTCGTCAATCCATTTTCTTCTTGGGCGTCCTCTTGGTCTCATTGCAGATGATATTTGATGTAGGGCCAGTGATGGTAGTTGATGGTGTTGCATTCTAATGACATGGCCAAACCACTTGATCTTCTGTCATTCAATGAATGTGGCACAAGGTGTTGATCCCACTGTGTGTATGATAACAGCATTTCTTACTCGGTCTCCTCAGGCATCTCATCTCACAGGTGTTGATTTTGCGTTAAGTGTGATTTGGAGCGACCTTTGTCATTGTCCTTTTAAAGAGATCCTCTGCCTGCCGTCTCCATCTTGTGACATAACCAACAACCATCTGCCAATTGCTCTTAATCTCAATCTATTATGTTGTTTCCTGGTTTCATGTTACCCTGTTTGGAGAGCTAATTGGGTACTTCTCCTTGCCCAAGGGTGTAGGTTGATGGGTAGATCTATCAAAAGTACACAGTACAAACTCAGTCCAGTCCATGCAACAAAAATGGCTCAAAATCAAAAACTTAAACTCTCCCTCATACTCACAGACAACGTGGACTAAAAGTCATTGTTCATTTGGGAATAGATGATAGATAGAGATCTTAGGTATCATTTTTACGGGATCGTGTTGGCCCTAGAGCTGTGTACAGTTATGAAACGATGCCCCCAATTGAAGATTGAACCTGACCCACTATGCCTGTGAGCCCGACACTCCAACATCTCCTGAGAGAGACCGCACATATTGTTAGTTAGTCTACAGATCATCCTCATTGCACATCGAACCATTCAGTCCATAAGTGCTTGGATCCCCTCCTCAGTAAATCCTGCAGCGTGTAGCAACTGACAGCACCAGTTCTGTGTTGGTTTATTAATCTTCTTTGGCTTTCCGCGTAATGTTCTTGTTTGACCACCCCTCTTTTAATTTGCTGTTCTCGCAGTCTGACCATGGTTGTAGATTCACAGTCATCATTTGGTTCTCACAAAAGTCTTACTTCTCGTAGAGCATTCAGAATTTTGGCCTGGTCTATGGCTTGTTCACCTTCCACAGTAGCCTCACCTGTGAGCTTGTCAGCCCGCTCATTTCCTTGTACACCCACATTCCCTGGCGCGAAGATGAAACTAATCTTTGCCAGCCGAGACCGCTCCAAAGACAGCAACCACTCTCTTCGGATCCATCCCATCTCTACCTTCTTGAGCATGCTCATTGAGTCACTAAGGAAACATACCCTAGTGAATGTCTGTGTCTCGAACCATGTTATTGCTTTACTTACTGCAATGACTTCCATAGTCAGGCTACTTGTGGTCAAAGCAAAAGCACCAGAATCTTCTTTCACAATTCTCCCTCCGGCCTGAGCCGTAAAAGCCCATGAACTTCTCACTCGTCGAACGACCGACCCATCTGTGTAAATGACAGCATCACCCTCCAAAGAATTCTCGAAGATCAAAGCCTGTACTTCCGCCTCCACAGCAGCCGGATTTTCTTATCTGCATTTTCTGTCTAATTGGATGCTAACTGAAAAGGACGTACAGAAATCTGTTGGCACTTGTACCCACTCCTCGCCAGGTTCTAAGTCCTCAAGTGAATGCACCTATTGAAGAATGTCTTCAGCTTGACCCATCCACGACTTTCCTCTTTTTAACCTGCGGCCCTTTACCTTCTTAATTTCACTGTGCAGTGGATGTTGTGTGTTTGCATTGACTCTGAGGTAGGCACGTGCTCTGCAAATTTGTATTCTGTCCTCAATGGTTGGAAAATCAAGAAGGTAGCACATTGCCTTGCATGCTGTATCTCTTGTACATCCAGGAATAATACGCATAGCTTCGTTCTGTTTCCTTTCCATCTGCTTACAGCTGATAGTCAGGATCGCCATCGCATACTCCAAAACAGACAGGACCAGACCCCTCATAAAGGAGACATATATGGCGCTGCTCATAGTTTGCCGCCGCCATCACCCGCATCGCAGCCAAATCTCGCTTGACCTTTGTTATCACCTGGTTCATGTGCTCATGATAAGCAAGACTTCAATCAAAACGTATCTCCAGGTAGTTCATTGTCTGCATTCTTTCCACTGTCTCTGAACCCAGATTTACAGTTGGTGTTGGAGTGTTGACAATATGGTTATTCAAAGAGAACCATGTCACTGCTGCCTTCGTTTGGTTGACCATTGCCCCAGATTCCACACACCAAGTGCTTATGCAATTTAGTTCTGTTTGTAGATCCACAGCAACTCGATCTCTATACTTACCCTGACGATACACTAACACGTCGTCAGCATATGACAGTGTCCTCCCCAGTCCTCTGATCTGCTCGCCGGTAATTCTCACAGTATAGGCGTTGAACAGCACGGGAGATAATGGTGATCCCTGTGGCAGGCCCGGATATATTGTTGTTGGTTCAGAGGTACAACTGCCACTTCTAAAAACTACTTTCCGTTGGAAGATGGCTGCAGCGATCCAACTAAGGAGGAATGGACTTATTTTGAGTTCAAGAAGCTGAAGCATTGAGAAATCCAATGGTACTCTGTTGTACGCATCCGCAGGATCAATTGCCACAGCACGTTTCAATGTCTGAGTGGAAACCTTCATAGACATCTTGGGCAAAAACTGCTGCATTGGTCCAGGTTTCTCTGTTTGGATAGTATCCTCCAAGGGTAGGTGGCAAACAACCTTGTTTCTCTAGCTGGCTTGATATTTTCCTGGCAATTAACTTCTCCAGCAGCTTGCCTATTGTATTTTGCATGGTTATTACCCGATATCTCTGAATTTTTGTGTGGTCTTTGCCAGGCTTCTGCAAGAGAATCAGATAACTGTGTACATATCTGCTAGTTCCTCTAGCTCATTGCTGGTACACATATTGATGTCGTCATACCTTATGCCATCTGGCCCTGGTGCTCTGTTTTTTTTTTGGTCATCGAAGCACAGCCCTGATCTCTTTTACTGTCACTGTTTCGTCAACTGCCATGTTCGGGGCTTTACATCTATCTGAGGTATGTGCCTTGGCAAAATTTCAGCCCCTCTTGTCTGTTTGTTTGCTCTGCTCTAGATAGCGTTCATAAAGGGCTTTGCCATTATTCTCATCAGACCTCTGCCAGATAAGGTCAGCACTTTGGAAGTCAGGAACACTCTTATTCTTGACTACCCCATTCATACTTATATGTAGTCGTCAGAACAATTTCAATGGCTTGTCTGTGCTTATTCTTTGACACAAATCTTTTCACTTTTAACCACTTTAACCAGGTTTTTGAAATTGGTAACCTTTGTATCCATCTCTCATTCCAAGTGCACGATAAGACTAGGATGGGCAACTCTGTTCTTCTTGGCATTTTGCCATTTCCTTACAGTACCACGCTTATCCATCCAGGCCTTTTCCACCTCACAATTCCACCAAGGTGGCTGCTCCCATCTTTTTTTCCCTGCCATGATGATTACTGTGCTTGTCACGCCTTATTTTACTCACCACATCTTGCCTTGAACTGTCATACTTCGCGTTACAGGCATAAACATTAACCAACACAAATGGTAGGCCGGAGTGAACTCTGACAGCGTGTTTTTGTATCTCATCACTGTCCCACCTGGACATGTCCAGCTCTGAAGCCACTATGCTGTCTCGAATCAGAATCGCCTTTCCCAGTTGTCGCCTGTTGTAATAACATTTGAAGCCGGCTATATGTAGTGAATCATTAATGCCCAGTCTTGTCTACCGAAGCTCTACTATATCATTTCTGTATGCCAGGCTTTCCAAAATTGGGCCTCGTTGTTTTGCACTGGCACAGTTCCAGTAAAGAATATGCTGTCCTTGAGGCCCAGACTGTCGCATTTTCGCCGGTGGCACCTGGCTGCGGCCTGTCTCACCTGTCGTTTATCTTGGACCTCGTCTAGTCGGTGGTTTCTTAACCCTTTGAACGGACACAAACGCTGTTCTTCCATGATGAAGAAAACCAAAGCATACACACCACTAGTGTACTACACAGTAACCTAAACGTGCTGCGAAAACACTCAGTATTGATTCGCACAGATGCACAAACTTCATTGCACTGGCAAAAATCTTGAGAGGAAACCTCTGGTTTACATCCTAGCGCAGAAATACACGCATGAGATGAAATTATCAATCTCCTACGTGAAAAAAAGTAGCGTTTTCAAAACACACAACTGTCCACGCCATCTTGATTGGAAGACCTCACATATTGGTTTGTCCCAAGTGCAGTAATGTTGATACTGGTTAATTAACAAACAGTCTATCAAATTTAAGCCAATGCACTATTCACTAATCTGGGATTTAAGAAAACATCAGATCTATTTGATTGACAAAACAACCGTTGCTTGATCTTTTTTGTTAAGGCAAAGACTTCGGGTCCCCAACATGGAGGATTGGCATTTGAACGGTTAAGGCCTCTGTTTATGCTTGTGGCTACCGTTTGCATTCGCATTTTCCTCATGTTGGACTGGAATGCATGGTTCCGTCACCCTGCTACTAAGTTGAGTGTGTGGTGCAACACTATGAGCTGTGAATTTTGTGTGAAATGCTTTTAAATCTGTCCGCGGTTCTTTGTAGTGTGAACTACATGTTCGGAATAATGGCAGCCAGCCCGTCACAGAACTGACTGGATTGCCTTATACAGTAATGTGTGGCTGCTGGTTTTCTAGTGACTGCTGCTTTCATCAACGATGAACTGTGTTTTTCGTGGAGGACTTTTGTGTTGGCATTCTGGCGGCGGCATTATGCACAGTGTACCTGTGCAGCCTGTTGGTTTGTCAAGACTCCTGTCTTTCCACTTTTCACATGGGGCAGTGAGGAACATTTTATGTGATATTCACTAGCACAGGAACGGAACATTATGGGGACAACCCGTTGCTGTGAAGTTAGAACCGTGACTAATTACTAGTGATTTTGTCAAGGTAAGGAATAACATTATGGTAGGCTGAATCCATGTTAGCCATTTCTGCTTAAATTTGTCCTCTTATAATTTTCATATGTTTATTATTATAAATGTTATGGGTTTGTCATTTGCAGGAAGCAAACGCCTTTTTTGTGATGACAAATGTACATCCTACACCTCTGCAAACACAGAAAACATGTCCAGAGGTTTGTATTGTATTCTTCATTTTATTTCTTCTTTCCGTATATGCAGTAATTTAATTTTATTACGAATAAATTTATGAGACATAGCAACAAACGAGGTGGAATAGATAGGCATAATATTAGTCATGGGTGACAAAAGAAGAAAGAGAAGGATGTGTGTGAAACTAACTGGGTAGGCGACAAATGATACTTTCAGCAAAATTAATTTCCATCTCACTGTGGGGTGTCCAGAAACTAGAGCTGATCAAATAGCTAAGGATGGAGCAACAGAGGAGCAACACAAGCACAAGATGATTACCATTCTATGGACGGACCAGAACAAATAATTATTCTGCATCTTAGAACAGGACAAAATAGATGACGCAACCACATAATGTATACAAAATCTAAGATTGGCAAATCAGCCATGTGCACATGTGGATTGATGCCGCAGACGGCAGAGCACATACTCCAAGACTGCCCTGAATATGACATATCTAGGCAAACCTTCTAGCCTAGAGAAACAGTTGTGGAAGATAAACTCTGACCACAAAGTGAACACTCATCACAGCATCCACCAACTGTCAGTCTATGAGAATATGAGGCTAGCACTAAATACACACACATTGGCACCTTGTCGTCTTGACAGACGATAGTTTGTGCTTCAAAAAGGCATAATAACTTTTACCCATGGCGGTAGCGAATGTGACTGATAAGGCCAATTCACGCTGTAAATGTTCGTTCACAGTGGGTGCATGTGAACACGTGATCATTTCCACCATCATGCACCATCTTACGTCTCACACGCTCGGTGTGTGACTTATCTGCAATAATTTTCTCGACTAAATACACATTACGCCTCAAGAAAAGTGTCGTTAACTTTACTTAATGTATAACATATTGCTATAGCTTTGCCACGAAGTGCATGCTGTAAAGGCTACTGATGCGTCTAGGGTTCACCATAATATGAATAATACTTGAATACCTTTTAGTTCTCCGTGCAGACCAAAAACAGCCACTGGAATAAAACTCCACAACGACTTTCCTCTCGGACATTGACTTTAATCTGTCGACTCAATTACTCAATCGCTCCACAGAAACTTGAGAACACACACACTAGATTAACACAAAGAGCGGCATAACGGACTGTTAGCCATGCTCTATACGACATGCCTCGTCCCAGCTGGACGGCAGGCCATATCCCACTGCTCTCTAAGTGACGTTTTTGTGTCGCTTTCGCGCCTGCACCAAAAACGTCTTGCACATTTTCCCAATCTTCTTCAACTCATGTTGTGCAAACTGTGTCTCTCCTTTCATAGCCTGGTTTAGGTTATGGCAAGCTTGTTGTACTCAAACAGGAGATATTGTTTTGAATATATTGTTTTTGTTACGTTTATTGCAGAGCATAGCAGTCTCCGGTGCCGAATGTAAGACTGATGCAGATTGTCAGAAGTTGCTTGGGACCATTTTACCGAAAGGCAACGGTATGTTCTCTTACTTGTCTTCTGGCAATGGCATTATTCTTTGGAACCCTGCTTCTTTTACATCATAAAAAAGTCTTTCCACAAGGTAAAATGTATTCTTTCTTCACATTTGCTTGCTCCTCTTTGCTGTGGCTAAGCAGCTATGAATGCAATTCGCAGTCCTACATACCGCGTTCGAAACACAGCTGTGGGCGATTTGGATGCAGACCGACCGCTTTAAGCTAGTTTTCATACAATGGTATGGTATGAGTGCCGGTTATTCAGACAGCAATGGCAAACTACTGGACATAAACCTGCCTAGAAATCACAAACAGCCAAAAAATGCTGGGGTTGACTGCGACATCCTGTAAAGGATATGCAACTAACTTAAATCTTTATATTAAGTGGTAGAGGAAGAAGACTGCAGTCCCTTCATTTGGCTTAAAAATTGAATCATTTGAAATAGACTCATTTTCCTCACCTAGAAAGAAGCGTTGAGATACACACATGTCAGGTTCATAACGGGGAACCAGATGAATTGCTTGTATAATATTTTCATCACCTAGAACAAAGCGTTGAGATACACATTTGTCAGGTTCATAGCAGGGAACCAGATGAGTTGCTTGTGTAAATATTTTCATCAACTAGAACAAAGCATTGAGATACACACATGTCAGGTTCATAACGGAACCAGATGAGTTGCTTGTATAAATATTTTCATCAACTAGAACAAAGTGTTGAGATACACACATGTCAGGTTCACAACGGAACCAGATGAGTTGCTTGTGTAAATATTTTCATCACCTAATACAAACCGTTGAGATACACACATGTCAGGTTCTTAACAGGGAACCAGATGAGTTGCTCTAACATCCATTTTGTAATTTTCGATTGGTGTTCTAGTCAAGCTTACAGATTCTACTTAATGTTTTTGTTGATTAGTTCATTTCATTTGGCTTAACAAAACATTCTGTCTGAATTTGTCCTACCATGGTCTAATGACACAGGCACACAAACCAGTACTCATTAGGGGCAGGATTCTTTTTCTGGAGCGAGTAAAGTTCTGGGGGTCATTCCAGCCTCCTGAAATGGTTACTAGACAATTTTCTGGACATTTGGAAGGGAAAAAAAAGTCGCTTAAAAGTCGACAGAGTCGACTTCATTGCACCGAGTTTTTATCCCATATAGCTTGGTCTCTTTCCGCAGCGTGGAAAGCGTCACACAAAGCACGAACTCCGTAGCTCTAGCGTCAACCCTCAGGAGCCTTTGAAAAATTTCACTCATGAACTGAAGGACGCGGCCTGGAATTGAACCCACAATTTTCGTAACCCGAGTCAAACAGCTTGACCACTTCGCCACAAAGACTCCCGGGAAGGAAAGGCAGTATGGATGAAAACTGGACACCCCAACTTATTATACTATGACTTTGCATATACCTTAAACCCCAACAGCAGCAGGGTGCCATTAGACCAGTGGTTCTCAACCTTTTTTGGCCCCTGATCCCCTTTACCATATATTTGGAACGTAATTCCCCTCTTCCCCCCTTTCGAATTTCCTCCCTATAAATCCCCCCCCCCCCTTACACAGTATACATAATAATGGAAGCTAAATTTAATAACACATACTATAACCACTGCATTAGACTAACTGTACTTATCTATATCTGTGTATATTTGTGGCCAGAGGCCAGCATACTGGTGGTCATGAATTTGAATTCACGTCGAAGCAGATTTATACAATTCACCTGGACTCCCAGGTTGACACAGCCTGAAATGGGCATGAGGAAATGTCTTGGGAAATGAAGGCGACCCCATAACCTATCCAGTGCTGATAGGTGTTCAAATTAAAAGAACACATGCCTAAAACACCTTCAGACAGCATGTAAAAGGTCCTGAAAATACAATGATGATTCACCTACACTGAGTGTTGATTGATGCTGCCATCGTGGTTTCCCTACATGAAATAAAATAATGGTTAGCCTACATTGAGTGTTGATACTTTGGTATCCCTACATGACATACAGTGATGGGTAGTCTATACTGAATGTTAATTGATGCTATTAGTTTTATCTACCTACATGAAATACAGTTACGGGTGGCCTACTCTGAGTGTTGGTTGATATTGTCATCTTTGTATCCCTACATGAAATACAATGATGATTCACCTACACTGAGTGTTGATGCTTTCATCTCGGTATCCCTGGGACCATTGATTGATTTGTTGGTTGATTGTATTTGTACTTTCAAAAATTAACTTTTGGGAGTGGATGTTCTTATCTTGTTTGTCTTTTATTCTCTTACATCTGTCATTCTTATATGCATTCTCACATAGGACCAATCAATGGATCATGTGTTCATTCGGACTTCAAAGGATATGAAAACGTGACTATCTGTGCCATTTTTGGCTGGTGTCCTGTGGAAAACAACAAGTAAGTGTTTTACGATGGCAGACAACTGATTATACATTCATTATTTGCATGTTTAATGCACACTAAATAATTTTAGCAATCGATTATTTACATTTTCGGCAACAATCTAGATCAGGCATCAGCAACCTACAAGCATGTGGAATTATTTTCAATGGCATGTTGAGTGAATTAAAATTCCATTTATGATCTCACTAAAAATGTAATTAAATCGAAGCATATAATTCTTTTAAAGATTTTTATGTGTTTACATCTCTTCAAAGCAACAGACAATAGATTAAAGAACTTGTGATTTTATGAAAAAGACTGAGTTTGGAGCAACTACGACTGACCTTGGTAAAGTTCTGTTTCCATTCTATCCTTCCCCTCTCTCCTGACCCCCTCCCCCCCTCCCCACCACTACCACTATAGATCTTTCGGCTTAGGACTTGCTCATTGGTTTTTCTGCCTGTCCTTGGTATTCTTTGTATTTTCTTCAGAAACAGCATTTCAACTGCCATTAGATGTTTTTCAGCATATCTGCTCATCGTCCATGTCTCACATCCATACAAAAGTACAGGTTCTATGTAGCACTTCAGCACTCTTTTTCTCATTGCAATTGACATCTTTTTATTAGTCAGTATGTTTTCCATTTTGCAAAAGTCAACCTTTGTCATAGCAATTCTTTGTTCTAATCTCTTTAAGGCACTTCCCATCAGATGATATGACTGTTCTGAGATAGTTGTACCAATTCACTTGTGTAAGAATATTCCCATTTATTCTTATATTACATTGTGGTATTTTTTTCTTCTTAGATCTCTGTCTTCTTACAATTTAATTCTAACCCTAGTTTTAAAAAAAAAATTTTTGCATATCCTTTACAGGACATCGCTGTCAACATCAGCATCTTTCAGCTGATTGTTGATTTCTTGGCAAGATTACGCTCAGTAGTTTGCCATTGTTTCTGAGCGACCGGCTCACATACCCCGTAAGTTACTGACGTGGTTAGAACCGCTACCGATTCTCGCCGTCTTCACGTTACTCACGAAAGTATACGAGATTACGGAGAAAGTCGCTAACTCCTAGGCCAGGGAGACTGGCTAACCCTAGTTACAATTGGTTTAAACCTAGCACAGTTCCACAGAGACTAATCACTAACTCGCCTTTCAAATGATCTAATTCAGCTCATGTTCCACATGAACATGCATGTTCATATTATAAATGTTTGATTAGCTTACATTCCACATAGATCTGCATGTTCACATTACAAATGTCTGATTAGCCTACATTCCACATACACCTGCATGTTCACATTACAAATGGTCTAATACAGCCTACATTGCACATAGATCTGCATGTTCACATTACAAATGGTCTAATACAGCCTACATTCCACATAGATCTGCATGTTCACATTACAAATGTCTGATTAGCCTACATTCCACATACACCTGCATGTTCACATTACAAATGGTCTAATACAGCCTACATTCCACATACACCTGCATGTTCACATTACAAATGGTCTAATACAGCCTACATTGCACATACACCTGCATGTTCACATTACAAATGTCTGATTAGCCTACATTGCACATAGACCTGCATGTTCACATTGCAAATGGTCTAATACAGCCTATGTTCCACATAGATCTGCATGTTCACATTACAAATGTCTGATTAGCCTCAATTCCACATAGACTTCTATGTTCACATTACAAATGGTATAATTCAGCCACGTTCCACATAGATATGCATGTTCACATTACAGTTAGTCTAATTCCAATGCACATTCCACTTAGGCCTACATGTTCACATTGCAAATGGTTAAATCCCAGCACAAGTTCAGCTTAGGCCAAAAATTGCTCTATTGCCCACCCACTAACACTGCGACTATGGCTTATAGCTTCAGCCACATTCTCAAAACAACTGCCTCACTGCCTTTCTTCAGCTAATGTGGCCCACTGTTGGAGGATACACCACACTCGACCTTCACAGATAGGAACACTAGATGGGGACAGCCGCTAGGCAACTCAAAACTTTTATTATCCATCACAATGATTCATTATCCCATAATTTCTACATTAAAATTGCACACGTCAGGACTGAAAATCACATTTATGTAGCATCATGTCTTTTTTTTTTCACAGGACGTTTGAAACTCGTGCATTCTTAGCCTCAGCCAACTTTACAGTTTTTATTAAGAACAACATTGAGTTTCCAAAGTTTGATGTGACCAGGTAAGAAACACTTAAATAATAATTCTCATGTAATCTGGGAATAGGTGGACAGTGACGACTAGGTCAGCGTCACACCTGTCATAAGTCAGTGTTACACCTGTCATAGGTCAATGTTATACCTGCCATAGGTCAGTGTCACACCTGTCATAGGTCAGTGTTCTACCTGTCATAGGTCAATCTTACACCTGTCATAGGTTAATGCCACACTTGTCAGTGGTTAATATCACACCTGTCATAGGTCACTGTCACATCTGTCATAGGTCAGTGTCACACCTGTCATAGGTCAATATTTTCTTCTTCTTCTGCGTTCATCCGGAAAGTTTTTTCCGGATGTGATTGCGTTGTGCCTGTATATAGCAGAGCTGCGTTCTTGCGCCGTTAGGCTGACACATCCGACTTATGTGGCCATTTGTTGACCGGGTTAACCTTCCCTGGGATAGGTTAATATTACACCTGTCATAGGTCAATATTACACCTGTCAGAGTGTACTATATGTGTTTGATTCTTACTGGCCTGTATTTTTTATATGGTGTAGTACTGGCTTTCCCTGGTATGTATAGTTTGTGTTTATATGGCATACTGGTGTCACTCACATGTATAGTTTGTGTTTATATGACATACTGGTGCCACTCACATGTATAGTTTGTGTTTATATGACATACTGGTGCCACTCACATGTATAGTTTGTGTTTATATGACATACTGGTGTCACTCACATGTATAGTTTGTGTTTATATTACATACTGGTGCCACTGACATGTATAGTTTGTGTTTATATGACATACTGGTGCCACTGACATGTATAGTTTGCGTTTGTATGACGTACTGGTGTCACTCGCATGTATAGTTTGCGTTTATATGACATACTGGTGCCACTCACATGTATAGTTTGTGTTTATATGACATACTGGTGTCACTCGCATGTATAGTTTGTGTTTATATGACATACTGGTGCCACTCACATGTATAGTTTGTGTTTATATGACATACTGGTGTCACTCACATGTATAGTTTGTGTTTGTATTACATACTGGTGTCACTCGCATGTATAGTTTGTGTTTATATGACATACTGGTGCCACTCACATGTATAGTTTGTGTTTATATGACATACTGGTGCCACTCACATGTATAGTTTGTGTTTATATGACATACTGGTGCCACTCACATGTATAGTTTGTGTTTATATGACATACTGGTGTCACTCGCATGTATAGTTTGTGTTTATATGACATACTGGTGCCACTCACATGTATAGTTTGTGTTTATATGACATACTGGTGTCACTCACATGTATAATTTGTGTTTGTATGACATACTGGTGTCACTCGCATGTATAGTTTGTGTTTATATGACATACTGGTGTCACTCACATGTATAGTTTGTGTTTATATGACATACTGGTGCCACTCACATGTATAGTTTGTATTTATATGACATACTGGTGTCACTCACATGTATAGTTTGTGTTTGTATGACATACTGGTGCCACTGACATGTATAGTTTGTGTTTATATGACATACTGGTGCCATTTACATGTTTTGTTTGTGTTTATATGACATGAAAGCAATGCAAACTACTGAACGTAACACTTGCCTAGTACATCAACAGCAGCTGAAAATACTGGTGTTGACTGCAACGTCCCGTAAGGGATACGCAACAAAAAAATATATGACATACCGGTGCCACTGACATGTATAGTTTGTGTTTATATGACATACTGGTGCCACTGACATGTATAGTTTGTGTTTATATGACATACTGGTGCCACTCACATGTATAGTTTGTGTTTGTATGACATACTGGTGTCACTCGCATGTATAGTTTGTGTTTGTATGACATATTGGTGTCACTCACATGTATAGTTTGTGTTTGTATGACATACTGGTGTCACTGACATGTATAGTTTGTGTTTGTATGACATACTGGTGTCACTGACATGTATATTTAGAGTTTATATGACATACTGGTGTCACTAACATGTATATTTTGAGTTTATATGACATACTGGTGTCACTGACATGTATATTTTGAGTTTATATGACATACTGGTTGTCACAGAACTCAGTGGGTCCGCCTCGTGATGTTTCTGCTGAGGAAAGGTCCGGTGAGACATCGGAGATTCGGGTGACGAAAATTTAACAGTGAAAGGGAAGTAACCAGTAAATTGACTCAACCCGACCCGAATCGTTGCTCGCCCTTTAAGATTAGTCCAGTAGGTTGGTGGCGGAACAGATGTCCGGGCAAGACCGACTGCGCATGTCTGACTGCGCAGTCGATTGTCCCGGAACACCTGATCAGTTGGAGACAAAGGTTGCCGGCAGGCAGTCGACATTTTGGCCTAGTGCTAAGGGAGAGAGAGCAGGACGCCGTGTCTTGACGAGGGTTAAAGACTTCCGACATCATGTCCAGTTGCAGTGACAACGCTTCTCGTCTCCACTGTCGTGCTGTTTGTGTGAAGGTATGTGTACAACCGTTTTCTTTAACTAGTGCGGTGTCGGTGATTCAAATTATGAGATTTCGCTAACGCGTGTACTGACCGGCGCGGGAAAGGAGGTCACGTGTGAACAGTGGCAAGCTTGTAGTTTACGACTGTAAAATTAAGCCTGTGGCAAACGCGTGTGTAGCAGCATTGTACTGCTAAGATATTTCATAGGTTAGCAGCGCGTGGCTTATTTACAGCCCCTGTTGGTCGGGGAAATCGGGTTCAGGGAAGTGAGACCTATAATTCGAGTTCACACATGGCCAACTTTATAACCTCGAGCGTCGGCGGGGCCAGCGCGGCCGAACCGTTACTCACAGCGCTAACGGAAGTAGATTAAGGAGTCGCTTAGGATATATCGAGTGATATATCGATGAAATCGGGCAAGTGCAACGAATAGAATGCACCGGTCGGCCGAACCCTCCGAGGTCGTTTCAAGGTCGTGCCGGGAGTCGAGCGTCTGATCACCTGTTGTGTCGACCACTGGCTTTCTTCTTGTCTTTCCTCAATCTGTCTTCTAATTAGTTCCCTCGATGGAAGGCCAGCTGAATGTATAGTGGAGTCCTGAGAGGTTGCTAAAGGGAGAAGGGACCATTGCGACAGAATTGTTCATATGGAACATGACACCGTTCTAAATGCCCCGACCTGGGACCAGGGAGGGGAGAACGGGGTGTGGATTTCTGCTACAGGGGGATCACCCTGTATATTTATTTGGAGTTATTGGATTGTGCCTACGGCCTGGTACGACATCAGCGTTGGTGGATAACAGGAAGGAGGTGAGGGAGTACTGCCATTAGCCCTCCTTAAGGGTGCTTCTATCTTTAAGTACAACTAACTCACTAACCACATGTGTTGTCTAGCTATGTTTCAGCAGAGACCCATATCTCCGACACCAACCTTGACCCAGTCCTACGTTCGTCTGAGAAAGAGGATGTAGGTGGACAGCTGCCACTTTGGTTCTAGGTCCAGTCTGTCCTCGACCATTTGAGCAGCCAGTGAAGGAGTGCGGCCCTTATGGGAAGGGTCCACATGTCTGAGTAATGGGGACTTAAGTGTATCTGCTGTGGGTAAGTCTGATTCATGGTGCTCTCACTGAGTGTTATACTCCACAGATTCTATCTTGTTGAGAGCAGAGCCATGATCTGGGGACGAGTCCAGTGATCCGGACTAGGGCGATAGCCGGTGTGAACAGCTTGGAAGTCCACTACCTCCGCGAGCAGTACTTACAATCGAGAGTACGTCTCAGGATGGGCTCCAGCTAACGCCTCGCCCACTCCACGTCTGAAAGCCCAGGTTATGTGTCAGGACAGCACCATATCGCCTTGTTCGTTACTCCAGCTGGGCAAGTATCTGATTGTTGTTAGTGTCCAGGTTGTGACCCTGACTGACTGCCTGCATGCCAAATAATGCTGATGTCTCCGCTACCAAGTGCCTTGTACCCTGTGGTGCCTGATATTGTGGAAGAACTTGTGTCTGTTTTGAACTCTATCTAACGTGACACGTTTCAGCGGGAGAGGTATCTGTGCTGTGATATCTGCGCTATGAGTCAGAGGATCTGCGCGGGTTGCATAGACAGTTAGGACTGCTACTACCATTGAGTGAGAGATCATCCTCTTGCTATACCCGCAGTACCATCAGACTTTTCCAGACGCTTCGGAGGAGTGTTCTAGTTCCTCAGCTTCCGAGAGACAGTCTTTATCCCTACTCTAAGGTGATCCAGACTTCAGGGACATCATCCACCGAAGGTCCCAAGTACCAGTGAGTCAACTCGCCAGCCATCCTATCCAAGTGGAGAAACCTACACCTGGAGGGAGACTTGAGAGACTTGGTGAGCGTGTCTGACTTACCCAAGAGTGTGACTTGAGGCCCTGACGATGATGACACTTCCTCCAGGAGGCTGCTCGATCCTTGCCACGTCTTATCTCGCATAGATACTGCAAGGTCTATCTCGGAATCATTATCATTCTCATTCATCCATTCATCTTGTATAATACACCATATTGTTAACATAGTTAGCTGCCAGAGTTGCGTCATGAGTTCAGGACGAAGTTTGAAAGGGGTAACGTCCCTTGGTTGAGAGTGAGGGAGATAGGGTTCCAAGGGTCGAAGGGGTTTGTGGACTGAGGTCACCTATGTCCCAGGGCTAAAGGTATCCCGTTGTTAAAGTGTGATAGCAGGTTCCCCTCACCCCAGGGAATGCTACGACACTGGTGTCACTGACTTGTATAGTTTGTGTTTGTATGACATACTGGTGTCATTGGCTTGTATAGTTTATGTTTATAGACATACTGGTGTCACTGACTTGTATAATTTGTGTTTATATGACATACTGGTGTCATTGACTCATATAGATTGGGTTTATATGACATACTGGTGTCACTGACATGTATAGTTTGTGTTTTTATGACATACTGGTGTTACTAACAAGTATAGTTTGTGTTTGTATGACATACTGGTGTTACTGATTTGTATAGTTTGTGTTTGTATAACATACTGGTGTCACTGACATGTTTAGTTTGTGTTTGTATGACATACTGGTGTTACTAATATGTATAGTTTGTGTTTGTATGACATACTGGTGTCACTAACATGTATAGTTTGTGTTTGTATGAGATTCTGGCGTCACTGACATGTATAGTTTGTGTTTATATGACATACTGGTGTCACTCACATGTATAGTTGTGTTTATATGACATACTGGTGTCACTGACATGTATAGTTTGTGTTTATATGACATACAGGTGCCACTGACATGTATATTTTGAGTTTATATGACATACTGGTGTCACTAACATGTATATTTTGTGTTTATATGACATACTGGTGTCACTGACACGTATATTTTGAGTTTATATGACATACTGGTGTCACTAACATGTATAGTTTGTATTGACATGATGTATGGCTTTTACTGACATGTATAGTTTGTGTTGAGATGACATATGGCTTTTGTTGACATGTATAGTTTTATTGACAGGATGATTGGCTCTCAGTGACTTGTGTAGTTTGTATTGACATGATGTATAGCTTTTGCTGACATGTATAGTTTGTTTTGACATGATGTATAGCTTTTGCTGACATGTATAGTTTGTATTGACATGATGTATAGCTTTTGCTGACATGTATAGTTTGTATTGACATGATGTATAGCTTTTGCTGACATGTATAGTTTGTATTGACATGATGTATAGCTTTTGCTGACATGTATAGTTTGTGTTGACATGATGTATGGCTTTTACTGACATGTATAGTTTGTGTTGACATGACATGTGGCTTTTACTGACATGTATAGTTTGTGTTGACATGACATGTGTCTTTTACTGACATGTATAGTTTGTGTTGACATGATGTATGGCTTTTACTGACATGTATAGTTTGTGATGACATAATGTGTGGCTTTCAGTGACTTGTATAGTTTGTATTGATGTGATGTATAACTTTTTTCTGACATGTATAGTTTGTGTTGAGATGACGTATGGCTTTTGCTGACATGTATAGTTTGTGTTGAGATGACGTATGGCTTTTGCTGACATGTATAGTTTGTATTGACATGATGTATGGCTTTTGCTGACATGTATAGTTTGTATTGACAGGATGTATGGCTTTTGCTGACATGTATAGTTTGTATTGACATGATGTATGGCTTTTGCTGACATGTATAGTTTGTATTGACATGACATACTGGTGTTCGCAGACTTTATAGTTTATATTAACATGATATACTGACTTTCACTGACTTGAAAAATTGAAAAATTTATAGTGTTTATCAGTTTAGTTTATGTCAGGACAAGTATGGTTACTAGATAAACATGACAGTAATCACAGAATAGATTAAAACTGAGAAATAATCATGGCGCTCCATAAATCTCGCCGCCAAGTACTTTTCATCATATTTATAATATAGACTGGGAGTCTCTGTGGCGAAGTGGTCAAGCCGTTTGACTCGTGCTCCGAAGGTTGTGGGTTCGATTTCGGGCCGCGTCTTTCGGTTTATGAGTTAAATGTTTCGGAGACTCCTGTGGGTCGTCGCTAAAAGCTACGGAGTTTGTGCTTTGTGCGACGCTTTCCGTGCTGCGGAAAGAGACCGAGCCATATGGGATACAACCCGGTGCAATGAAGTCGACCCTGTCGACTTTTAAGCGACTTTTTTATAGTATAGACTGGCTGCTACCACCTCCTTGGGTGGATAACTATTTTATGCTAAGGCTGATGTGGTGAAGGCTTCCTAAGATGAAATGGAAAGTACGGTAAAACAGGCAGATGATTCACACCTGGAGAGACTGATTCAATGGGGAGTGAGTAGAGGATCCACACCTGGAGAGGCTGATTCAGTGGGGAGTGAGTAGAGGATCCACATCTGGAGAGGCTGATTCAGTGGGGAAGTGAGCAGAGGGTCTGGTTGGCACTCAACACCTAGAGTAGAATGCAGGGGAACATTTAATTAGGTTGCCACTGGTACCTTCAGCATGAGAAGTCTTCATTGGCTACTGACGAAGGAGTCTGAGCATTCTGGGAATGCCCTAGTGCAGTGATGTTAATTCTTGAATTCATAGTCATATATTTTTATCAGCTGTCACATTTCAAAATACTTTATTTCTCATCTTGTCAATACCTTTGCAGGCGCAATTTGCCAGAACCAGGATCCATAGAGTTACCAGAGAATATAACGAGCATTGATGCGTACTTGAACAGCTGCCTGTTTAATGCGAGTGACCCCAGAGACAAGTATTGCCCTATTTTTGTGTTGGAGACGATTGTTAAAGGAGCTGGGATTACATATGAGGATATATACAATGATGTAAATAATGCGTGATAATTGAGCTGACATTTTTATAATCCTAGGAACTATGGTAGCTTGATGATTAGTGCAGTCCTTCTCCAGTGGTTCCTCATGTGTATCCCCAGAAAAAGCTGTTGTTTTTGTTTGTGTTTTTGTTTAGAACTGTACAGCTCTGAAGTTGGAGCTACAGTCGCTCAGTGGCCAGCTTTCCTGCCCACCAGCTTCGTGGTCATGGGTGGGAATTTGCATTGAGGTGGATTTTTAAAATCTACCTGGGTTGCCTGGTTGACCCAGCCTGAAATAGGTACCAAGAAATGGCACTGGAAGGGTGAAAGGTCATTGTCACGTCTGGAATCTTTACTTCCCAGGACATTTCCTTATCGTATTTTAGGCTGGGTCAGTCTGGGAGCCTGTGTCCAGTTTTACAACTCTGTCTCCAGGGGGTTCAGGCACATGACTATAAGGCTGACTGGCAAGTGTTCTAGCAGGTCTACTACTAATTTTATATGTGCAGCTTATGCTTTGTTAAATGCATAATGAGATGATTGATATGTTGCTGTTGATCTCAGTGCTTCTGAGTTGTTGTTGATCTCAGTGGTTCTGAGTTGTTGTTGCTGTTGTTGATCTCAGTGCACAGAGATCAGTGCAGGGGCCACGGAAGTGGAAATCCAGCAACTAATTCAGGACAATGCTCACTCGAGTGATGTGATTATCTACACAGATGGTTCGATGTCAAGAGATGAGAGAAGTGGCTGGGGGTTCATAGCCAAAGCTAATGGTCGATGTTTGGGGCAGGAGAGCCTGGCATATGATACCACAACATCCAGCTTAAGAATGGAAGTGGAGGCAGTCACTGCGGCTCTCCGCTGGATGGAGAATACGACACACACACACATCGTGATTGTAACTGACTC
Organism: Cepaea hortensis; assembly: GCA_963921405.1. Classification (NCBI taxonomy): domain Eukaryota; kingdom Metazoa; phylum Mollusca; class Gastropoda; order Stylommatophora; family Helicidae; genus Cepaea; species Cepaea hortensis. The sequence goes on from OY992890.1 coordinate 85,924,144, forward strand.
AGAAAGCATGCTGACGAGGGTGAGGACGGGCAGACTTCGTGCGGAGTTGCTTGCTTCGCTTCGGAGGTCACGGGTGACGAGCATCACCTGGATATTTTCTCCGGGGCATGCTGGTGTGCTGGGAAATGAACAGGACAGATTGGCTGGCTCTGCAGAACTTGGTGGAGTATTGATACATGACAAGGCAGACGTGGTTGCGGCATTGTGGGAGCACATGCACACCTCGGAGGAGCAAATGGATTACCATGGTCTGGCAAGAATGAGGCAACGAGGAGTGACGAAGGGATCTGTCCGACGCTCAACGCTCAGAGGAAAGGCGAGACATACTTATAATCAGATTGCTACTGGTACTATTAGTGTTGGAACTCTTCGCTGGCTGCTGAGGATGGGGACGGAGTACTTATGGGAATGCCCCGAATGCTGTGATGTCGATTCCTCAATCAATCAATCAATCAATCTCAGTGCTTCTGAGTTGTTGTTGTTGTTGATCTCTGTGCTTCTGAGTTGTTGTTGTTGTTGTTGATCTCTGTGCTTCTGAGTTGTTGTTGTTGTTGATCTCTGTGCTTCTGAGTTGTTGTTGATCTCTGTGCTTCTGAGTTGTTGCTGTTGTTGATCTCTGTGCTCGTGAGTTGTTGTTGTTGTTGATCTCTGTGCTTCTGAGTTGTTGTTGTTGATCTCTGTGCTTCTGAGTTGTTGTTGATCTCTGTGCTTCTGAGTTGTTGTTGTTGATCTCTGTGCTTCTGAGTTGTTGTTGATCTCTGTGCTTCTGAGTTGTTGTTGATCTCTGTGCTTCTGAGTTGTTGATCTCTGTGCTTCTGAGTTGTTGCTGTTGTAGATCTCTGTGCTTCTGAGTTGTTGCTGATGTTGATCTCTGTGCTTCTGAGTTGTTGTTGTTGTTGTTGATCTCTGTGCTTCTGAGTTGTTGTTGTTGTTGATCTCTGTGCTTCTGACTTGTTGTTGTTGATCTCTGTGCTTCTGAGTTGTTGTTGATCTCTGTGCTTCTGAGTTGTTGTTGTTGTTGATCTCTGTGCTTCTGAGTTGTTGTTGATCTCTGTGCTTCTGAGTTGTTGTTGATCTCTGTGCTTCTGAGTTGTTGATCTCTGTGCTTCTGAGTTGTTGCTGTTGTAGATCTCTGTGCTTCTGAGTTGTTGCTGATGTTGATCTCTGTGCTTCTGAGTTGTTGTTGTTGTTGTTGTTGATCTCTGTGCTTCTGAGTTGTTGTTGTTGTTGTTGATCTCTGTGCTTCTGAGTTGTTGTTGTTGTTGATCTCTGTGCTTCTGAGTTGTTGTTGTTGTTGTTGATCTCTGTGCTTCTGAGTTGTTGTTGATCTCTGTGCTTCTGAGTTGTTGTTGATCTCTGTGCTTCTGAGTTGTTGTTGATCTCTGTGCTTCTGAGTTGTTGTTGTTGTTGTTGATCTCTGTGCTTCTGAGTTGTTGTTGTTGTTGTTGTTGTTGTTGTTGTTGTTGATCTCTGTGCTTCTGAGTTGTTGTTGTTGATCTCTGTGCTTCTGAGTTGTTGTTGATCTCTGTGCTTCTGAGTTGTTGCTGTTGTTGATCTCTGTGCTTCCGAGTTGTTGTTGATCTCTGTGCTTCTGAGTTGTTGTTGATCTCTGTGCTTCTGAGTTGTTGTTGTTGTTGTTGTTGATCTCTGTGCTTCTGAGTTGTTGTTGATCTCTATGCTTCTGAATTGTTGTTGATCTCTGTGCTTCTGAGTTGTTGTTGTTGTTGATCTCTGTGCTTCTGAGTTGTTGTTGATCTCTGTGCTTCTGAGTTGTTGTTGATCTCTGTGCTTCTGAGTTGTTGCTGTTGTTGATCTCTGTGCTTCTGAGTTGTTGTTGATCTCTGTGCTTCTGAGTTGTTGTTGATCTCAGTGCTTCTGAGTTGTTGTTGATCTCAGTGGTTCTGAGTTGTTGTTGCTGTTGTTGATCTCAGTGCTTCTGAGTTGTTGCTGTTGTAGATCTCTGTGCTTCTGAGTTGTTGTTGATCTCAGTGCTTCTGAGTTGTTGTTGATCTCAATGATTCTAAGTTGTTGATCTCAATGCTTCTGAGTTGTTGTTGATCTCAATGCTTCTGAGCTGTTGTTGATGTTGATCTCATTGCTTGTGAGTTGTTTTTGTTGATCTCAATGCTTTTGTGGTGTTGTTGTTGATCTCAATACTTCTGAGTTGTTGATCTCAAAGCTTTTAAATTGTTGTTGTTGACCTCAAGATTTCTGAGTTGTTAATGTTGATCCCAATGCTTTTAGTTGTTGATGCTGTTAATCTCAATTCTTCTGAGTTGTTGTTGATGTTGATCTCAATGCTTCTGCAGCTGATCTACGGATCCGTAGAGTTAGTGATTGTTGGAGATGGCTGTAATAGTGTTTCACAGACGTTTAAAAGTGAAGGGCACTTGAACAGACGGTGGCCGATGGTTTCTTATGCATGAGAACAATGTCTTCACAATGGTGAATTTGAGGATTGATAGTTTCGATGACAATTGGTTCTAGAGATGTTTGATATAGCATGTCGAGAATTGATACGGTTTAGATATAGCATGAGCTATGATACATGTGAAGGATTGATACAGTTTAAATATAGCATGGGTTACAATGCATGTCAATTATTGATACAGTTTAGATATAGCATGGGTTACGATGCATGTTGAGAATTGACACAGTTTAGATATAATATGGTCTATGATTCATGTCAAGGATTGACACAGTTTAAATATAGCTGGGTTACAATGCATGTCAAGGATTGATACAGTTTAAATATAGCTGGGTTACAATGCATGTCAAGGATTGATACAGTTTAAATATAGCTGGGTTACAATGCATGTCAAGGATTGATACAGTTTAAATATAGCTGGGTTACAATGCATGTCAAGGATTGATACAGTTTAAATATAGCTGGGTTACAATGCATGTCAAGGATTGATACAGTTTAAATATAGCTGGGTTACAATGCATGTCAAGGATTGATACAGTTTAAATATAGCTGGGTTACAATGCATGTCAAGGATTGATACAGTTTAAATATAGCTGGGTTACAATGCATGTCAAGGATTGATACAGTTTAAATATAGCTGGGTTACAATGCATGTCAAGGATTGATACAGTTTAAATATAGCTGGGTTACAATGCATGTCAAGGATTGATACAGTTTAAATATAGCTGGGTTACAATGCATGTCAAGGATTGATACAGTTTAAATATAGCTGGGTTACAATGCATGTCAAGGATTGATACAGTTTAAATATAGCTGGGTTACAATGCATGTCAAGGATTGATACAGTTTAAATATAGCTGGGTTACAATGCATGTCAAGGATTGATACAGTTTAAATATAGCTGGGTTACAATGCATGTCAAGGATTGATACAGTTTAAATATAGCTGGGTTACAATGCATGTCAAGGATTGATACAGTTTAAATATAGCTGGGTTACAATGCATGTCAAGGATTGATACAGTTTAAATATAGCTGGGTTACAATGCATGTCAAGGATTGATACAGTTTAAATATAGCTGGGTTACAATGCATGTCAAGGATTGATACAGTTTAAATATAGCTGGGTTACAATGCATGTCAAGGATTGATACAGTTTAAATATAGCTGGGTTACAATGCATGTCAAGGATTGATACAGTTTAAATATAGCATAGGTTTCAATGCATGTTAAGGATTGATACAGTTTATATATAGCATGGGTTACGATGCATGTTGAGAATTGACACAGTTTAGATATAATATGGTTTACGATGCATGTCAAGGATTGATACAATTTATATATAATATGGTTTATGATGCATGTCAAGGATTGATACAGTCTAGATATAATATGGTTTACGATGCATGTCAAGGATTGATACACAGAATTGATTCAGTTTTGATGACTATTGGTTGTAGAGATGTTTGCTATAACGTGAGTTAATAACATGATATGTACTAAAGGAACTGATACATGAATTTGTCTCTCATCCAGGGAGGAGTCATGCAGGTTATAATTGACTGGACATGTGACTTAGACTACAGTCAGAAGAACTGTCTGCCAGAGTATTCATTCAGACGCCTGGACAAGGGTGATTACAGTATTTCCAAGGGGTTCAACTTTAGGTGGGTTATCATGTTAGCCATGTCGGTTTCATGTCAGGTTGTTGAGAGCTTTCTGGAGAGAAACTTGAGATGACCGGATTAAAATGCATGCAGATCTCATTCATTTACAGTTTTCATTAAAGTTAGTTGTATAGCCTATACAGGACAGTGCAATTAACCCCAGCATTTTTTGACTGTTTATTATTTCTTGGCAAGTTTACGTTGAGTACTTTGACATTGCTTTCTAAACGACCGGCACTCATATCATTTTATAAAAGCCAACGCAGTTCAAACGCGGTATAAGGGATTACGAACTGCCTCCATAACCCCTTTGCCACAGAGCCAGCTGAGTGTGTTGATATCATTTAAAGGTGTGGGAGGTCAGCAAGGCCGAATGGATAAGAATGCATGTTCTTAACCATCCGGTGTGCTGATGCTGAGGTAAGGGGTTCAACCCCTACACCGGACAGTTGGACTAAAATGTTGACCTCTCGTCCTTGACTTGGGAAAGTAAATTACAAGTACCTCTGAAGTCAGAGTGGGTTCACCTGACGGCGAGGTACACTGTTAATAGGGAAAGCTAATCCACGTGCAAAATTCAGTCCAACACAACGAAGTAGTAGTGTATAGACTGCGCTTTAGTTCAAAAGCGAGCGCCAAAATAAATAAAAAAATTTATTGCAGATGTAGATTGTCCATTTCCAACAAATGCTATTCTTACTCTATATAAATTGAACATTTAGGGTTAGTTACGTTTTATTTGTGGATTTTAAAAATACACCTGGCTTCCAGGTCTACACAGAATAAAATGGGTGCTAGGAAATATTCTGGAGTGTAAAGGCTGCTGGTATCACATTGATCACATCACCCAGCGGCTGCTGATTGGTCTGTATTAATATGGGACTAGCACCATATACCCAATACACCGGAGGGTGTGAAACAATTCTTTACTTTTTTTTTAAAACTATAAATGTGTCCTTGAAATGCTCATTAATAAGAAGTTGTGAATTTCAGTGCGAAAAAGAGTGTTGAAGTGCCATGTAGAACACATGCTGTTAAATGCATGCGAATCGTAACAAAGAAGACAAGCATAGAAACATGTAGTGGCATTGAAAATGTGGTTTCTAAGGAAAATGCAAAGAATACCATATATGGACATAAATATGAATGAGAAAATCCTTCAAGAAACTAATCAAAACCTTAAATTAATTTAGAGAAATTAGACGTTTACAGGCAGATTTTGGGCACATTAGAAGAATTAAACATGAAAACTTAGTAACAGCTGGCAAAATTGATGGGAAAAGAACAAGGGGAAGGCAAATAGATGAATATTTGAATGGCTTGGAAACATGACATAATTAGAACAAGAATACAGACCTGATCCAGGACTCTGGTGATTATGGGAGATTGTGGATTGTGACCAATCATGCTTGTTGGCATGGCACATGATGATGCTTACAAAAGTCCAGTGAGCTACTGTCAGTCTGGAATATGCTGTAAGGGACATGGATGTTTGTAGCTGCTGGACCAACTGCTTGTATTCTAATGTGTTTATTGGAGAATTCTACTCTGTTCAGTTACAGTAAACTCTAACAGACTTGGTACAATTCCATCCATCCATCATGTGCCATGGCGGTAAGCGTGGGCGGTCATGATTCGCCATTTCACTTGATCACCAGAGTCGTGGATCAGCTCTGTGTTCCTGTCTCGACCATGCCACGTGGCCAAGCCATCCAGGTATTTACTTCTCTCTTCCCCTTGATATCTTTCCCTCGATCTTGCCAGTTGTCACTAAGTTTTCTAATTTATTTCTTCTCACAACATGTCCAAAAAATCTTCACTGCCTAATTTCTCTAATTAGTGTACGATTTTCATTTGTTTCTTGAAGGACTTGTTCATTGGTTTTTCTGTCTGTCCATGGTATTCTTTGCATTCTCCTCAGAAACCACAGTTCCACAGCCATCAGGTGTTTTTCAGCTTGACTGCTCATTGTCCACGTTTCACATCCATACAAAAGTACAGGTTCTTCTTCTTCTTCTTCTTCTGCGTTCATCCGGATTTTTTTTCCGGATGTAACTGCGTTGTGCCTGTTTACAGCAGAGCTGCGTTCTTGCGCCGTTAGGCCGACACATCCGACTTCTGCGGGCATTTGTTGACCGGGTTAACCTTCCCGGGGAAAGTACAGGTTCTATGTAGTACCTCAACTCTTTTTCTTGTTTCAATTGACATTTTTTTTATTGATCAGTGTGTTTTTCATCTTGCTAAAGGCTACTTTCACCATGGCGATTCTTGTTCTAATCTCTTCAAGGCATCTCCCATCAGAAGTTACGACTGTTCTGAGATAACTGTACCGATTCACTTGTTTAAGAATATTCCCATCTATGTGTATATTACATTGTGGTATTTCGTTATTTCTAGTGGCGACCATAATCTGTGTCCTTAATTCTAACCCTAGTTGTTCACTGTGTGCAGCAACCGCATCTACAATTCACAGTGACATAAATGTGCGGGGTGGGGGGGGGGGGGGGGGGTAGACACATCCAGTGTCTGCCTTCAACTCTCACAGACGCCTATGGACATGGGGGAGATGGTTGTGCGCTTGTGGGACCAGGTGGAGAAGGCGGGGGAACAGATTGAGAACCCATATGTGGAAAGAATGAGTTTGCGGGGGATCAGCAGGAGTTCTGGAAGAATCTCAAAACTGAGAGGGAAGACCAGAAGAACTTTTAGTCAGATAGTGGTGGGAACGATTAGTAGTATGACTCTTCGCTGGCTGTTGAATGAGGGTTCGGAGCACGTATGGGAATGTCCTGAGTGCAGTGATGTCGGTTCTTGACTCAACTCTGACAGACTTGGTACAATTCACAGTGACATAAATGTGCAGGGGGATAGACACATCCAGTGTCTGCCTTCAACTCTAACAGACTTGGTACAATTAATAGTGAGCACAGTGTAGATTTGCACACCATATGATAAGGACAGTATTCTCTCCCCTGATATTGGGAAACTGCATTGCACATCCAGCCTCTTTGGATAGGGGAGACAACTGGGAAAATGTTGTGTGCACATTACTAGGCCTCCAGCAGTTGAAAATTGAAAGAGCAAGCAGAATAGGCATCTGTCCAGAATACATTTTGAGTGGGAAAACCCCCTACAAACAAGAATATTTATAGCATGTGTGGTTATGATATACACACATTTTGATCCTCACTGGTGCGTTAGTGTAGGTGCGCTGTGCCGAGATTCTCCTTGTGTGATCTATGGGAGGAGACTGGAGCACTTATAGAGGTATCAGTCTTCGTTAATAGTGCTACTGTACAAACCAGTGCCAACCAAAAGAAACTAATTGGTAGCAACATTTTCAGAAAGTTTGTATTGATATCATTTAGTGTTTTGTGTGTGTGTGTGACAGAATATCAAAAACTCTCCAATAGACATTTTTATTGTGGCTAAATATTCCAGAATTCTCCTATAGACATATAATGAAATATAGTTGAGTTTATTGTGACTGAATATTTTAGAATTCTCCTATTGACATATGAGGGGGCTTCAAATGAATACCTTAAAAGTGTGAAAGACATTACAGTAACCATGCCATTTCTTGTAACCTGTCAATATTGTTGTTAAGGATGTCAATAGTGTTAAGGATGTGACATCATGGTGCAGACGAACACAGTTTACAGATGGTCGTCAAACTTTTGACATGCACCAAAGAGGAGCAGCGATCTGTTATCTGTAAATTTGTATCAGTGACCTCCACTTTCCGTGTGTACCACATTCCCCTGTACTCACCAGACCTAGCCCCAAGTGATTTCTACCTGTTTGGACAACTCAAAGAGGCATTGGGAATAACTACTTTTTCAGTCTGATGCAGACATACAGCAGGTGGTACATGAGTGGTTACACGCACAACCAAGAGAATTTTTGTCTACAGAAATCCAAGCACTTTATCGGCGCTGGAGGATGTGCATTGAATGCAGTGGTGACTACATCGAAAAATGAGACATTTGTTGTTTACTTTTTCAGAATAATTTCAGCCAAGAAAAACATTTAAGGTTTTCATTTGAAGCCTCCTCATATAATGATGAAATATACATGATTTTATTGTGACTGAATGTTCCAGAATTCTCCTATATAAACATATATTGAAACATCCACACCACTGTCCAAACCTGTGAGTTCTTGTTGCAGGTATGCAGATCATTTTAATATGATGGTCAACAATGAATCGGTCTTGTACAGGAACTTGTATAAGGCCACTGGAATACGCTTCTTAGTCACGGTTCAAGGTCAAGCTGGCAAGTTCAATCTTGTACCATTATTTCTTAATATTGGCAGTGGATTGGCTCTCTTGGGAATAGTAAGATCAAATTGTTTGTTTCTGTGTGTTTGCTTGCAAAGTTAAGAAATGTTTCTGTGCACATGACTCACTGCTAATGTACGAGGAGAGGTCCAAAAGTGTTGCACTTTAGTTTGAAGGAGACCTGGATTTGCTTTGCAGATTTGCTCTTCAGGTGCAGGAATTTTATTATGCAACAAGGCTCCACCAAGAAGACGGTGGAGAGATAATATATATACAGACCTACAAGCACTTGGAATCAACGACTGGCAAGAGAAGGTCAACCAGAGAGACGAATGGAGACGGATTGTATCTGCAGCAAAGAACCTCAATGGCTCGGATCGCTGAAGAAGAAGAAGAAGAAGCCTCTGTTTTGTCCATGACGCCATTTCTTACAAACCTGTACCAGTTTCCCCATCAATTTCTCATGCACACTACACCCACTGCTTGCTGTGTGCACGCTGGAAATTGAAACCGTTAGTGTGTCTTTACAATGTTACACAGCACTCCAGCTTGTCTTAACAATTGTTTGGTCAAGTGTGAAATATTTTGACTGCACCTCATAAAATCTACGAGGCAGTTGCATAATAGGTATTGCTGTAGCTGTATGAATTTAAAGAGTTTACTTAGAATAGGCCTCATGCTATGGTGAAGGAGTTACAAACGCAGTTCGTAATCCCACATGGCAAGTTCAAAACCAGTTCCTGGCAAGTTCAAAACCAGTTCCTGGCAAGTTCAAAACCAGTTGCTGGCAAGTTCAAAACCAGTTGCTGGCAATTTGGAAGCAGACCGCCTTGTGCTGGTTTTCATACAATGGTATGAGTTCCAGTCGTTCAGATAGCAATGGCAAACTCATCATCATCATCATCATCAAGTGCCACGTCGGCTGGTGAAGGTGTTTATGACTCTTCATAGATCTCGGTCATTGGTTTTCTGGATCAACTCTGCTGATAATATTACTCTATGCCGCCGTCCCAATCCATCCAGCATCATTGCTCTTGGTCTGCCTCTGCCTCTGCCTCTCTTCCCCTTGATCTTTCTAGTTGTCACAATGTTCTCCAATGCCTCTCTTCAAAGAAAGCTGTTTTCTTCTTTCTTCTTGTTGTATATAATGTTCTAGTTTCATTAGCCTCTTTCAGGCAGTCCCTGTTATTTACTTAGGCAGTCCAAGGAATTTGCAACATTTGTCTCAGGAACCACATCTCTTTTGCTTCCAAGCTCTTCCTAATTTGTTTATTTACATTCCAAGATTCACAGCCATACAGCAAAACAGGTTCTGTATATACAGCAAACTTCTGAACGTAAACTTGCCAAGAAATCTTAAACAACCAAAATTTCTGGAATTGACTGCAGCATCCTGTAAAGAATATGCAACTAACCTGTAACAGACCATGGCATTATGAGGTGGAATTGCCATCTCCCTTGCTTGTTATCTTGTTTCCCCAACTTTACCAAAGCTAGTCTGACCATCTATTGATTGAGCCATTCAGGGTGCTCACTGCTTGTGTATTTTCGTATTTCACTTATTCTTCTTGTGTACTTATTCTTCAGTGGAGCCTAGGCCCTCAACCATCTCACTCCAAGTCCGCCTAACATTTGCTATCTCTTGTTGACTTTCCATGTCTCTCCCATATTGTCTGTCTCTGTGTTTGATTCTCGTCTCCATGTGTTTTAGGTCTCCTTGTATTCCCTTTGCTCTGTGGTTTCCAGAGGAAGGACTTCCTAGTTATTCTATTAACAAGTTTTCTCAGCGTGTTCTATCCTGCACAACATCTTTTACTCAACTTCTGATTTACTTATATTTGTTGAGTTCTCTCCATAAGCTCAACATTGGTTATCCTGACATATCATTGTAATCCTTTTCTGTGCAGGCTCACATTACTGAATGTTGGTAATTTACTAGAATTGTCTCTATTGCTGATGCATATAGCAATACAAATTTGACAGCAATAATAATTTTACAGAGTTATGTATTTTAATATTGACACTGGTTTTTAATTTCTGTTGACTTCCACAGATTTCATAGTATTAATGAAAGCTTCTGTTGCCTTTTGTATTCTTGTTTTAATATCTGTTTCTCCATTTTGTATGCATGGTTTTATGTATGATTCCACATACTTGAAGTGGATCTTCTCCAGGAAAATCGGGTTGTCATTTTCCTGGTTTATTCCTATCATCTGTGTTTTTTTTTCCTCTATGTATTGTGCATCTTGTACTCATTGCTTCTTTATAGATATTTTACACTACCAAATTATTTATGGTATTCCTTGGGGTCTGGAAATCTACACTGCTGTGAGTTAGACTGAGAAGCTTTGTCTGCTTCCATGTATACCACCACTGTAAGTTACAAACAGGAAGAGGATGTGAACTTTGAGAAAGAGAGAGCTATCCATAAGAGAACAGATTCAAATCAGCAACAACTATGTGCACTCTTAACTGGCATGGTCAGATCTCCCTACTTGGTAGTGGTATAGTGGATTGAGGTCTAGCTTTCTGCGGACAAAGGTGAACAACTTGGAGCACCCATGTGCACATAACAAATCACCTCAGTGGTTGGTAATTGACAAGAGTAGGCCACATCAGCCACCCCACAGGCAAAATGACCCAATTAGAAAAATGACCCTGTTAGAAACATTACCCAATTAGAAACATTACCCAGTTAGAATCATTACCCAGTTAGAATCATTACCCATTTAGAAGCAATACCCAATTATAAACATTACCCAATTAGAAAAATTACCGACATAACAAATGATAGTGTGTGGGATTCTGCTGTACACACATGTGTAACATTGTCAGAGTTCATGCACTGTGCTGAGATGCTCTTTGTGTTATCTGTGGGGTGAGAATGATGCACTTAAGGAGGTATCCATGTGCAGTGGAAGTGATGCTTTACAAACAACACCAGCAGGAATGAGAAGATTGGCTACAGACAGGAATTAGTATCTTTTGAAAGTGTAGAAACTAAATGAGTCTTTGAAAGGTTACTGTACACTCTTTATTATCATCACATCTTCAAAAGGAGCATTTGTGTGATTTTATCATCCTTGTAGAGATGCAAACTGTTGGAGTCATGATTGTAGGACTATTTACTGATGACTGACTGGCACCTGGCCGTCTTGACAGACAATAGTTTGTAAAAATAAGAGTTATACCTCTCCATAACACAAAGTCTGGGCTGAGTTTAGAGACCATGTGTTGCCCATGCAGCATGATCCCTCTCTTGCTTTGTCTAGTTTACTCCAGAGGAATGGTAACACTAATACGTCTGGAACAAGACAAGCTGCAGAAGCTGTTGGATCAGCAAAGCAATACTCTAACTGCTTTGCCTGTCCTAGACCAGTTGCCAACCAAGGCTTAGGGCCTGGTCTACCCTGCCATGACATATAGTCTTTAGGTTGCATTTCCTCGCACTAGGGTAAGGCTTGTACCCTCCTAATTGCACTCCTTCACCCAAAGCCATTGGCACAATGTGGGGGTGTTAGGTTTGGTGATTGCCACCCAAAATTTGGTGCAGAACATATAAAGCATATATGTAAAGCATATGATAATATCTTACAATCGCCCATTCTTCTGCCTTCCACATTTCTGTCGCCCCCCCCCCCCCCACAACCAACTCAGACCAGTCCCACTGTAGACTTGCTATTGATTAATTGGGTTTTGTAGCTAAAGTAATCTATGAGATAAGGTAGCCAGTCCCATGCCAGCCCTCCTGAGTTGCCTCTTATGACATGCATGATAGTTAGTGTTAATATTCTTTGTTTCCCCTAAAATGTTGCTTAAAAGTTGAGAGGATCAACTTCATTGCACCAGGTTTTATCCCATATAGCTTGGTCTCTTTCCTCAAGGCAGCCTGTCGAAAGTGTCACACAAAGCACTAACTCTATAGTCCAGCGACGACTTCCTGGAGTCTCCGAGAAAAATGCACTCTGGAACTGACAGACAGCCTGGAATTGAACCTACAACCTTCGGGCGGCTTGACCACTTCGGCCATGTCAGAGACTCCCAAACACACGGGCATATCAAACTATATGCTATACATTGTTGTCACATTTTCATAGTCATGGTTTTATGTGATTTTGTCATCCTTATGAGATGATAAATTTTGAGGTTATATTGTTGGGGCTGGTCACTCATGTTGCTGTACATTATCATCATATCTCTACAGGCAACAGTTTTATGTGACTTTGTCGTACTCTACGTTCTGAAAGCGAGAGCATTTTACAAGGAGAAGAAGTATTTGGATGTCAAAGGTCAAGATGCATTTGAGGTAGGTGTTTTTTGTTCTTGTTGTTTTGTTAATATCAAGATTGTATTCATTTTGGTATTTCTAATACAGAGGTTACGATTCTTCTCTGTGGACAGACAGGTAGAGGAAAACAGCAAGAGATGACTCTTGACTGCCTTTCATGTTGGCTTGGGCAATTGTCATCACATGAATTGATACATTCATAGGGAATCAGTTGAAGTGGAGAAGCGTGATCACCCTTGCCAGTTGACAAAGCATTTGATAATGATGCTGATGAATAGAAAAGTGAAGGCTGTCATAGCTTGTTTAAACTTGACATTCCATCCATCCATCCATCCGTCTATCCATCCATCATGCATCCGTCTATCATTCATCCATCATTCATCCATCCATCATCCTTCCATCCATAGCCTTTTCTACTGCTTGAGGTATATTGAGTATATATTGAGTCCTGTCCCCAACATGGAGGATAGGCGGTTGAGCTGTTAAGACCTCTGGAGTGCTTATGTTTGGTTTGCTTACGTATTTTCCTCATGTTGGACTGGTAGTGGATGGTTCTGTTGCCCTGCTACTGAGTTGAGTGCGTGGAGCAACACTGAGCGGTGGATTTCAGTGGAGTGCTGTTACATTTGTCCGCAGTTGTTTGTAGTGTGAACTGCATGTTCAGAAAAATGGCAGCCAGCCAGTCACTGAACTAACTGGCTTGTCTTGTGCAGTAATATGTGGCTGCTGGTTTTCTAGTGACTCGCTTACATCAACGATGAACTATTTTTTGTGGTGGACTTTTGTGTTGGCATTCTGGCAGCGGCATTATGCATAGTATATCTGTTCAGGCTGTTGGTTTGTTGAAACTCCTGTCTGTTCCACTTTTCACATGGAGCAGTGAGGAGCATTTTGTGTGATATTCACTGGCACAGGAATGATAATGGGGGGACCCTTTTCCGTGAAGTTGGAACGGCGACTAACTGACTGAGTAAATATTGATAGCCCCATATTTGTGTTGTTGTTTGTCCATCAAGAATGATGATGACCATTAATTTCATCCAGTGGGGTTGAAAGTATGGAGCCATGAGTTCCAAGATGGCTGATAAGGCCTATTTTGGCTCGAAATGTTCTTTGACAATGTGGGCAAAGAATGCTTGACGTTCCAGGAGGGGGATCTCCTGCAGTGGTTTTTCTGTCCAGCCTTTTCTTCACAGCTTTAGCAGTTTTGGTTGCTTCACAAGTGACTGCACCCTTGCATAATGATGTACGCCATGAATTTTGGTCTTTGGCAGCAGTCTCCCAGGTGTCAAGATGAATTCCAAAAGCTTTTAGTGAGATCTTCAGAGTGTCTTTAAAATTGTAGAGACCAATTGGCATACGATGTGTGATATGGTCAATATCATGCCGGCCACTTTTACTTCCTAGAACATTTGTTGGTATACATTTTAGACTGGATATTTTAAATAAATCACCGCCTGAATGGAGATTTAAATACATGATGGCCTGGTCAGCAGACAAGCAGTCTAGTCTCTGTGATATGGTGGGTCCCTAATCTTGGCATGAATGTTAACCCTGGGAAGCACAATCCTTGGTTAGCCAAGAACAGGTTTACCTGCATTGCTCAGGCATACACAGACCTGTTGTTGGAGACAGCAGAAGATAGGCACCAATGGCTAGACTTGATTTGAAAACATGGAAACAAGTATAGGGGTTGGCAACTCAACTGACAACCCTAATTAGATTTTTGCATTGGCTTGCAGTCATGTTTTCTTATATAGACCAGCTCTTCTGGCAGATAATGACAATGTAAATTACTATTACTCAATAATAAGAGAGGCAGACCAAGAGAAATGATGCTAGATGGATTGAGTCGGTGGCATGGAGGAATATCATGAGCAGAGTTGATCCAGAACACCAAAGACCGAGATCTGTGGAGATCCATGAATGCTTAGGCCTGCTGGCAGGGCACTTGATGATGATGATTCATAAGCTGCCAGTCCTTACACTGGTTTCAATGATTCAACATCCAGTTAGCCATTATTGCCTGTCTTCATCAGTGGCTAGCTGGCTTGTCTGCTGGCTGTGCGTTGGAATTCACTTCAAAGCAGATTTTTAAGTTTGATCTGGGCTCCCAGTTTGAACCAGCCTAAAATGTGTACCAGGAATTGTCTTCAGAAGTAAAGATGGCCGTGGTGTGTTGACCACACCACTGCCCCTCGGGTGCTGATTCGTGTATACAAGTTTGGGGCAAGCTCTATATACCTAGTACATTTTAAGACATGTAAAAAGGGTCCTTTTCTTCAATTAATTCAGCAGCTTTGAGAACCTCTGACTTTGCTTGCTGTGATAACTCTCTATTTTTATATGAGAAGTAGTAACAATTTTGTTACATTGTTGGCTGTTTATTATTTCCATCTTTTTATCTTCATTCATTTTATACTGTACCAAATGAAATTTTAGTGTGTGTTATATTTGTTTCTGAAATTATTATTATGTTTAAATCTTGAATTTTATTTTCATTTTTTGAAATATATTTTAAAGATTTCTGTTTTCTATTTTAAATATGAAACATGGTTAAAGTGATTTGCATTCATGTTATTTATATCTTACTTTTTTCCTGGATGAAAATGTCTGTGGGACTACAGTTGTTTTACATGAAGATGATTAATCTTGTGATAGCGTAATGTCTATAAAATAAGTTGGTTAAAGCAATTTAGCCTTGCCTAGGAATTAGATATCTGACCATCAAGTGGCAATGATGAAAGATAGGTAAATAAGTAATAACATGACTTTATCTTACACACATATTTGTTTTTATTATCATCATTTGCTGCTCTTTATTGATCATATCAGATGTATACATTATACATTTTTATTAGATTAATTTTTCTGTTCGCTTTGTATCTGATATCATTTGCTTAATGGTAATTCTGTTTTTAGTTTCTTGTCACCTCAATCTTTATCTCCTTATTGTTTCATTAAAAGCTGTTTTTTCTTATGAAGATTGCAAAACCAAAACAATAAGTGCTTTTTATGCTTAATATTTTGTGTATTATCAATTCTACACCTGCCGTAGCTCCCCTCCTTGTAGATATTTAATCTCCATCTACAGGTTTTCCTGCCTTTGTAGCTAGTGCACTTATCTGTTCTTGGGTTCAAATCCCACTTATAGTAGGATATTTATCATGGCCACGTGGCTCTGGGATTAACCCATTGACCCCGTCTCATAAAATGGGTACTGAAAAATGATCTGAAAGTCGGTCACATCATTCCTCTTGAGTGCCATTTGGTCAATAAATATGAACTGAGCATCTTAACTCCAACATACCACAATACATGTCCTCCTTATATGTCCAACATACATGGTAAGTTACGGTGATACAATTCTTTGTTTCCTTGATGGGTCCCGCAAACACATGAGCATGTCTTGCTGCACACACTACACACTGTAGTCATATTTCTGTAAACATTATTTTTTTTTGTAAATTTTGTTTTATGTATGTTATGTATCTTTTATGTAGCTTTAATAGACAATGCTAATTAATGTAACATGTAATTCAGGTGGTTTTTTTTTTTCCAACAGTGCATAACAATGTACTTTTATCCAGCTTTAGTTCTTATCCTCCATTTCCTTAATTCCTGTGTGTGCTGATAGTTGCCTCCGTTTAATTGTTCCTCCCCCTACCTTGTAATGTTATCAGAACCACCAATGTCAGAGAGAAGATGAGTGAGTTCACTGGGAGAGAAGCTTATTCATTGTTATGTTGGAGGACATTGTTGGTGACTTTACTGAATACCTACCTGTGTTAGAGTTTACAATGGTTCAGACATGCCCAACTACACAAGCATGTGTACTTTGGTTTGTCAGAATAGTCCATGGTTTCATTCCATAGTTGTTGTTGAACCCCAAAAATTGAGTTAGAAAAAGAGGGGTTGGCTGCTGCTGAGCTGATTCTGGAGACCAAACATTAAATTTTAATATTGTGAATGAATGAAAATATTGAAGCTTGATGTAAGGGAGAAAAGAACAGATACAGGCAAAAGTTTCTGCCAAAGTCTTTAGCAATGAACAATAAAAACAAAAAAACAAAACCTACATAATTTGTGTTTTATTTGGTCCCCATGAATTGGGGACTGGTGATTGGTGACTGAGCTTCATCTTGGTGGACAGGCAATGTGCTCATTCTGAGCTCTGCAAGCAGGACATGCAAGACTTGCTCAATCCAGACTTGTGTGCTCTGCAAGCAGGGAATGCAAGAATTGGGTGCTGAATGTCTACCTTCATCATGGAGAATTGTCGTGTGAGTTCTCAGCAGTCTTCATTATAGAAGAGGCCATGGTCAAACCTCTGTTAGCCAGTCTAGTATCTGCCCAGGATACCCCACAGTACTAGTGTCCTCCCAGGGTGCCCCACAGTACTAGTGTCCTACATGATCAAGAGGATAGAGGAGGGGTCGATCCGAAGAGAATGGTTGCTGCCTCTGGAGCGGTCTTGACTGGCAAAGATTAGTTTCATCTTCGTGCCAGGGCATGCGGGAGTACAAGGAAATGAGCGGGCTGACAAGCTCGCAGGTGAGGCTACGGTGGAGGGCGGACGCGCCATGGACCAGGCCGACATTCTGAATGCTCTACGAGAAGTAAGGCTTTTGTGAGAACCAAGTGATGACTGTGAATCTACAACAATGGCCAGACTGCGAGAGCAGCAAATTAAAAGAGGGGTGGCCAAACAAGAACACTACGCAGGAAGCCAAAGAAGATTGATAAACCAACACAGAACTGGCGTCGTTAGCCGCTACACGTTGCGGGATTTGCTGAGGAGGGGATCCAAGCACTTATGGACTGAATGGTTCGATGTGCAATGAGGATGATCTGTCGACTAACTAACTAACTAACTAACTAACTAACTAGTGTCCTCCCAGGGTTTCCCATGGTACTAGTGTCCTCCCAGGATGTCCACGGTTCTAGTGTCCTCCCAGGATGTCCCATGGTTCTAGTGTCCTCCCAGGATGCCCCACAGTACTAGTACCCTCCCAGGATGTCGCATATGGGTTTGATGTTTACACCATCAGGCAACTTCTCATGATGAAATTGGCAAATTTTTGGAGTTCATCTTTTGTTTCATACAGCTTGCAGTTTATTGTTGATTGAATGAGCCAGTATATCTTTTACGTTGATTGAACAAGTGGTGAAGCAGAGAGACAAAATCTTGTGCATGGAATACACATTCAGATATAACTGTTTTAGAAGTTCCTCTGTTAGAAACTGTAGATGGTTTGGCAAGTGCAGAAACTTATGTAATTTTGTTTTACGCATTTATTAATGTTTTGTTTTTTGCAGAAATTTATTTCATGTTTTCAAAACAATAAGTACATTTCATGAATTGCATGCAATAGCACCTTTGGTTCTGTGCATTTGTATTTTTTCCCCTGTTTGCTCATTTTAACTTGAGCGTAGTCCACACAACTGATTTTTTGCAATTGGACCAGCTTTCCCTATTACCACTGCCCCCCGCCATCAGGCGAACCCACTCTGACTTCTGAGGTACTTGTAATTTACATCACAAAGTCAAGGACGAAAAGTCAGCGTTTAAGTCCAGCTGACCAGTGTAAGGAGAGAACCCCTACCCCACTTTCAGCACTCTTTAAGTTTAAGAGTGTGCGCCCTTAACATTTTGGCCATGCGATTTCTGCGTTTTCATGTATAACAGATTGTCTTATTCCTTGAAAGCAATTAGCTCAAAATGACTATAAGCAATTGTGAGAGTAATTTAACTTTGAACAAAGACGGCACAAAAATTAGGTATGGTGCCAGGCATATTTTGCTGTATCTCATCAGCTGCAACTACAAGGCTGGATATCATGTGAAGTGAATAAATCATTCCTGTTTTGACTGAAATAATAGGCTAAGTGGTCAAGCCGTTTGACTCGTGCTCCGAAGGTTGTGAGTTCGATTCCGGGCCGCGTCCTTCGGTTTACGAGTTAAATGTTTCAGAGACTCCTGTGGGTCGTCGCTAAAAGCTACGGAGTTCGTGCTTTGTGCGACGCTTTCCGTGCTACGGAAAGAGACCGAGCCATATGGGATAAAACCCGGTGCAATGAAGTCGACCCTGTCGACTTTTAAGCGACTTTTTTTTTTAATAACACAGTCTCTGATGCTAATCATTTGTAATGCATGTGTTACTACAGGAATTCATCTGTTCACTTCATATTACAGTAAAACATTGATTATCCGTCACTGTACGGACCAGGACTGTGACAGATAACTGAATAGACGGATAACAGAAATCTCTTAATACTTATATACAGTAATGTGGTTTCACTGTGAGCTTGGGATGAAAATTAAAATAAAATCCTTTAAAAGTCAATAATACAAACATATTCTATTTAATTTTACAAAGTGATCAATATAAACTTCAATATAAGTATAGTAATGCACATAAATGTAATACTATAAACTTACGTTACTTTAAAATAATCTGTCATCTCCTTCTGTGTCTTTGAGGCTCGAACGTTTTGCTCGGCAATGTTCTGTATCTTACGCAGAAATAGGATCTGTGTTGCATTTTCCTCCTCATGCATTTCAAACCAGTAGATGCACTTTGATAACATTGTTTCTGCTTCTGAGTGGCTAGTTGTAGGTTTTTGGTTAAAAACTGATCCTTCATACTCATAAATTTCTTCTTCAATGGTAGTCACACTCGAAACAATTTTATCATCATTCAACATTTCAAAACCTCCATCCATTTTGTCACATTCCAATTTGCTACTTCTTCTGGCCTAATGTTTTCACTGTTTAGTCTTACATTGTTTCACAGTTGCACAATTTCGTCAAGGCTAACAGTCTCAGTTCCTTCAGTTTCGTCAATAGGTTCAGGCAAGAGTTTATTCCACCCATTCTTTAGGTGAGACACTGTAAAGTCAACCCAGGCAGTGGCGACATTGATAATAGCATCCTTTTTGTTGTATCACACATTTTTTTTTTAAAAAGACGATGACGGATAACAGAAACTGACAGTTAAAGGAGTGATGGTTAATAGAAGTTTCCCTGTATATCCAATTCTGCTGTAGCATTTGACGAACTTAGAGGAAATATGACAAGCAAATGCTGCTACCTGATTTTTGTGTCTTCATTGTTCTATTTAATTTAACTAGGAACATGAGATTGTAAAATAAATAGGTAGTTTTTGTGCTTGTGTGCTACAAGTTAATAAGGCTGCGGCTGCCGAGGATGTGGCAACAGAATTTTGTCTATGTTAACAAGTTTTCAACATTATTTGTGGGAATTGCATCATTGATATTACCATCTTTGAAAAGAGCATTCATTCACTCATTGTCCTACCAGCGGTAGATGGGACATAACACCCTTGTTTTATTTTATCATATTTACACAATCATCCGTGCAATGTTCAATTAAGTAACAATAATGACAACAACCAATCACGTGGTTCATTCAGGTATCAACAATAACAACAACAGATAAGGTGGTTCAGTCACATGACAAGAATGCCAGCAACAGATCAGGTGGTTCAGTCATGTCTCAAGAATGTCAACAGAAATCATTGCTCAGAAGACAATGGCATTTCATTAGAACAGTGCAAAACCAAGAGATCCACCTTGGAAACAATGAATAGATTGGTGACTGAGACTAGGTAGCTCTCTGAACAAAGAAAATACCAAGGTCCTTTGAAAATGACCATACTCTGCCTTGACCTTGTTAAGGCACAAGTGGACAGAGAAGCAGAAGAAGGAATGGAACATCCAACAAACCTTTCAGTTGGGGCTAAACTATAATGCCAGATATGTTTGACTGTGTGAGACTATATTTTGTTGTAATTTGTTTCCTCATGTTTTATTTTAGACAGTTTCAATATTAAAATCTTGGCGTGAAATGAGAACTAGCAATGAACTGCTACATTAAGAAGGTAATACTGAGTGGCCTCATAATAGTATTTAAATAGCTATTAGGGGTGATTTTTTTAAAAATGTGTTCTTCATTCTGGCACTTCCATAAGTTAATTCTGTGTCTAATCTCCTCCCATGACTTCACAAAGTTAATTCTGTGTCTGATCTCCTCCCGTGACTTCACAAAGTTAATTCTGTGTCTGATCTCCTCCCGTGACTTCACAAAGTTAATTCTGTGTCTGATCTCCTCCCGTGACTTCACAAAGTTAATTCCATCCCTGGCTGTTCCGTGCCTTTATGAAGTTAATTATGTCTATATTTACACCAAGACTTCATGAAGTTAATTCTATCTCTGGCCACCTCCCATGATGTCATGAAGTTAATTTTATCTCTGGCCACTTCTCATGACTTGATGAAGTTAATTCTATCTCTGGCCACCTCTCATGATATCATGAAGTTAATTCTATCTCTGGCCACCTCCCATGACTTGATGAAGTTAATTCTATCTCTGGCCACCTCCCATGATGTCATGAAGTTAATTCTATCTCTGGCCACCTCCCATGACTTGATGAAGTTAATTCTATCTCTGGCCACCTCCCATGATGTCATGAAGTTAATTCTATCTCTGGCCACCTCCCATGACGTCATGAAATTAATTCTATCTCTGGCCACCTCCCATGACTTGATGAAGTTAATTCTATCTCTGGCCACCTACCATGATGTCATGAAGCTAATTCTATCTCTGGCCACCTTCCATGATGTCATGAAGCTAATTCTATCTCTGGCCACCTTCCATGACTTGATGAAGTTAATTATATCTCTGGCCACCTCCCATGATGTCATGAAGTTAATTCTATCTCTGGCCACCTTCTATGACTTGATGAAGTTAATTCTATCTCTGGCCACCTCCCATGAAGTCATGAAGTTAATTCTATCTCTGGCCACCTCCCATGAAGTCATGAAGTTAATTCTATCTCTGGCCACCTCCCATGACTTGATGAAGTTAATTCTATCTCTGGCCACTTCCCTTGACTTCATGGAGCTAATTCTATCTCTGGCCACCTTCCTTGATGTCATGAAGTTAATTCTATCTCAAACATGTTGGTCTGATGAAAAGCCAGAAGATACACTTTGATATCATGATAAGCCTGGAGATACATGTTGGTATGATGAAAAGCCTGAAGATACATGTTTGTGTGACAATTAAAAGACAGGAGACAGATGTTCATATAATTAAAAACCAGGAGATACATGTTGGTATGATGAAAAGCCAGAAGATACATGTTTGTGTGACACTTAAAAGACAGGAGACAGATGTTCATATGATGAAAAGCCAGGAGATATGTGTTGGTATGATGAAAAGCCAGGAGATACATGTTGGTATGATGAAAAGCCAGGAGATACATGTTGGTATGATGAAAAGCCAGGAGATACACTTTAGTATGATGTAAAGCCAGGAGATACACTTTAGTATGATGTAAAGCCAGAAGATACATGTTGGTATGATGAAAAGCCAGGAGATACATGTTGGTATGATGAAAAGCCAGGAGATACACTTTAGTATGATGTAAAGCCAGAAGATACATGTTGGTATGATGAAAAGCCAGGAGATACATGTTGGTATGATGAAAAGCCAGGAGATACACTTTAGTATGATGTAAAGCCAGAAGATACATGTTGGTATGATGAAAAGCCAGGAGATACATGTTGGTATGATGAAAAGCCAGGAGATACACTTTAGTATGATGTAAAGCCAGAAGATACATGTTTGTGTGACAATGGAAAGCCAGGAGATAGATGTTGATATGATGAAAAGCCAGCAGATAGATGTTGATATGTTGAAATGCCAGGAGATATTTGTTGGTACAATAAGAAGCCAGGAGAAACATGTTGGTGTGATCAAAAGTCAGACGATGCATGTTGGTATGTTGAAATGCCAGGAGATATTTGTTGGTATAATAACAAGACAGGAGAAACATGTTGGTGTGATAACAAGTCAGACGATGCATGTTGATATCATGCAGCTTTACTTTAGAGTTAGCCTTGTTATTCAGTGTTCGGGTCATGGTCATGCTATATCTGGCACCCCATTGGCAAGATGAAACCCTCGATGCTCTCTCTAGGTCATTGTGACAACTTCTGTATTCTCTAGGCACAAGTGAAGGCCTAATACTTGACATCCTATATGGCAGTCTCTGCCTTGGGACTATTTTTCTGTCTACCTGTTGTCCCATCGTGTTCAGATTAGTATTATTGCTGTGTTTTGTTCTCAGCTTCTTGATTTGGAATAATAATTATGTTCCATTTAGTATAATTTATAATGACTCCCAATGAATTTACTATAGTTTTTAATTTCACTTGTGGGATTTACTGTACATTAATTGGCACTCATAGAAGTAGAGGAGGGAAGTAGAGATTAGAGGGCAGACTAAACAATATAAAACTTGAAAGCTATATTGACATTAGCAGGTTTTGAACCTTTGAAGAAGAGACATGATTGGTTGGTTCCTTTTTGGTAAAAGTAATACATGCCATGGGGCATTTATTATCATCCCTGTCCACAGCTTTCTGTCTCATACACACAGCCAATAATTTTGCATACAGATGTTCCTCCATATCATGATGTCAAACTGTCCAGCATTGTCTCCCTGCCTTTCTTCCCCTCAAACTTTCCCATTGTCATGACATACTCTATCTTGTCCCTTCGCATGATGTGTCCAGACAATGTGGATTGGCTTCTTCCAGTGCAAGTAACCAGTTCTCTTTTTGGGTTCATTTCTTTCAAGATACCCTTCATTAAATTTTTTTAATCTATCCATGGTATTCTCATCATCTTTCGATAAATACACCATCTCCACAGCTTGCACTAATAGTTGGTAGTTTTACAATCCTTAAGACACATTGGTATGGTTAATCACCTGGGCCGTCATCATGTCAGTTCTTTGAAGAATAGATTTTGTTCCTCCCAGTGCTGCTGAGTTGTCCACTCTTGGCAGCCTAGTGCCATCCTTTTAAAGATGCAGGTGGTCTTTTGTAGGTGTTTCAGGGACATATAAGGAATCTCTAAACGGTCCAGACTGACTTATAGCTGTGTCATCTGCGTGCCTGGGCTTGCAGGTGTAAGAGGCCACACACGGGCAGATATGCTGGCAGGCATGGAGGTGTAAGAGGCCTCACACAGACAGATATGCTGGCAGCCATGGAGGTGTAAGAGGCCACACACGGGCAGATATGCTGGCAGCCATGGAGGTGTAAGAGGCCACACATGGGCAGATATGCTGGCAGGCATGGAGGTGTAAGAGGCCACACACGAGCAGATATGCTGGCAGTCGTGGAGGTGTAAGAGGCCACACATGGGCAGATATGCTGGCAGGCATGGAGGTGTAAGAGGCCACACATGGGCAGATATGCTGGCAGGCATGGAGATGTAAGAGGCCACACACGAGCAGATATGCTGGCAGTCGTGGAGGTGTAGGAGGTCACACACGGGCAGATATGCTGGCAGGCATGCTGGTGTAAGAGGCCACACACGAGCAGATATGCTGGCAGTCGTGGAGGTGTAAGAGGCCACACACGGGCAGATATGCTGGCAGGCATGCTGGTGTAAGAGGCCACACACGAGCAGATATGCTGGCAGTCGTGGAGGTGTAAGAGGCCACACACGGGCAGATATGCTGGCAGGCATGCTGGTGTAAGAGGCCACACACGAGCAGATATGCTGGCAGTCGTGGAGGTGTAAGAGGTCACACACGGGCAGATATGCTGGCAGGCATGCTGGTGTAAGAGGCCACATATGAGCAGATATGCTGGCAGGCGTGCAGGTGTAAGAGGTCACACACGGGCAGATATGCTGGCAGGCATACAGGTGTAAGAGGCCACACACGGGCAGATATGCTGCATGCTGTGGGGAGTGGATGAGCAATGGATCAGGCTGACATCCTGGATACAAGACAAGTAAATGACTCAAGGGATGGATGTGATTCTGCATCTTCCATCATGACTGCAAGAGCACAAGTGAAACAGAGTTAAGTTAAACAAGAGCGCCATGTGCAGTGGGCCATAGAAGAATAGTCAGAGCTGGTATCGTCAGTGGCTACACGCTGAGGCGAGATACTGGGCGCGGGGAGTCTGAGTACTGATACACTATTAGTTAGATATACAAAGAGGATGATCTGTTGATTATCCGGCTAACTAACAGAGGAAGTTAGTAACTGCTGAAAATACTTGAAAATTCACTCAGTCAGCGTGTTTAGTGGTTTGCATGGTAGAGAATGAGCAAAGAAATTCAAGCTCTTGGATTGTCTAGGGAGTAATTGAACTGTGTGTGATCACTTGCTTGCTGTTGAATGAGTCAAGGCAGATGGATGTCTTTGAATGGGATTTCAATATGTTATATCATCTGCTGTTTCAGTCTTTTGGAGGTCAAAGTAATGATGCAGCCAGTAAGAATAATTCTTGAGTGATTCTCTCCCTTGACTTTATCCCTTCTGTCTCCCAGATTTTCCCCCAACAGAGAGGCGTTATTGATACCAGAGATAAGCAACAAATTATGAAAACTGGTATAAAATAGAGGGTACTTGATTAAGTTTATTGATGTTTGTTGCTGTAGCAACATAAGAAAAACATGTCAAACAGAAATTATTAATGTTAAAACATATACAAAATATCATGCAAAGACAATCTGAGAAATTTAATATTTCAATATTAGGTAGTCATTATTTGCCAGTTTGTTCTATAAGTTCTTGTATTTATGTAGTTGCTTATGTGTTCATTTATCCGTTTATTCACAAATTCCTTTTCATTTATATATTTATTCTTCTTCTTCGTTCATCCGGAGTTTTTTTTTTCGGATGTGATTGCGTTGTGCCTGTTTACAGCAGAGCTGCGTTCTTGCGCCGTTAGGCCGACACATCCGACTTTTGCGGGCATTTGTTGACCGGGTTAACCTTCCCGGGGATATATTTATTCAATCATGTATCCTTTCATTCACGTAAGCATTCATTTATCTAGCTGTTCACTCATCCATTCACTATCTCTTGTTCATTCATTTCTCTAGTGGTTTATTCTTTCATTCATTTAATCCATTAATTCACACGTTTAGTCATGAATTTATTCATTCATTCTTTTCAATTTTATTTTGGGGTGTAAAGATGCACTTTGTTCTTAATATAGTTTTACATTACTCTACATACATAAGTGCATGTGTGCACGCACTTGCGCGCGCGCGCACACACACACACATACACCCCCACCCACCCACCCACCCATCCCTCCCTCCCTCCCTCTATCTATCTTGGGTTGACAAATCCTAGCCAGTAAGATTCTCAGCAAGGACTAAACCTTGGTTGTATGTTTAGTAGGTTATCATACGACCTCTCTGCCATGAAATGCTCAATTTTCTAGTCTATTGTCAAAATTCAGAAAGTAATAGCAAACTTCTGAATGTAAAGTTGCCTAGAAAATCGCAAACCAAACAATGCTTGTGTTGATTGCGGCATCCTATAAGGGACATGCAACTGACTTGCTGTCAAAAGTGTATATTGATATTGAAATAATATGAGCAGTGACAATTTAATGCATTATAATTTTGAAACATAGTTCACACAAAAAGTAGCAGAAACGGGGAAAAGAAAAACTGGAGATTGAGAAAAACATTCGCTCAACATTATATTGTTCACTATTTACTTTCGCCAAGTCTACTGCAACTTTAAAAGATGTTTATTCTTGCATATTTGCTTTCCCCGTGTTAAATAAATATTTGAAAGAAATATTATATAGAACATCATTATTTAAATCTTAAATTATGCATAGATTCATACCAACAGTATATATTGGATTCCTTTCATTTTTTTTTTTTTTTTCAAAATTCATATTATCATGTGGTTTTTTATAAAAAATATATATATATTGAGAATATTGTGGGCAGATAAGCAAACAAATGTTGAGAATATAGTGGACATATAATAAAGTGGACAGATAAGATAACAAATGTTGAGAATATAGTGGGCAGATAAGTAAACAATTGTTGAGAATATAGTGGGCAGATATGATAACAAATGTTGAGAATATAGTGGGCAGATAATAAAGTCGATAGATAATAAATTGGACAGATAATATAGTGGGCAGATAAGATAACAATTGTTGAGAATATAATGGGCAAATAAGATAACAAATGTCAAGAATACAGTGAGCAGATAAGTAAACAATCGTTGAGAATATAGTGGACAGATGATAATTTCCTTTTTGTTGCATATCCCTTACAGGACGTTGCAGTCAGCATCAGCATTTTTTCAGCTGCTGTTGATGTACTAGGCAAGATTATGCTCAGTAGTTTGCCATTGCTTTCTGCGCGGCCGGCTTACGTACCCCGTAAGTTACCAATGCGGCGAGAACCGCTACCGACTCTCATGCAGGTTACGTTACTCACGAGAATATACGGGATTACGGAGAAAGACATTAACTCCTAGGCCAGGGAGACCAGCGGATGATAAAGTAGGCAGATAATATAGTGGACAGATAAGAAAACAAATGTTGAGAATATAGTGGGCAGATAAGTAAACAATTGTTAAGAATATAGTGGGCAGATAAGATAACAAATGTTGAGAATATAGTGGGAAGATAAGATAACAAATTTTGAGAATATAGTGGACAGATAAGAAAACAAATGTTAAGAATATAGTGGGCAGATAAGTAAACAATTGTTAAGAATATAGTGGGCAGATAAGATAACAAATGTTGAGAATATAGTGGGCAGATAAGTAAACAATTGTTAAGAATATAGTGGGCAGATAAGTAAACAATTGTTAAGAATATAGTGGGCAGATAAGATAACAAATGTTGAGAATATAGTGGGCAGAAAAGATAACAAATGTTAAGAATATAGTAGGCAGATAAGTAAAGAATTGTTGAGAATATAATGGACAGATAATATAGTGGACAGAGAAGAAAACAGATGTTGAGAGCTGCAGGTGTTACACAATCACTCATCAAAACCATAAGGACAAGACACATTATATTTATTGAACCATATGAATATAAGGGAAATGCATGGTACCAATCTCAAACCTGGACTTTATCCAAATTACACCTTCACAAAATCAACACCTGCGAAATGAGATGCCTGAAGAGAGCTGCCAACTTAACAATCCGAGACCGAGTAAGAAATGCTATTATCAGACAGACAGTGGGATCAACACCTTGTGCCACATTTATTGAAAGGCAGAAGATCAAGTAGTTTGGCCATGTCATTAGAATGCAACACCAACAACTACCATCACTGGACTTACATCAAAGATCATCTGCGACGAGACCACGAGGGCGTCCAAGAAGAAACTGGATTGACAACATCAGAGACATTGTACAACCACACGGAATGACACTCCAGTGCTGCCCACCGGGCGCTGGAACGCAAATTATTCCTCCCCACAAAGCTTGACGGCAGAAATGGAAGATGATGATGATGATGATGATGATGATGATGATGATGATGATGATCGTAGCATAGTGGCTAGCATGCTTGCCTGCTGGTCCTGTGGTCGTGTGTTTGAATCTCCTCGAGGAGGAGAACGATTTTATTGGCTTGGGCTCTCTATTCCACCCAGCCTAAAAAGTGTGCCAGGAATTGTCCTGGGAAGTACAAGCAACTGGTGTGTTACCTGCCACGGTATCCATTAAGTGCTAATTGGTCTAAAAAAATGCGGTGCTAGTTTGAAGCTACCGATTGGTCTAAATAAATTTACTGCTAGGACTGATGTAACATTTGTTTGAGTTAGTTTTATTTTGACATTCGTACTGCTAGGGTTCATGTAGACTGCACTACTACATTCACTCTTAGAAGATGTGAGAATGTTCTCCAGTTTAGTGCAGAATAACCTCACACACTAAGTTTCATATAGGATTGAACTTGAAGATTTACTTTTGAGTTCTAAGGGAACCATATTTTTCCATATATTTTAAAATTAAAACCATAACAAAAAGAAACAAATCTGTTTTGTTTAGTTACAGCCTTGCACTAAGGCATACAAACTCTTGAAAACAGTGTTCCACAAATGCAGTTCTTCCATCATTTAGGGGTTGTTTTGCTTTTACTACTGATTTGTTTAATTTTCCCCTTGCTTTTTGGTTACCTTTTTTGAAAAAGTCTGACCATATGTGAATTGCAGCCATAGCTTGCTAGATGTAAGCTGATAGTTTTACCCATTTGATTATGAGACTCAGACTATTCATCAGTTCACCTAGGTTGCTCTAGGCAATGAGCTTATCAAGGTTCTCTAGTACTATTAGTTCATAAAGATTATCTCAGGGAAAATAAGTTTATCAAGATTACCCCAAGGAAAATCAGATCATCAAGATTACCCCTGGTAAATTAGTTCATCAAGATTATCCCAGGGAAAATAAGTTCATCAAGATTATCCAGGAAATTCAGCTCATCAAGATTACCTCAGGGAAAATAAGTTATCAAGATTACCCCAGGGAAAATAAGTTCATCAAGATTACACCAGGGAAAATAAGTTCATGAAGATTACTCCAGAGAAAATCAGCTCATCAAGATTACCCCAGGAAAAATAAGTTCATCAAGATTAACCCAGGGAAAATCAGCTCATCAAGATTACCCCAGGGAAAATAAGTTCATCAAGATTAACCCATGGAAAAATCAGTTCATCAAGATTATCTCAACAATCAGTACCGCAAAATTCTCCAGTACTATCAGTTCATCAAGATTATCTCAACAATCAGTACAGCAAAATGCTGTGATGTCGGTTCCTAAATCAATCAATCAATCAATCAATCTCAACCCAGGAATGCTACCTGGTCAAATAAGCACGCTATAGTCGGATGTGTTGGCCTGCGGGTTTCGGCCCAAAGGCGCATAACAGACACACCGCAATCACATCTGAAAAAACACTCCGGATGAACGCAAAGAAGAAGAAGATCTCAACAATCAGTACAGCAAAATTCTCCAGTACTATCAGTTCATCAAGATATCTCAACAATCAGTACAGCAAAATTCTCCAGTACTATCAGTTCATCAAGTTATCTCAACAATCAGTACAGCAAAATTCTCCAGTACTATCAGTTCATCAAGATATCTCAACAATCAGTACAGCAAAATTGATTTGATTTGGGTTTTATTTGTGTTTGGGGTCACTTTCAGTGCATGTGGATATCTATACCAGTGCTCTGTGCATATGGATATCTATACTAGTGCTCTGTGCATATGGATATCTATACTAGTGCTCTGTGCATATGGATATCTATACTAGTGCTCTGTGCATATGGATATCTATACCAGTGCTCTGTGCATATGGATATCTGTACTAGTGCACTGTGCATATGGATATCTATACCAGTGCGCCAGCCTCCTTCCATAGATCACACAAGGAGAATCTTAGCTCAGTGCTATATATTAAGGCTAAACATCTGATTCATGCAGTGAATATTATTGAACCGATTCAATGCCCAAACAGAAAGTAGATTTGGACCATACTTGGTATACAATCAAATGAACAAGTAAAGTAATGTCAGTTCTGTTCCCTGAGCATTGAAATTGCAGAAGATACCACAAAACAAAACAAAACAAATAACATGATAACCCTAGTATGGCCATATATCGTCCTTCTGTCCTAATAGGAGATTCACTGCACTGAATCAGATATGCACATTTCTTCTGATGGCTTCTGGCAGTAACAGTGCATTCTGGATCATGTGAGCATTGTTGAAATAACCTGAGAATATTGCATAGGCTCAGTTTATATAGTAGCTGCATCGTTGAAAGAACTGACCCTAGTTGCAAGCAAGATCTACTATTTGCTTGTGAAAGTCACTTTATTGTTAAATTTCAGTGTTTATTGTATTGTGGCATTTACTCATAGTGTTCATTGTATGGGAATGTCCAGTGTGAAATGACAGTTCATTTGACATGTCATAATTCATTATATTGTGATATTCATTTTAATGTGAAACTCACTTTATTGCTGTGGCCTTGAAATCAACCGACAGTACTACCGAGAAGTTACCCATGTGGTATACAATGGTACGGCGATTACCTATTCAACTGTCTTAAAACCTACTAGAAAGTCGAATAGAGGTCCTGGAGATGTGGACACACAGAAGAATATGTTGTATTTCATGGAAAGAGAAACAGTCAAATACAGAGGTTCTAGAACAACTAGGAATGAAGAGAGAGTTAATGACAGAAATAAAAAAGAGGCAAGTGAAATATTTCAGCCATGTTAAAAGACATAACACTCTTATAAAAATCATACTGGAGGGCAAGGTTAAAAGCAAATGAGCAAGAGATAGACAATGATACAAGTGGGAATATAACATCAAGAGATAGATGAACATCAATCTGACAGAATGTACAGCCAAAGCAAAAGACAGACAGTGTTAGAGATCCATTGCAGCCAACCTTCACTGTAGAGGCAGCACCTGATTGATTGATTGATTGAAAATCTACTGTCATAAACATGAATCCACTATGTCCTAGTTACTGTTTTTACAGTTGTCTGCCCCATACATTTGTTACTTTAACCCACTTGTTCCTATTTATTTCATTCTTTCCCAGACATCATACATACATCATTATTCACATTCATATGTTCGCTACCCCTAACTTTAAAACCTGGCTGCGCCTCAGATTCACAAATGTGTGTATATTTATATCAGTCAACTTTGTTTATTATTTGTTTGTCCCTTTAAAGAATGGCATATTCACTTCTTGTGTTAATAATTTGTTCTTCCTGTTCAAATGCTGCCCCTGTGGTGAATGAGGTTTCAAATGCATTTCGTAATCACCTTAAAAACATAGCTGTTGGCGATTTGGAAGCAGACCACCTTGCGTTGATTTTCATACAATGATATGAATGCCGGTTGTTCAGAAAGCAATGGCAAACTACTGAACTTAAACTTGCCAAGAAATAAGAAACAGCCAAAAGATGTTGGGGTTGCCTGCCACGTCCTGTAAAGGATATGCAACCAACTGTTAAATTATTTGATTAGGGGCAGCCATGGCTGAGAGTTTGTGATGTCTGCCTCAAGCAGGACTGGGTTCGACAACATCATAGGCCTGGGCTCTACCACATCATAGGACAGGGCATGTTCCCAAGAACCACTGATCTATGATCTTCTTCTTTCATTCGTTACTGCTATATGATGATATCACATGTCCCGTTCTCTTGGGTAGTGAAACAACAGACCTCAGATAAAGATGAAAAACAGGAGGTTCTGTTTGCAAATAGTACACTTCAAAAATTCCAAGGCAGTTGGAAATATCAAAGAGCCGGCCATAAAGGCCGCAGACTTGTTATGGAAGAAAATCTAGCCACGGGTAGTTAGAGCCTTTCACCGTGGATGGAATGTGTCTAGAGGGATAGATCCTGACACATATATGTGCTGAAGTCAGACACAGACCTGTGAGGTGGATAACTAGATGCGACCTAATCCCCTCACAAGTGGAATTCAGAAAAAGAATAATAATTACTTGATGATAATATTATCCTGTCCAGTCCTCTAGCTACTGCATCACGGCTGCACTCACTGACCAGGTCAGATGTCATAGGTCACGTATGAAGAGACACTATACTATCTTCTGAGTGCCATCTTTTAGCACTTATGAAAGCTACGTCACTTATGTGTGAATAATACTTCCCTTGACAGTGAATGCTACCCCCCTTATATGTGAATGCCATTGTATTTGTGTGGGATCCTACTTTTATTGTATTTAAATACTACTTTATTTGTGTGTGATCCTACTTTTATTGTCTGGGTTAGATCTGGATTAGATGGAATCAGCAATCGGATTTTCCATTGTGCTGCACCAGTGATCTGTGTATCACTAACCTACATATATAATCAGTGCCTCACCAAAGGCCACTTTCCATCAGCTCTCAAAATCGCTAAAGTGTATCCTATTCTTAAATCTGGTTCATTGGACAATGGTCCCCCGAGCAATTATAGACCCATTTCCTTACTATCGTCACTATCTAAACCACTAGAAAAACACATCCAGAAAGTAACATTACAGTATTTAGATCGCAACAACCTTATAGTTGACAGTCAATCAGGATTTCGACCAAAATATTCTTGCCATATGGCCCTAACAAACATGATAGAAAATTGGCACCAGAATATAAATAACAACAGTCCATGTGGAGCTGTGTTTATCGATTTCAGGAAAGATATGATAGACCATGTCATTTTAATTAAAAAACTAGACAGAATGAAAATTGGCCCTAATGTAGTGACTCTAATAACATCTTTTCTATCAAACAGAAAGCAAGTAGTATCACCCAATAAATCTCTGTCTCAAACCACCACCTTCAATACTGGAGCACCGCAAGGGTCTATTCTTGGCCCTCTATTATTTGCCATATATATTAACGATCTACCTTTGCATCTCTCATTGTCCTGCGACCTATTTGCAGACGACTGTACAGTGTACACAAACGCTGAAAGCTGTAATTTGCTGGAGTCGTCTTTGCAACAAGAATTAAATAATGTAGTTAGGTGGAGCTATGCGAACCGTATGCAAATTAACATCACTAAAACAAAATCTATGTTATTAACAACCAGTCATAGACTTCAAACTCTAAATTCACACAGATCACTTCAACTTCACATCGATACCATGCCAGTAGAAAATGTAATTGAGCACAAAAATTAGGCCTCATCATTGATAGTGACCTGATATTTAATTCCCACGTTCAAGCGCTCACTAAACAAACAGTGAAAAAAGTCTACCAGCTCGCCAAAATTAAAAATTTCCTTGATGAGGACACAAGGAAAATATTCTATACCTCAAACATACAGACACATTTTGACTACTGCTCTACAATCTGGGACGGTTGTTCCAATTCAAGCACCAAGCGACTTTATTCACTCCAGAAACGGGCAATGAGTTTAATTTATAGCAAACATTTAATTGACAATCCTAGCCTGCATAAACGCCTCTAGTTACTACCACTCCGAAAACGCCTGCTTTTCAATAAGGCCCAAACTAATTCACAAAATCCTACATCGGAATGCCTCAAATTACCTTTGGCCATTGTTTAAATATAATGCTAGACACAGTAAACGATTAAATATATTGCACATTCCGAAGCCTAGGATTGACTTATACAAAACAAGCTTAACGTACTCTGCAGCTCAGCTGTGGAACAATCTTCCACAAGAAATCAAAGACATCACCAATCCCTATACATATAATAGCAAGTTATTTGAACACTGTCTCAGTACGGATTACCTTCCCCCTTAATAATAGAAATAGTAATAAAACCCAAGGATAACAGCCAGTCCCCTTTTGGCAGGCCAGTATATTCCACATGGCTAATAACAAGTGCCACACCATTCTTTAATATTACTAAGTCTTGTAGTATGGATTTTTGCATTTTCCCCATGCCTTTATAATGCATAACTTTTATATTGTTGATGTTTTCAGTTAGCCTTGAATGATGTGTGAATGAAATAATGTATGACAGAGAGTCATAGAAGGGCAGAATTCAATGTTTTTTTCTATGTGAATGTAACATTCACAACTGATGAATGAAAGACGAGTGATTGAAAGGGCCGAATGTAAGATGGGCCGGCGTGCCCAATTTGTTACCCTTTGAAAATAAAGAGTGTTCGTTTGTTCGTTCGTCTTTAAATGCTATTATATTTGTGTGATCTTACATGTATTGTGTTTAAATTCTACTTTATTTGTGTGTGTCCTTACTTTTATTGTGTTTGAATGCTACTTGTGGTGATCCTACTTTTATTGTGTTTGAATGCTACTTCATTTGTATGATCCTATTTGTAATGTGTTTGAATGCTACTTCATTTGTGTGTGATCCTACTTTTATTGTGTTTGAATGCTACTTTATTTGTGAGATCCTTGCTTTTTTTTTTTTTTTTTTTGGTCTGTTTGAATGCTACTTTATTTGTGTGTGCCCCTACTTTATTTGTCCTACTTTTATTGTGTTTAAATTCTACTTCACTTGTGTGTGATCCTATTTTATTTGTATGTTATCCCACTTTTATTGTATTTGAATCCTACTATCCTAGTATTTGAATGCTACTTCTGTTGTATTTGAATCCTACTTCTCTTGTGTACGAATTCTGCTAACCTTGTATCTGAATCCTACTTGTCTTGTGTTTGAAATGCTGTTTGCTGCATCCTCTCTTATTTGTTGTTTCAGGTACTCCGAGAGGATACGGAGTCCAGGACGAGTAGTGAAGTCAAGCATAGAAATAAGAGCCCGGGTGAAGCAACTGATTTGAACGCCAGTGATGCATAGACAGAGCCTTATGATTTAGTCCCACATTCCATTGTGATATAGAAATGACATGACGAGAAATTATAGTTTTGGTGAATGCTTCTTGATATATAAATTTTGACCTATAAATGTTAACATTGTTTCATAGAAATGATTTGACGAGAAATTATAGTTTGGTTAATTATGAAAGCTTGGTGACAGCTCCATATAAATTCTGGCCTATTGTGTTGCAGTGATGTAAACCAAATGTTTCTGATTGGTTGGATTCTGCGGCTATGTTGTTCTATGCGATGAGGTAGGCAGTTACACTCTTACACCATGCATGGTAGGTTATAGTGGTACTTTCTTTGCTTTCCTTATGGGTCCCTGAAGGCTACTGAAGACAGGAAACAAGAATGTGTGGGAATAAACCTAGTGTAATTTTGATTCTTGATGTCACATTACCTGTTCAGAATTCACAGCCAAATATTAGAACTGGTTCTATGTCACATGCAAGAACTCTAACCTCCAGACACGTGGATTTATTGTATAAGATGTTATTGGTCAAGCTTAGACAGTGAAAATGATCAATCTTTATATAGGTGAGCCTCAAACATAAACACATGATTGTTAGAACACTCCTGGAAACATAAACACATCATTATTAGAATATTCCTGGGAAAATAAACACATTGTTAGAACATTCCTGGAAACTTAAGCACATCAATGGTACTGAAGAAGATCATAGACAATTCCTGGATGCATAAACACATCAATATTACTAAAGAAGAGCATAGACAATTCCTGGAAACATAAGTAACATTAGTTGACATCATTGTTACTAAACAGACCAGAATTCTTCCTATACAGATGGTATCTTTAACCTGTTTGACAACAGATTCCTTGTGACACATGAACTGTACATCAAATTCAAATTAGCCGAGAGATACAAGATTGATTTGTGTTTTATTGCTTGTTATTTCTGACAATGTTCATAGCTATATACTTACATGTGTATTTTGTGTTTGTATATTTTAAACCTTGATTATCAGTACTAACCATTGTGATAAATATAAAAATGGTGCTGCTGGATTATGAGCATATTTACAAAAAATGTAATTATTACAAGCATAACATGTGAATAAACTCAAACATAAATGCATGCACACATCCATACACCCACACACCTGTGTTTTGACAAGATTAAGGTCACTGCATGGCAAATGTTGTCAAAGGTGTCTGTTGTATTCAGTATCATCATCATGTGCCTTGACTACAAGCATTGGCGTTCAAGTTTTGGGCAAGCACATACAAGGGTTCACATCTACTGTGTTCACAACCAGGGTATTGTTGCATCTACACCTTTTAATGTTTAATGAGAGAGACAGAGCATTTATGAGTTTGCCCTGAGTGTTGTGGTTTCAATTATGAATTAACCATTCACTGATTAGAGTAAACTTAGCCTCTTTCCTGGGTTCTGTATCAGATTCAAAAGACTAAACTGCAGGGAACTGCAGAAAGAAACCCCAGTAAGGAAGGAAGCTGATTGTTATGATATGATGTAGTATATTTGAAGTCCTTAGTATTTGACACCACTACACCACAGCACAACCATCCACAGTGCTACCTTTACCATGTAACAGTTACAAACATGTCCAGTGAGTACATAGAACAAATCATGAACATTTATTGTGTATTAATTCTGTGTCAACCATGCATCATTTCATATGACTCAGAATCCAGGAGAGGAGATCCAAGAGCCACCCCAGTGGGCACATTATAGACACATCAAACGCCTCATTTATTTTATTATTTCACTACAAGTGCCAATAGCAATAGGACTGCCTAAACTAACAACTGGCACCTTGCTGTCTTGACAGATGACAGTTTGTTACATTGTACTTTTTATTGAACCCTTTGAACCCTGCCAGTACCTAAGGGTAAATATCCTGTACCCTGGGGTTCCCGGGTCATTACCCGTTTTTTGGCATACTAAAACAACAAAAATTTAGTTGCATGTCCTTCACAGGACGTAGCAGTCAACCCCAGCATTTTCGCTGTTCGTGATTCCTGGGCAAATTTTACGTTCAGTAGTTTGCCATTGCTTTCTGAACGACTGGCTCCTATACCTTTTTTTAAAAAAAACCAGCACTGCTGTGTTTCGAAATACGGGCTCACAAACCGCGTTCGCAAGCCCTTAGCCACAGAGACCGGTATTATTATTACATTATTGGCATACTAATACAAGTGTATTTCAATATTTCAACCTGAAAAGACATTATTTCTGGAAAAAAAATCATTGGTGAACAACAAGAAACATAGGAAATGTTTCTAAGTGAGAAAAAAAAATTGTCTAGGTGAGAAAAAATATTATTTATGCAATTTTGGGGTAAAGTGTAAATTTGCCATCGTTTTTGCAGATTAATCCAAAAATTCACTCAAAAAAATTCCCGTCCTCACCGGGGTCTGAACCCGGGACCACTAGCACTCGAGGTGGACACCATATCTCGAGATCACTCAGCCCGCTAACTTTCTATCAGTGTCCATAATGTGTATATTGCATTGTTTGTACCCTTTCCTTCCACACACCCATACTGTTCTTCACCAATTTCCATTTTCACTGCTTATTTTGACCAAAAACCCCGTCAAATATCGAAAACTTTTTGAATCTTCGGCAGGAGAGTTACCTCAAACATGTTAGCCATGTCTTGATGTAAGCTGGATGCTTATTGGTCAGCTGGTTGCTGAGTAACAGTGAGATGTAAACAGAAAACATGTGCAAGCCGGTATACCGGCGCGTCAGGTTCAAAAGGCATACTAACCTTTCCATAGCACAAAGCCTGAATTGTAGAGACCATGTGTTGACCATGGGGCATGATCCCTCTCTTGGCCTGCCTAGTTTACTCCAGAGGAAAGGCAACACCAATATATCTGGGACAAGACAAGTTGCAGACGCTGCCGGATCAGCAAAGCAATGCACTAACTGTCCGCCTGTCAGAGCTTCCAACCTAGATCAGTTGCTAACCAAGACTTAGGGCCTGGTCCACCCCGCCATGACATTTAGTCTGTAGGTTGCATTTCCCCGCACAAGAATAAGTGCCCTCCCAATTGCTCTCCTCTGCCCGAAACCGTTGTCACAATGTGTGTGTGTGTGGGGGGGGGGTCAGGTTTGGTGATTGCTGCCCATCATTCAGCGCTAACAGAAAGCAGATAGTACCATCATCTACTGTCATGCAGTAGCTTAGTCATATCTGACTAAGACCTGACTAATCTAAACTAACTGTCCTGTATTTA
Source organism: Cepaea hortensis (assembly GCA_963921405.1). NCBI lineage: Eukaryota > Metazoa > Mollusca > Gastropoda > Stylommatophora > Helicidae > Cepaea > Cepaea hortensis. The sequence continues at coordinate 85,962,218 of OY992890.1, forward strand.
AAAGGGTGGCCGTTGTACACAATATGTTTCATTTTATAACAGAAGAAATATGTAGCTGTTCAATTTGTTTTGTTTTCAAAATTTGGTTACCTTCAAAGCAGGAATATGCCATGGCCGAGATGTCTGGTGTTCATCTTGAGCTCAGATAGTTTCTAATAATTCAAACACCCGCCTAATCTCTTGGGTAGTGATATATTATGCCTAGCCTTTGTAGATGAAGACAAAAAACTGTAGGTTCTGTGTACAAGTTACCAGATTTGCTTCAGGCATAGAGTGTGATTTGTGTGTGTGTTAAATAGATAACCATTAGTTTCTAAGAATATCACGCATCCCCCTAATCTCTTGGGTAGCAAGATCATATACCTAGCCTTCTGGGATAGGACAAAAAGCAAGAGATTATATGTCGAAGCTAACAACTCCACAGCACTGGGATATCACAACTAGTTGGCTGTAATAAGTAATCAGTAAACAATAGCATAAATGACATGCTGGTTTAAAGTTCACAGACTCTGACAAGGAACTACTGGCATAGTAGATAGTGTCCTGACTCTCCATCGCAGCGGTTAGGACTCAATCTGTAGTTGGATTTTTGTTTTGGCTACAAATTAGTGGGGCTGCACAGAATGGTGAAATGGTATGACAATGAATAATATGGAATTTGGGGAGAGAACTAGACTTTATAACAAATGAAGAGATGAGGAAAAGACATTGGTACTGGATAGGACACACACTGAGAAAATCTGATAATAATATAACTAGACAGTCCTTTGTCTGGAAACCATAGGCAAATGAAATAGAGGAAGGCCTAAAAATACATGGAGTAGAGAATTAAAGACAGATGAATAATATGAGGAAGACACTGAGTTAGCTGGGGGAGATGTGACATCTTGGCATGAGTTGCTTGAGGGTGTATGCTCCACAGGGGTGGTGAAAGGCATAAGAATAAGAAATCAATGGGTCTACAGATTTGTCAGGGAAGGAAAGGAGCTGGCCACTGTACCTAATAAGGCACTTCCTTAGTATATGTGAAGTCCTTGTCGCCACACCTCTATGTCAGTATCTCTTATGGATTTTTATAATTTATTTTCCTAACCCTCTTAGGTTTTTTTATACTGTTTTTTACAACAAGCAAATTATCTCGACGAGAGATGCAGTTATAATTTACCTGTTTGAATGTTCATTGAAGTATACTACAAGATATCCATTATATTTGTATACATAATTATTATGTACAATTAATTACACTTTGAACACTTGTATAAAATGTTATTGTTGTGGCCACAAATGTGTAGTACAGATCAAGTATTGCATGCAGTTTCCATAAAGTTATAAATGATTGTCATTATTTTCTCAAAGCCGTGGATTTTGATGAAACATTACTTGCAGTATCTATAAAGTTATTAATGGTTGTCATTAATGCCTTTACAACACAATCTTCCTACCATTTCTATGCTACCAATGCCAAACCTGGACAATTTCAGAAAAAGAGAACAGAAAAATCACAACAACAGAAATGAGGTTCCTGAGAAGAATACTCAACGTATCAAGAAGAGATAAGATCAGAAATGAAGAAATCAGGACTAAAGTGGGGGTTAAAGCAGCACTAGATTTTATTAGAAAGCAGCAAGTCAAATGGTTTGGCCATGCAAGTAGGTTACCAGTCAACAGCATACCACAACAAGCAATGATGTACAGACCAGATGGAAACAGAGGACAAGGCCGACCACGTAAACGTTGGACAGAGGGAATAGCAGAATCCATGGGAATATCGATACATGAAGCCCATAATCGGGAAGTCTCACGATGTTTATACTTCACCTCGACACCGCAAGGTACAAGAGTAAGTAACATGATGAGATGAGATGAGATTAATGCCTGAAAGTCTTGAATTGTTGTGGGAAAAACTCTTGCTTATGGGCTGCTGGTATTAAAGTTGTCCAAGAGCCTACATTGAACTATTGCCCAAATTTGTTGGTTTATAGCTGCCCATGCCCAAATGGCAATGGCAGACTATCTTTGTTACAGATGACTAGAACACGATTCGTGAGTTCAGTGATGTCTGAAGAAAATGCAAAGAATATCACAGACAGAAAATAAAAACATCAAATGAGTAAGTTTAAACAGAAGTCACAAACAATATGTTGCATAATTTATTGCCTAGCATTGTGGGAAGAGACATTTCAGAAATTCAAAACAGCGTATTCCCTTAGTGAATTTAAACAGAAGCCACAAAAAATATGTGTGTGGCTTCTGTTTATATTGTTTTGAAATGAGTAAATTCTACAAGACACAAATGAAAACCATAAAATGATTTGAGGAATTAAGAGCAGTCAAGATTTTTGGGGCATGTTATGAGTAGAAATAAATTAGGAAACTTAGTGACAACCGGTAAAATTGATGGGAAAAGAACCAGGGGAAAGTACAGAGATGAATACCAGGATGGCTTGGCCATATGGCATAATTGGGACAAGAACTTGATTCCAGACTGGTGATCATGTGAGATGGCCAATGGTATAACTGGGACAAGAACTTGATTCCAGACAGGTGATCATGTGAGATGGCCAATGGTATAACTGGGACAAGAACTTGATTCCAGACTGGTGATCATGTGAGATGGCCAATGGTATAACTGGGACAAGAACTTGATTCCAGACAGGTGATCATGTGAGATGGCCAATGGTATAATTGGGACAAGAACTTGATTCCAGACTGGTGATCATGTGAGATGGCCAATGGTATAATTGGGACAAGAACTTGATTCCAGACTGGTGATCATGTGAGATGGCCAATGGTATAACTGGGACAAGAACTTGATTCCAGACAGGTGATCATGTGAGATGGCCAATGGTATAACTGGGACAAGAACTTGATTCCAGACAGGTGATCATGTGAGATGGCCAATGGTATAACTGGGACAAGAACTTGATTCCAGACTGGTGATCATGTGAGATGGCCAATGGTATAATTGGGACAAGAACTTGATTCCAGACTGGTGATCATGTGAGATGGCCAATGGTATAATTGGGACAAGAACTTGATTCCAGACTGGTGATCATGTGAGATGGCCAATGGTATAATTGGGACAAGAACTTGATTCCAGACTGGTGATCATGTGAGATGGCCAATGGTATAATTGGGACAAGAACTTGATTCCAGACTGGTGATCATGTGAGATGGCCAATGGTATAATTGGGACAAGAACTTGATTCCAGACTGGTGATCATGTGAGATGGCCAATGGTATAATTGGGACAAGAACTTGATTCCAGACAGGTGATCATGTGAGATGGCCAATGGTATAATTGGGACAAGAACTTGATTCCAGACTGGTGATCATGTGAGATGGCCAATGGTATAATTGGGACAAGAACTTGATTCCAGACTGGTGATCATGTGAGATGGCCAATGGTATAATTGGGACAAGAACTTGATTCCAGACAGGTGATCATGTGAGATGGCCAATGGTATAATTGGGACAAGAACTTGATTCCAGACTGGTGATCATGTGAGATGGCCAATGGTATAATTGGGACAAGAACTTGATTCCAGACTGGTGATCATGTGAGATGGTCAATGGTATAATTGGGACAAGAACTTGATTCCAGACTGGTGATCATGTGAGATGGTCAATGGTATAATTGGGACAAGAACTTGATTCCAGACTGGTGATCATGTGAGATGGTCAATGGTATAATTGGGACAAGAACTTGATTCCAGACAGGTGATCATGTGAGATGGTCAATGGTATAATTGGGACAAGAACTTGATTCCAGACTGGTGATCATGTGAGATGGTCAATGGTATAATTGGGACAAGAACTTGATTCCAGACTGGTGATCATGTGAGATGGCCAATGGTATAATTGGGACAAGAACTTGATTCCAGACTGGTGATCATGTGAGATGGTCAATGGTATAATTGGGACAAGAACTTGATTCCAGACTGGTGATCATGTGAGATGGTCAATGGTATAATTGGGACAAGAACTTGATTCCAGACTGGTGATCATGTGAGATGGCCAATGGTATAATTGGGACAAGAACTTGATTCCAGACTGGTGATCATGTGAGATGGTCAATGGTATAATTGGGACAAGAACTTGATTCCAGACTGGTGATCATGTGAGATGGTCAATGGTATAATTGGGACAAGAACTTGATTCCAGACTGGTGATCATGTGAGATGGTCAATGGTATAATTGGGACAAGAACTTGATTCCAGACTGGTGATCATGTGAGATGGCCAATGGTATAATTGGGACAAGAACTTGATTCCAGACTGGTGATCATGTGAGATGGTCAATGGTATAACTGGGACAAGAACTTGATTCCAGACAGGTGATCATGTGAGATGGCCAATGGTATAACTGGGACAAGAACTTGATTCCAGACAGGTGATCATGTGAGATGGCCAATGGTATAATTGGGACAAGAACTTGATTCCAGACTGGTGATCATGTGAGATGGCCAATGGTATAATTGGGACAAGAACTTGATTCCAGACTGGTGATCATGTGAGATGGCCAATGGTATAACTGGGACAAGAACTTGATTCCCGACTGGTGATCATGTGAGATGGCCAATGGTATAACTGGGACAAGAACTTGATTCCAGACTGGTGATCATGTGAGATGGCCAATGGTATAACTGGGACAAGAACTTGATTCCAGACAGGTGATCATGTGAGATGGCCAATGGTATAACTGGGACAAGAACTTGATTCCAGACAGGTGATCATGTGAGATGGCCAATGGTATAACTGGGACAAGAACTTGATTCCAGACAGGTGATCATGTGAGATGGCCAATGGTATAACTGGGACAAGAACTTGATTCCAGACTGGTGATCATGTGAGATGGCCAATGGTATAACTGGGACAAGAACTTGATTCCAGACTGGTGATCATGTGAGATGGCCAATGGTATAACTGGGACAAGAACTTGATTCCAGACAGGTGATCATGTGAGATGGCCAATGGTATAATTGGGACAAGAACTTGATTCCAGACAGGTGATCATGTGAGATGGCCAATGGTATAACTGGGACAAGAACTTGATTCCAGACAGGTGATCATGTGAGATGGCCAATGGTATAATTGGGACAAGAACTTGATTCCAGACAGGTGATCATGTGAGATGGCCAATGGTATAATTGGGACAAGAACTTGATTCCAGACTGGTGATCATGTGAGATGGTCAATGGTATAACTGGGACAAGAACTTGATTCCAGACAGGTGATCATGTGAGATGGCCAATGGTATAATTGGGACAAGAACTTGATTCCAGACAGGTGATCATGTGAGATGGCCAATGGTATAATTGGGACAAGAACTTGATTCCAGACAGGTGATCATGTGAGATGGCCAATGGTATAACTGGGACAAGAACTTGATTCCAGACTGGTGATCATGTGAGATGGTCAACCACGACTGCCCACGCTTGCGCTTATCTGCCTGGCACCTGATGGTAATACCCTGAACCAGAAACGTTTGGGCTAAGGGTTATAAATGTGTCCACAAGAACAGCGTGAAGGGAACATTGGTGACTGTTGCTGTGTTTATATGTTAACTCATCATTTCATGGCTGGTCCATGCAACACTTGTGACTGTTGCTGTGTTTATATGTTAACTCATCATTTCATGGCTGGTCCATGCAACACTTGTCCCTGTTGCTGTGTTTATATGTTAACTCATCATTTCATGGCTTGTCCATGCAACACTTGTGACTGTTGCTGTGTTTATATGTTAACTCATCATTTCATGGCTTGTCCATGCAACACTTGTGACTGTAAATCTCTATAGTAAGCCAGATGTCCTGTCTCTTGCTGTCATGTGTAAATTGTCTACCACATCTTGAATTCATCTTTGTTGTGGTGTTCTTCTTCTTCTCCGTTTCTCCAGTACACCTCGCTCCATAGTTATCTTTTTCAGACATTGGTGTCTTTGCATGACCAAAATACTTCATTTCCCTCAATTATATTTCTCTTTTTTTTTTTTTCATTTTTAGCTTTGAACTTGAATGTAGTCCTTCCATGTGCTTCTGTTGCTAGTAGTTGCCACTACCGGAAAGTACACTGGACTGAAGTGTGCATGTGGATTAGCTTTCCCCATAACTAGTGCCTCCCACCATCAGGTGAACCCACTTTGACTTCTGAGGTACTTGTAATTGACGTCCCCAAGTCAAGAACAAGAAGACAAAATTTTTTTTATGCAGCTGACTGGTGTAGGGGTTGAACCCGCTCCCTGTATTTGTCTTAATAATCAGTCTTCTTTAATATTTAGGTCTTGTTGGATGATGTTTGTTCTTATCATCCAATGAATTTTTAACTTTTAAAATGAATCCTGACTTTCGATAAAATGGATACTATATAATGTTAAGAATTATCTTGGGGGGAAAAGGTTGTGAAAATGTAAACGGGTCACCCCACCCCATTGTGCCATGGCCTAGAAAATGTGGAGGGCTTTTTTTTTTTTTTGTTGCATATCCCTTACAGGACTTTGCAGTCAACACCAGCATTTTTCAGCTGCTTTTGATGTACTAGGCAAGTTTTTTTATGCTCAGTAGTTTGCCATTGCTTTCTGAACAACCGGCTCCCATACCAACACGTTATAACGCAATGCGACACGGTCTGCTGCACAAATCGGTCGCAGCTGCGTTTCGAACACCTGGTAAGCGGCTCACGAACCGCGTTCACAAGCCTTCGGCCACGGAGACTGTGAAGGGATAACAGTAGTATTTGTCACAGTGGAATCTGACAGGTTTTTCAGGAACAGCAGAATTTCTGAGGGAAATTATTCATGAATAATAACATATAATTTGCCCTGACGTAATTTCCTGCTACGAGTCTATGATGTTATAGCGCCGTCACATTTTGCAGGCCTAAGTGCACGGTGGAGTATTTGGCCAATCTGTGGTCAGCAATGAGCCCAGGCATCGAATCTGTGTCCCACTGTAATCACGGCATTACCTGCGCAGCTTACTAACAACATCGCATTTACGTCCTCCATCGATGAAGAATAACAACAAAATATGTTGGGCTGTTTTTAAAGTCCTGAGCTTAGGGGTAGGTTGGAACTCAGAACAGTAGGGGTAGGTTGGAACTCAGAACAGCCACTTTTTATTATGCTCAAGGCTTTGTTCCAATGCTTCTGAAGCCTGTTTGTGCTCTTGAATTTAGTACAGAAAATATGGCAGATATCAAAACTGGATGCTTCAACTCACAATGTTGTGAATTAGCATATATAATATCCAGACCATTTCACGTTGCTTCATTTTGTTTTGAAATTATTTATAACTATGAATACAAAATACACGTGCTTTCATATCATATGTTTGTAAAATATAGCATAATGTAATACACGTATCTTAAGTGGTTTTTAGTGTATGCTAATGTTGGCATTTCTTTAACAAATACATGAATTTACAATAAATTGAATACTGTGATTTTCAGCTGTCTTTAAGACTAATATAACATATATTGTTTATATTATAGTCTGTTTACTTTTGTCTGTCCCAATATAAAATTCCATATCTCAGTAACCAAACCTGGATGGCTTGGCCACATGGCATGGACGAGACAGGAACACTGAGCTGATCCACGACACTGGTGATCGAGTGAAATGGTGAGTCATGACCGCCCACGCTTTCCGGTATGGCACATGATTGATTGATTACTTTTGTCTGTCCCAATATAAAATTCCATATCTCAGTAACCAACTGAGGGAAAATGATGAGATTTAGCATATAACCTTATCATTATGTCCACCCAACAAAACAATTTTTGTTCTGGAGATTGTACAGCAGATTTCAAAGTTTGTTTATAAATAAGCTTCTTATTCTTTTAGGGTTCCAGCATTTTTATTAACTGAGTGGCAGAGGAAGTGATTTCTGTAAATTCTGATGAAAGATTTGACCACTGCTAACTGATAAAGATTTGACCAATATTAATTGGTTGTCAAGCAGACAAGTGGGGAATTATTTGGAAGCTGCGGAGATGTGGTTTTATAGAAGAATAACGAGAACACTGGATGCATAGAAAGAGTAATGAAGATGTCTTGAAAGAAGAGTTAACTGACAAAGAGAAGTGGTTGCTCACATGAGAAGAGAACTGTCCACATTCTTTGTTCATGTCATGAGAAAGCTGAAGCATGTTATATTAATAGGGAAATTCGGATGGGAAGAGAGGCAGTGGGAGACCATGAGAGAAGATACTAGACAGTTTGACAGCATGGTGTGGAGGAACATCGGTATCAGAAAGTAACTGACAGTAAACAACACAGAAGGCCATGGACAGATATGATCACCAGCGCCATGTGACATGGACTTTAAGAACTAGTTTTCTGATTGGCAGTCCAGTGCTGCTTTTATGAAAACATGGGTTTAATGAAAACAGGTCCATAGATCCATAAAATCTGGCAATATGTTTGAGACAACTTGTCTTTAAAAGTGGTTGCTTCAGTAAGAGCATTAGTTTGTCAAGGCTTAAGAACTTCTTCTTCTTCTTTCGTTCGCTTGAAATATGTTTATAACTGCAATGCTGTCTCTTGTATGAATTTAACTGTCTTCTTCAGTTCACACAGCGGTCCATCTTCCACTGTCGTCTCTCTAGGCCAGAAGGTTTGCCTAGATATGTTATATTTTGGGCAGTCTTGGAGTATGTGCTCTGCTGTCTGCGACGTCAATCCACACGTGCACATGGCTGATTCACCAATCTTGAATTTTGTATACATGTGGTTGCGTAATCTATTGTGTCCTGTTCTGAGGTGCAGAATAATGACTTGCTCTGGTCTGCCCATAACGTGGTAGCCATCTTGAGCAGGTTTTGGTGGCTTTCTGACTGATTTGATCATTCTTTTCTTTTAGTGGTATGTAACGGGCACATCAGGCTGTTCTTCTTTGGCTCCTTCCTTAGCCAATTGATCAGCTCTGTCATTTCTGGGTACTCCACAGTGGGATGGTATCCACTGTATGGTGACCTTATGCTGACTGCTAAGTTCAGAAAGTAGTGTCCTTAGTACTGGCAATTTCCCAGACAGGAGCGCCTCGAGTACTGATTTTGCATCTGTCAATAGCACCACAGGTTGTGTACCATTGCTGGTATTTAGTAATTTTTCTGTTGCTATCTTGATTTCCTCAATTTCAGCATCATAGTTATGGCAGTACTTTCCTGTTGGTACTCTGGCTGTGTCCCTAGTATTATTTGGGTATTCTATGTACACTTCCGCTCCTCCATTTCGAATAGCATTTTGTGCTGACCCATCTGTGTAGACTCGGATCCGTTCAAGAACTAAAATATTTCGACATATAAAGACAATGTTGTTTGTCCATCAAGAATGATGATGACCATTCATTTCATCCAGTGGGGTTGAAAGTATGGAGCCGTGAGTTCTAAGATGACTGATAAGGCCTATTTTGGCTCGAAATGTTCTTTGACAATGTGGACAAAGAATACTTGACATTTCTGGAGGAGGATTTCCTGCAGTGGTTTTTCTTCCTGCCTTTTCTTCACAGCTCTTGCAGTCCTGGTTGCCTCACATGTGACTGCACCCTTGTTGGATGAAGAATGACTTGCGTGATGAATTGGATTAAAGTGAGGAAGAGTTGCGCAATTCGTCGACCTCACTCGACTGAGTCCAGTGGCAAGACAAGTCAAGACGTCTGGCGACAAATACAGATGCAGTGGATGACCAGGGCGCTCTACGTGCCTTGCCGTGCTCATTACGTTCCACAACGCTTTGCAGGTAAACGCCATCTTGCCCATTGAATCAGGAATAATTTCCTCCGCGCCTTCTATAAAGACCATATCATGCACGAGAGAGAGGTGGAAGGTGCTCACGCAAAATGTTAGATGCATGTCCTTTACAGGATGTTGAAATCAACCCCAGCATTTATTGGTTGTTTATAATTTTCTAGGCAATTTTATGTTAAGTAGTTTGCCATTGCTTTCTGAATGGCCGACTCTCCTGCCACTGTAAAAATCAAGACCAAGTGATCTGCTCCCAAATTGCCTGCAGCTGACCTCTGACCTAATGTGCCATGACTGTGAAACTATGTTCACTACCCCAAAGCTGCAACTGCAAATGCAAGAGAATGATAACAGTAATAACTGGAAGATAACATCAAAAGATGGACAGGAAAGAGGATGTTAAGTTGTACCACCTTGGTGAGATAGAAAAAGCTAGAGATCAAATGCAGCTGACCTTCAGTAGAAAGGTTACAACCGATCTGATGGATTTGTGCCCACAGCAGCACATGTTGGAAGATTGATGCTCCTCTACAGTATGCCGCTCTCAGCATGGCCAGCCAAATAGATCATCAATTCCCCTGCCAGTTTATTTGACCAAAGATCCTCGATTCCCCCGCCAGTTCATTCACCCTCATGCCCAAGGTATCTTCAATGTCATGTGTCCCTATTTGTGCCGATCGACCACTGTTTCTGTTCCCAGGAACCAAGCCTTCCATCACTGTTCTTTCCAAACCATTATATTTCACATGGCCATAGTACATCAGTTTCCCAGACATGACACCGTCTATGAGCCACCTCTCTTCTATGTTCACATCTCGTAGAATGTCCCGTATTGTTCTACTTCTTGGTCCACGATATTCTAAGAACTTGTCTGAAACACTTAAGTTCAAAAGACCAGATTTTCGTCTTCAGTGATTGCGAAATGGTCATAACTCACAACTGTATGTTACCATATATTGGTAGGTGGGAGATGTTTGTGTGTGGGGGTGGGGAGATGGTGTATGTGGGGGATGGGTGGATGGATGGGGGAATGTATGTGCCTGTGGGTATGTGTGTGGTTGGGTGGTGGATGTGTGTGTGTGGGGGTCACGTGGATGGATAAGGGATGGGTGGGTGGGTGATTTGTCTCATAACATGGTAACATGCATTGTTTATGTTTACAACATTCATTTGACAATGTTTTTTTTCCCTATGTGTATGCACTGATGAAAGAAAGATGAGTGATTGGAAGGGCCGAATGTAAGACAGGCCTGTGTGCCCAATTTGTTACCCTTTGAAAATAAAGTTTGTTCGTTCCTTCGTTCATTCACTTTGAAATAAAGCATACTTTTTACATGTGAATTAGCTTTCCCTATTACCAGTGTCCCTCACCATCAGGCGAACCCACTCCCACTTCAGAGGTATTTGTAATTTACATCCCCAAGTCCAGAAGTCAACATATTTAGTCCAACTGTCCCGTGTAGGTGTTGAACCTAATACCTCAGCACACCATATGTTTAAGAATGAGTGCTTTATTCCATTCAGCCATGCTGGCCTCCATTGTTGTTGATCATGGAGCACATTCAGTTTCTTTGTAGTTGGTTGTGATATTTGGTTGTTTTTTTTTTTTAACTGAACATTGTTTCTTTTTCTAAGTTCAGAACAAGATTTGGATGTTCACTGTTTCTCTTGTCAGACACGATCAACTCTTCTCATCCCTTAGCAATATTAGAGGAGGACCGTCTTGTCTACACATCTTAGTTCTGGGACTGGATTTCCACCAATTATCATCATCTTCCACTTTTGTCGTCAAGTGTCGTGGGGAGGAATAACTGGCATTCCCGCACCGAATGGGTGGCATTACACAATGTCTTTGACGTCGTCAATACATTTTTTTTCTCAAGCATCCTCTTGCTCTCGTAGCAGATGTTCTTTGATGTAGGACCAGTGCTGGTAGTTGATGGTGTTGCATTCTAATGAGATGGCCAAACCATTTGATCTTGTCTTTAATAAGTGTGGCACAAAGTGTTGATCCCATTGTCTGTCTGATAACATAATTTCTTACTCAGTCTCAGATAGTTACGTTGGCAGCTCTCCTCAGGCATCTCATTTCACAGGTGATCATTTTGCATAAGTGTGATGTGGATAATGTCCAAGTTTGACATTGGTAGCATAGGGTTGGTGTGAATATGCTGTTTTTTAGCTGTCATTTTGCAGGCATAGATATATTTGGATGGTTCAGTATGGGTGATAGTTGATATGTAAGCGCATTTGCTTTTTTCTTCTTTCGTTCACTTGAAATATGTCTATAACTGCAATTGATTATGTGGTTGTTTCGGGATTTGAACTGCAATGTTGTCTCTTGTATGAATTTAACTGTCTTTTTTTTAGGCCAGAAGGTTTGTCTAGGTATGTTATATTTTGGGCAGTCTTAGAGTATGTGCTCTGCTGTCTGCGACGCCAATCCACATGTGCACATGGCTGATTCACCAATCTTGAATTGTGTATACATGTGGTTGCGTAATCTATTGTGTCCTGTTCTGAGGCGCAGAATAATGACTTGTTCTGGTCTGTCCATAATGTGGTAGTCATCTTGAGCAGGTTTTGGTGGCTTTCAGACTGATTTGATCATTCTTTTCTTTTGGTGGTATGTAACGGGCACATCAGGCTGTTATTCTTTTGCTCCTTCCTTAGCCAGTCGATCAGCTCTGTCGTTTCTGGGTGTTCCACAGTGGGATGGTATCCACTGTATGGTGACCTTATGCTGACTGCTGAGTTCAGAAAGTAGTGTCCTTAGTATTGGCAATTTCCCAGACAGGAGCGCCTCAAGTACTGATTTTGCATCTATCAATAGCACCACAGGTTGTGTACCATGGCTGATATTTTGTAATTTCTCTGTTGCTATTTTGATTGCCTCAATTTCAGCACCCATAGTTGTGGCAGTACTTTCCGGTTGGTACTCTGGCCGTTGGTACTGCGACGAGACCACGAGGACGTCCAAGAAGAAAATGGATTGACGACATCAGAGACATTGTACAACCACACGGAATGACACTATCCAGTGCCGTCCACCGGGCGCTGGAACGCAAATTATTCCTCCCCACGACGCTTGACGGCAGAAGTGGAAGGTCGTGTCCCTAGTATTATTTGGGTATTCTATGTACACTCCTGCTCCTCCATTTCGAACAGTATTTTGTGCTGACCGATATGTGTAGACTCGGATCCAGAGGTCCTGTGGGTATTCTTCATCAAGGAAGCTGAGAGTGACTGTTCTGTGCTGTACACTGTTCTGTTCTTCTTTGTCAAATATTCCTCTCACTTTTGTCTGGCTTTGTAGTGATAGTTTATGTTCATCTTTCCATGGAGTTCACTCTGGAATAGTTTTCAGGGGGATATCAACTGTGGGCAGATCGATGGTTTCTCTGCAGAGTCGTTTGGCCTGGTGGATAAAACTGATCTTTTCAACCGCCCCATGGTTACATTTGCTTTTTGACATCTGATTTCAATTTCTCTGTCTTTCCTACCATCTTCTGTGATCATACTTTTAAGATATTTAAATTCTTTAACTTGTTTCAGAGATGTGCTATTTATCAGTATACTTAGTGGACCAGAAGATCTGCTAAGTTACATTACTTCAGGTTTGGCTGTATTTATACTTATATTGTATCTGCTGCATTTTGCAATTTGCCCTCATCACTACCATTATCAATGGATCAAAATTGTCTGTTCTCATTTTGTGAAATTTCTGATTACCATAAATAGCTAAAATGGCTATTTGTCTAAGAAAAGTGATCCTATTCCAGGCCTCGGGTGTACCCAGGTTATGCCTCAGTACAACACATACAGGCACCAGGTCATGCCTCAGTACAACACTACAGGCACCAGGTCATGCCTCAGTACAACACTACAGGCACCAGGTCATGCCTCAGTACAACATTACAGGCACCAGGTCATGCCTCAGTACAACACTACAGGCACCAGGTCATGCCTCAGTACAACACTACAGGCACCAGGTCATGCCTCAATACAACACTACAGGCACCAGGTCATGCCTCAGTACAACACTACAGGCACCAGGTCATGCCTCAGTACAACATTACAGGCACCAGGTCATGCCTCAGTACAACACTACAGGCACCAGGTCATGCCTCAGTACAACATTACAGGCACCAGGTCATGCCTCAGTACAACACTACAGGCACCAGGTCATGCCTCAGTACAACACATACAGGCACCAGGTCATGCCTCAGTACAACACATACAGGCACCAGGTCATGCCTCAGTACCACACATACAGGCACCAGGTCATGCCTCAGTACAACACATACAGGCACCAGGTCATGCCTCAGCACAACACATACAGGTGTTGAGATTAGGCCGAGGTTGGTCATGTTACCTCCACAGGTGTTAAGACACTTCATTGTCAACAGACTCCAAACCATTGCCCAAAGAAGTAATTGCTACTGACACTTCTATCCCAAACAGTTATTTTTGACCACATTTTTGTTAACATCAGTTGCATTTGTCATACATATCTCAAATGATCACCCATACTGAAAGTAACTCAATAACATCAAACCATCAAGTTTATTTCATTTGATATTTACCAAAGTTTACAGAATAATCAAATCAATATGTTAACATTCACTCGCTGTTTGTCAACATTCCAACTATTTGTGATTATTGTAGTATAAAAGAGTAATACTCTCAACTTACAGTTGGCAGGGGGATTAAAACATAATAACCAGAAGTTGCCTAGCAACTTAATTGGAAACTCTCCTTCAGACATTCAATTACCTTTACCAACTTCTGGCTTACCAAGGTCAGTTCTTGTAACTTTTCAACAAGCCACTTCAAGGCTGTATTCTTGAGTACCCAGGGTAAATAGTCACCAAATCAGAGGGATTTCATAACAATTTTCTCACTAGATCTGAAGTTCAAGTGAAAACCACCACACTAGGCCAGTTTTAGTTAACGTATCCTGCGACATTAATTACTAATAAAAACATAAAACAAATAGATGTAGAGGCAGCGAGGGATCAAGAAAACTGTGGATATGTGGCACCGAGGGTACTCCAAACAAACAGATATGGGACAATCAAGGCAACAAATCTGGCTCTAGAATACAAGCTAAGGTTCCCCACACGCCTTCACTTACCGACATGTGGTTATTATAAAATGAGATAGCCACTTGTGTCAAGATAACATTGTGGAACCAGCAATCTATTCACTGTGTATTTTACAGTCAGCAACTTGGGTCCAAGAAAACACCTGTAACACAATGGTTTCTCAATTGGCCAAATTTACAGGTGACAAAATTTGTTTTTATAACAAACAAAAACATGGAAAATTGTGAATGCAATGTGAATGAGAATATGAAATCCTGGCCTATTTTGTCTTGTCTTAAAACAGCGGTTGTTCACATAAAATCATTCTCTTCAATGTCAAATCATGTCATTACTTTTGAAGATCCAAATTCTTTGATGACAACATGCATCTCTACCAACCCATCAAACACAAATAGAACGCAATCACCATTTCTCTCAACAACATGCAAAATGGCCATGACGTTATGTCCGTTCACTGACATCTCTGGGGTTGTACACACGACCTTTAGCTCTGAGCTCCCTCACAATCCCAGGAGGTAATGCACCTGTCACTGAAATTGCATAGCAGCCTTTTGTGAATCTTTCTGTTGAGGCAAAGTAAATAAGATATGCATTATATGTGTTTTCTGAGATGACTTTTGTGAATACCTTAGACAGAGTAACTAAGAACGTTTGCTTGGATGAGGCTAATTAAAGTAGAACATTATACACAATTATATGAAAGAGAAAGTTCTTTGGTCATGTGATATGTTCTAGAACATTGCAATGACTGGAAAGATCAAGGTTAGAAGAGGCAGAGGTAGACAGCGATGCATGATGGTATAATTTAAGACGATGACATGAGGGTAATATCAGCAGCAGAACTGATCCAAAGAAGTCTGGGAGAACAGGAAGCTTACTGCCAAAACAAACATCCTGGTCTATCAAGCTTGTGTCCTTAGTATTCTTCTTTATGGCAGTGAAGCCTGGTCAACTTACACCAAGAGAAATGCTTAAACAGCTTTCATATGCAATGTCTGCTAAGAATAGTTCACATAAAGTGTGGTAAGACAAAACCACAAATACTGAAGTATTGGAAAGATCGAGTTGTGGGACAGCCTGTTCCATGCTCAGTCTTCACTGACTTAGGATTGGAAACATGAGGAGGATGGATGATGGTAGAATACCAAAGGACATCTTTTTTGGTGAATTACAGATGGGTAAAAGATCTTGGGGTCAGCTTCCACTATGATACAAAGATGTGTGTAAGCGAGACACAGGCATTGATAATGCACATTGGGAGCAAGTCGCAGCTGATCGTGTTGCATGGAGGGGAAATATCAGAAATGGAATCAAGACAAGGGAGAAAATTATTTCAGATAGACCACACACTGAGCTTGTAAGACGTCAGACGGTGCTTGATGATGGAAATGACCATGTATTCACATGCATCCATTGTGATGAACATTTACAGCGCAAATTGGTCTGATCACTCACATCCGCTACCGCCAAGGGGATAGTTATTATGCCTTTTTTTTTAAAGCACAGTGTAACAAACTACTGTCTGTCAAGGCAGCAAGGTGCCAGTATCCAGTCGAACTGATTCGTTCTAGCAAGGACTGAGATCCGAGGAGAGACATGAATGCCTACACCATTTGACAGACACATGACGATGGTGATTACATTCCTGATTATCAACACCTTGCAGCCATGTTGTGGGGAGATGCTAGTGGATAAAGCAGCTCTCAGAAATGTCCAGATGTAGGGGTTAACAGTGGCCTTAATAAGTCAGCAGTGGATCTTACATTGCTCATAGATAAAATAAATAAGACAATAAATGCGAACTGATGCATATGGTAAACATTCTGGAAACAATAAACAAATTTCAGATAAAAAAACGTTAAGAACACACATATATACGTGTGGAATTAAAATTTATAACATATATAAATGAAGAAATTAAATGAATATAACAGAAATAACAGGCATAAAAACAAACAGAAAGCTGTGAGCAGACATAACATGGTTAAATTTTCATGTATTCAGGATCAACAAGGAATTAAACAGCAAAACAAAGAGAAAGTCTCATTACAGACCTAGACCAAATCAAGAATATGCTTCAAATAAAATATATATCCAGAATTACCAATGCAATTCAACTTATAAGAGAGGACAAAGATGTATGTGCATACACTACCTGCAGTGCTCACAACAATACTGTAGAATGTGAAGCAATTTCCTACATGATGCATATTACAAATAATATACAAACTGAAGAAAATGTGACGTAATCTCTGAGATTATAATGCAAAGCATGGATATAATACAGTAGGAGTTAAACACTATATTGGAAACCACCAGGGCAAGAACAATGGCAGCAGACTCCTCTAGTTAACATAATCTATTCATTACAAACTTCTTCAAACAAAGAAGTGTATACAAGGAATCAGTGGGACAACTTGTGACAGGAAAGCCAGATTGACGTGCTACATATCGCAGCAAATTATTTCTTTAATTAATTACACATAATTTCTTATCAATTCTTCACTTTATTACTTTTCATTTCCTACCAATTCTGCAGCTAATTACAAATCATGTCTTATTAATTCTTCAACTAATTATAAATCATGTCTTACTAATTCTTCAACTAATTACAAATCATTTCTTACCAATTCTCTGCCATTTCGCCACCCAACTGTCTTCAGGGCTCATCATGGCTAACAGCCTGCAAAAAAAAATATTCATTCTAGAAAACTGAAATTCAAAACATCATGTGGTGTTGAGTTTGGTGTGAAAATGATGACACAAAAAAACTGACAGACAAGTATAAGATCACGACCATCATACTGTGAAGAGAGATAAACCAAAGACAAAAACATAAGAACCATAAAGAGTAAACAATGAAAACTCAACTGAAATGGCAAATTATACTATACTGTTACATTATACTACAGCAATCCTCACAGAAGTGACATAGCAATGGCTAGTATGGCATATTTACCAACATGCCCCGTTCAGATTTTGCACTGAGGTAGATATTTTTAATTTCCTGGTCTCCCAGGTAGACCCGGCCTAAACTGGGTACCAGAAAATGATTTGGAAAGTAAAGGTGGCCATAGTATTGACCACATCATCCAGAGAGTGCCAACTGTTCTATAAAAATATGGAGCTAGCATTATATGTACAAAATGACTCAAGGTACGCTAAAAAAAAACATTTACTTGTTACTGTCTAACCTGATCCTAGTCAGCTAAGACAAAATGTTCAAAGCTATCCAACAATTATTTGAGAATATTCAAAATGCAGTCAGATAAGAATGACACAATAAAAACACAGATTTTACCCATCAAAATTGGCGCTAGTGCATTCATAAACAGCATCTCTGTTGTTTTTCATATGCAGGAACTCTTCGCAATTCTCACATCCATCAAATTCAAACTGTTCAAATGTCTGAAATATTAAAATGTATAAAACAGAAAATGTTATATGTGACAAAAGTAAATAACATAAACCACCGGGGAGAACAATCCAGGGTGCCCAGAAATGTTTACATAGTGCCTGAATTTTCAATCATTTTCATTTGTACACAAAAACATGCTGACTAATGCATATTGTTTATTTTTCTCAGCTTCTGCTATAAACCCTAAATAATTCATTTAAAACCATACAGTATTTTATTAAAAAACGTTGTTGTTATACATGACAAAAGTATATACCATAAACAATTAATTTATATGCATATCTTACTTTATCGTACATCTATGTAACATAGAACGTAGTTTGTTATACATGAACGCACATGTATTGTTTGGGACTCATTCATAGAAGTAGGAGAAAGAAGTAGAGACTAGAGCACGCACTAGACAATATAAAATAGTAATAGCCACAGTTACCAACTGAGAATCGAACCTGTCACCTCCAAATGGTAATAGCGCCTCGCTGCAGAAACAAGTGTACTTTGACGCATGACCAACTAGACACCAAAATAATGTCTTCATTAGCCAGGTCTATCAATAAAATCATCCACATGAACCCACAACTATGGAATATGGACAGAATTTGTATCTAACCATTAGGATAGCACCAATGGTCTCAGAATTTTATATTAAACCAAAAGTAAAATAAAAAACACATCAGACCATAATTCTGTCCATACTCCATAGTTGTCGGAGTCTGATTTTATGGATCTCATTTCTCTGTGCAAAAATTGAACACTGATACTAATTAAATTATAATATAATTATAATAATAGTTAATGTTAACAATACACAACCTTGTTAAATTAAATCATAAATAAATGTGTATAGAAGTTTCTCTGAACTGGTCTCCCTGGCCAAGGTGTTGACATTGTTCGTAATCCCATATATCCACGTGGGGAAAACAGCTGCACGAGATTCGGCAGCGGATCGCGCCACGTTGGTAACTTACGGGAGTATGTGAGCCAGTCGTTCAGAAAGCAATGGCAAACTACTGAATGTAAAACTTGCCTAGTGCATCAACAGCAGCTGAAAAATGCTGGTGTTGACTGCAACATCCTGTAAGGGATATGCAACATAAAAAAAAAAATAGAAGTTTCTAGAATATTTCTAGCAGTTGGTTGTCAATTTAAATTTAACGAAGTGATTATTCGCAATCAAATTGTGAATAATACTGAGCATTATTTGCAATTGCTACTGGTTAACGTGACGTCATCGGGACATGTGTTTGACTATATTATTAATTTTTGTTCAGTTAATATTGTGTCCACAGTAGCAAAGTGGTAAGTATCTCAGCCTGTCACGTGGTAGACCGGGGTTCGATTCCCCGCTGGCAATTTTTTTTTTTTTTTTAAATCTATATATATATATAAATTGCAATGTATGTCTGTCTGTTATTTATGCGTTCGCGAACGGTCCATCCGATTGAGATGAAATTTTCTACACTTGTTCTTCTCATTCCGGTGCTGCCAACTGGCATAGTTTGTTAGTTTACAAACAGTTATTTACCTAATAAAATGTAATTGTGTAATTACAATATAATTTGTATATAGCGAGGGGACTTAACTTAAGAAAAGTTATATCAAGGGATATAACTTTTAGTAGCATTGCTATATCTTAAGTTAAGTCCCCTTGCTATATGTGCGCCAAAGATGTAGACAGACAGACAGATCCCCGCCAGGGGCTGGGCGAAGCCAGGCTGAGTCCTCTAGATGGATGGATAGATATATAGATCTGACCTGATAGAGAGGGAGGGATAGACGGAGGGAGAGACAGACGGACGGACTGGTAGGCAGGCAGACAGACAGATGGGCCGGGTTGTCAGACAAGATAGGGATAAATAGAGACAGGCAGACAGACAGATCTGACACAATAGATAGGGAGGGAGGGATAGACGGAGGGAGAGATGGACGGACGGGTAGGCAGGCAGGCAGACAGACAGATCCCCACCAGGGACTGAGCGAAGCCGGGCCGGGTCAGCTAGTTTTTATAATAAGAAATATTAAACATTACAAACTAAAATATAGAACTCAGAAACTCGAAGCTTGTGAATAAAGTGTGCTCTATGGATCTCCGGAAGCTGCGGGAGGGGGGGGGGGGCAGTGATCGAGTGTCGGAATCGATGGATCCAATAGATGTCTTTGTTTAATATGAATTTTATTTGCCAAACCAAATATTGCCCGATTCAGCATATCGCAACTTACTGGCTCAAACTAAAATTGACTAGTGAACGGACACTGTGACATGTTTGTTAATTCCCGCAATTCGATTGCGAATAATTCTCAGTATTATTCGCAATTCGATTGTGAATAATGCTCAGTATTATTTGCACTTCGATTGTGAATAATAGTCTTCCTAAATTTAATTTAATAAAATTTGTATGGCTACTCTTTCAGTTTCAGACTTTGTTGACAATCAATACATTACATGTTCCTTACTAAATACTATTCTCAGATCATTGCCATTAATGAATTAAATTAATGTGTTAAATTTCCAACAATGAATGAACAATTTAACCTAATTCATTTTTTGTTGGAATTCGTTGTTGTTTACCTTCTTACAATTTAATTTGGAAATTTAGAAATTATGAAAACTAAATTAAAATTACCTACTCACACAAATTAATTACTTACTTTAACAAGAGAGCACAGTAAACACGCTCTTAGGTTTCGCAATTCTTTGGGAACGGTCTCTAATGACATTCTTGAATATTATACACTTTCTGAAATGGATTGTTATCTTTGTTTTGCTCAATGAGAACACTTGTCTGTCTCCTGTCTTCACACACTAAAGATTTCTGAACAGGAAGTATCACTTTTTAGACTTGCACTTTACTTTCTTCGTGTTTTCGATCATTCGAATTAAAGTTGTATTTTTTTTTTCTCTTAGGCCATGTCGTGTGGCGTTGCAGATTTTGTCTAACCCAGTGTTTCCCAACCTTTTTTGTGCTGTGCCCCACCAAAGCCTTTCTAAAATTCTTATTCCCCCACCCCAACATATTCATAATTTTTAATATTGAAAAATTGAAATGTTCACTAAAGAAACTTGAATGATAAGTTTTAGGAAGAAATCACTAGGAAATTATTGAGCAAACACAGTAAGTAAATTTTCAAAACATATAATGGAGAATTCAAGTACAAAATAATTTTAATGAAAGATTTTTCTATATTATTTTAATTATTAGTAATTATTTATTATTTAAATTTAGTGAAATCCTTGCGCTTGATGCTTGCTGCTAAGAGATTTTATGTCAGATTCCAATTTAGTTAACTTCAGTCTCAAGTCTTCCCGTTTTGTTATATCCAGCCGATTTCTTCCATTTTCGAATTGCCCCCCTTAACAATCAAATTTCCCCCCTCCCCCCTGTGGGGCGTGGGCCTCACGTTGGGAAACACTGGTCTAACCACTGACTTCTGTCTCATGTACTCGTCGGGTTGCTCTCCGTCTGGGCGCATGGACCTCAGAGCCACATATTTTAACCCCGGGACTGCCATAGGGATCTGCAATCTCACCGGTGCTCTTTAATGTGTATACGAGCAAGATTGCATACCTAGAAGCACCAGGGGTTGGAAGGATTCTAACATTTGCAGATGATATTCTTGCATACAGGCAGGGGAGAAATAGGGATCAAACAGCCCAGGAGCTACAAGGGACAGTAGACAAAGTGATTGACTGGTGCACTGAAATGAGTGCTGTCATCAACCCGGAAAAGGCGGCTGTGTTGTGGTGCTCTCTGGACAACAGGATTGTGAGAGATGATGCCCCAAGCCTCACGATAGATGGCAGAAGCGTCAACAGAGAGAACAAACTGAAGTATCTGGGAATCACATTTGACAGGAGTCTGTCCTTCAAGGACCATGTGGAGACGGTTGTGACAAGATCTCAAAAGGGACTCAGTGCACTTAAAACTATGGCTGCAATTGACACAGAGCAGAGAATGCTCTTCACACTATACCAGAACTTGATCCTCTCAGTGATTGATTATGGACTAGGACTGCTCACTGTCTCAAAGAGTCAGCTGGTGAAATTAGAGCGCATACAGAATGAAGCTATGCGGGTCATTCTGGGATGCACCAGAGACACTCCAGTAGTGTGTATGCGTTACATCCTTGGTCTGCCTACTGTTGCTGGTAGGCACAAGGTGATGCAAGCGAAGGCATACCTCAGAGTAGCTGGAGACACAGATCATCCGTTGCATGAGGCGCTGGACGTAGTTAAGGGTCAGAGACTGATAAGAGGGAAATCATGGATGGCTCAGGCGGAGGATACGATCAGACAGGTGTGCCCCTTGGAGAACATCAGGCGAGGAGAGGAGTGGGTCAGAGTGCCAGCCGTGCAGTCAGACTTGTGCAGAGTTATAATCACATTGAGCCGGGAGTGTAGGGAGTGGCCAGCAGGGGCCACGGAAGTGAACATTCAGCAACTAATTCAGGAAAATTATCACCCGGGTGATGTGATTATCTACACGGATGGGTCGGTGTTGAGAGGTAGGAGAAGTGCCTGGGGGTTCTTGGCAAAAACTAATGGTCGGCGTTTGGTGCAGGAGAGCCTGGCGTATGATGACACTACATCTAGCTTAAGAGTGGAGGCGGTCAGTGCAGCTTTTCGCTGGATAGAAAACACGATACATACACACATTGTGATTGTAACTGACTCAGAAAGCATGCTGAGAAGGGTGAGAACAGGCAAGCTTCGTGCAGAGTGGCTTGCTTCGCTTCGGAGGTCACGGGTAGCAAGCATAACCTGGATCTTTTCTCCTGGGCATGCCGGTGTGCTGGGGAATGAACAAGCGGACAGATTGGCTGGCGTGGTTGCGGCCTTGTGGGAGCACGTGTACACCTCGGAGGAGCAAATGGATCACCATAGTCTGGTAAGAATGCGACAGGGAGGTGTGACGAGGGGATCTGGCCGACGCTCGACGCTCAGAGGAAAGGCGAGACGGACATATAATCAGATTGCTACTGGAACTATTAGTGTTGGAACTCTTCGCTGGCTGCTGAGGATGGGGACGGAGCGCTTATGGGAATGTCCCGAATGCTGTGATGTCGGTTCCTAAATCAATCAATCAATCAATCAATCATGTACAGCTAATCGTTTTTGTTAACGATGTTTCGCCATGTCATTATGTCAAACTGTTTAGCATCTTCTCTCTCGGCCCCCTGCATTTCTCTCTCCAACTTTCCCGTAATCACATTGTACTCCACCTTTCCCCTTCTCAAAGCATACCCAGATTATGTGTACCGTCTTCGCGTCTTTAGAAGTCAGTAGCCAGTTCTCTTTGTGAGTTCGTTTCTTTGAAGATATCTTCATTACTTTTTTTTTAATATCCGTCTCCAGTGGTCTCATCATTCTTCTATAAAATACCTCTGTATCATGTGCAGTCCAATTTATTGCATTTGTTTTCCCCAAATAATTATGGTGCTTCCCCAGTCTCGTGGTATGTGTTGTTCTACCGAAACATGGTTAAACAGTCTATGTAGCCATGCTGTTCCTTATTATCTTGCTGCTTTAATGAGTTCATTTGGTATTCCGTCTTGTCCTGTTAAATGGGATTAATTGTATGGCTTCGCTAATTTCTTCTTCCTGTATGTCTGGTTCTAGTTCTTCGATGGCAGCTGTGTCGGTTTCTGGGATTCATGTAGCATCGGATGGAATGTTGAGAACTTGTTAAAAACACTGCTCCATCATGAGTTTGTTTTTGTTCAGTTATTGGTTTTCCTTTGTCGTTGTTAATTATTTCAGCCGAAGATTGTGGGTTCGATTCCGGGCTACGTCTTTCGGTTCACGAGTGCATTTTTCTCGGAAACTCCTGGGGGGTCGTTGCCGGAGCTACGGAGTTCGTGCTTTGTGCGACGCTTTCGGCAGTGCTACCTGTAGAAAAGAGACTGAGCCATATGGGATAAAACCCGGTGCAATGAAGTCGATCCTCTCGACTTTGAAGACTATAACTAAGTAGTGTCAAAGGGTTCTCCTCTGGTTCTCATTGCACTGATCTTTATGTAGAAGTTTTTAGTTGTCTCCTTGTAGTTTTTATTTAGGGCTTCTCCATATTCCGCCCAGTCTCTCTCTCTCTCACTCTCTCTCTCTCTCTCTCTCTCTCTCTCTCTCTCTCTCTCTCCTCTCTCTCTCTCTCTCTCTCTCTCTCTCTCTCTCTCTCTCTCTCTCTCTCTCTCTCTCTCTATTTTTCTATTCGCGTGTCTTCTTGCAATTCTATATTTGTTGTAATTACGGTCCTCTTCACTTTTCACCCACTTTTTTATATTTTTCCTTTTCGTCTATAACGGCGGCCGTAACCTCGTCGTTCCATCAACTTGTTATTATCTTTATCACTGCAATTAATAGCTTTTTATTGATCAGTATGTTTTTTCATCTTGTAAAAGGCTACATTTGCCATAACATTTAGCTAGTTGATCAGTTCTCTTGTTATCGGCCACTCAACAGTGAGATGGTATCAAATGTATGGTGTACATGATTCAATTTGTTTTGTTTGTTCTGTGCATCTGTCTACTCAAGTCGTGTATTTTTTTTTTTTAAACCTGCCTATTTTTTATATGTAACCTAAATAGCTACATAGTCAGTCATAGGAGCTCCGACGCGGAGCAAACACGGCAGGGGGCTTCCGATCATCAGAAGCAAACCCCCTTCCCCAAGCAATTTGGACCCTTTAATTTCTTAATACTTTCTGGGGGTGGTCCCATCCGGGTCATGACTCCGGGAGTTTGTCCCCTGCTGTGGAGACGTTCTTTCGGTCATGTTCGTTATCCCTGATTTAAGCTTGTCCCTTCGATGTTACCTTGTCCACTCTAAAGTCCTCCCTCCCTCGGTGAGGGAGACCGTGCAGTCTGTGTCTGCCCCTTGACACTTGTGGTCGTGGGATGCTTGACTCATCCCCCGCCACGGCCTCCGTCGCCTCCACTTATCCTTGCCGTGTGCCTTCCTTGCGCCCCGTTCACGGCGTCACACCACTTTAGGAAGCCGGATTCTTCCTTTCTACTCGGACCCACCGCTTTGTCTGTCTGCACCTGACTAGACCACATAGTATGCGTATCTCGTACCATACCGAGGTGGGGGTTACTATGGCAGTTTTGTTCTTTGCACTCGGGCTTTGTGCGACCTAGGGTCGATTACTATGTTGTGGAGGTAGGACGTCGGCCGAGATTTGCGTGATTGACTTCACTGGGACGCGCCCCACGTCGAAGGAAGGGCTAAAGAGCTGACACGAGACGTTTGTAAAGTTCGTGGCTTTGTTGTGAAATTGTTGGTAGTGCAGTTACCGCTTCCAACCATACTAGTACTCTCATACTAGAGACTCATTCCAATTTAGGTTGCGGCAATTCCACAGCCAGCACGAGGCCTTTTCGGCTGCCTCAGACAGTTGTTTTTGGGCCCGGGCCCTTGCTTTTCCTTTAATGCCCAGCCTTTTCAGCACATCAAACACGGAGTAGGAGACAAGACCTCGCGCGCCTACCTCGACAGCGAACAGCCTGACGGTGTAACCCTCCCGCCTGAGACTCGCGACCATGTCATTGTACTTCTCTGTCTTGTACAGGTGCTGCTCCTCAATATTCGATTCGTATGGGACAGTCAGCTCAATCAGCGTTAGCTGCTTGGCTGACGAGGAGCTAAGCACAATGTCAGGTCGCAAGCCAAACCGTCGGATTACCTGAGGGTATTTGCCATGGTCTTTTAGGTCTACGGTCAGTTGCCAGTCCCTCGCGCCGTCGAAGACGGTAGCAAGCGGCAAGTCGTCAGCTTTCCCATTCTTGCGCCCTGCTCGGACGAAGGAAATTTCCATCGGCCTCGGTCCGTTCCCCTCTTTGTTAGCCTTCATTCGTGCTACGTCCACTATGGCGGCCAACTCAGTCACGACTTTGTTATACCGCCAAGTGAAACATCCTTGGGACAGGGCGACCTTACACCCAGACAGCACTTGCTCCGCTATCTGGACTATCTGGGCTTCCTTATGGAGGGGACAGAACGGGTCGGTGGTTAACCCCCACGTCTTCAAGTTGGCACCTGATGGCAGGACATCGTATCGCAGGTATATAGTATATAGTACATATCAAAGAAGGAAATAGAACAACAACGTTTATACAAACATACGCCCCATGTAACGACACTTACAGCGACGATGACAAAGACGAGTATTTTGATAAACTTGCAGACACATTAAATAATGTCAGGGAGACAGACGAACTTATTGTAATGGGTGATTTTAACGGAAGAATAGGCACACGAAGAACACAGTGAAGTGAATGCATGGGGCCATTCAGCGACACAGAGACTGATTGTAACAGCAATGGTCAACGTCTACTCAACATATGCTCCGAACATGGACTAATAAAAGCAAATAGTTTTTTTCAGCATCGTCGTAGCCACACCAAGACCTGGTATAAATGATAAATGGAATGACATAGACCAAGCATCTCAAATTGACTTTATTCTAATTAGGAAATCATACAGAGGACTACTATTAGATTCAAGAGCACTCCCAAATACAGACGTTCATGCGGATCACAAACCAGTCATAGTAAAAGAGATTCCAACATACAGGAAAATAAGAAATAAAAAGGTTACAACACATGTCATCAATTATAGGAGTCTTCAGGAAAATACGGTTAAAGACGAATTTAATCAAGAAAACAAAAAACTACATAAGAACATCCTTGACGACTGCTCAAGCGTAGATAAGGAATGGACAATTTTCAAGGCTGCCATGCTCGACACACTGGAAAATAAATGTGGGACAAAGAAAGTAGACCAAGACAAAAGATTAAGAATAGCTTGGTGGAATAACGAAGTTAAAGACAGCATATTCAAAAAGAAGGTAGCATCACAACCAAATCTGAACAAGACTATGTTACTTATAGAATTGCACAACGAAATGCCAAACGAACAATTAGAACATCTAAAGATGAATCCTGGAGAATCTACGGTGAACAGATGCCGACCCTTAGCAAAGACTACCCAAGAGAATTTTATATACGTGTCAATGCAATGAGAAACAGAGATGCGTGCTACAACCCAACCACCATCATAAACAGCAAAAGAGGTATACCAATATTTAATCCACAACAAAGACTAGCAAGGTGGGCAGAATACTTTCAAGAACTACCTAACCCCACACATAACATAGAAAATCTCACGTTTGTGCCTAAAAGTCATGGACAAAAAGAACCAAATTTTATACCTGCAGAAGTCAAAGCAGTTATGCAGAAAAGTCCTAAAAACAAATCGCCGGGTCCAGATGGAATAACCACAGAAGCTATTCAGGCCTGTGGGAAAACGAGTTAAATGGCTAGCAAGAATTTTCAATATAGCATGGGAAGAAAGAAAAGTCCCAGAGGATTGGCAACAGGCAATAATAGTACCAATATGGAAAAAGAAAGGCAGTATGAGAGAGTGGGAAACATACAGAGGAATATCACTCCTGAGACATATAGGGAAAATGTTTGCAAAACTTTTGGAACAAAGAGCTAGACCCATAGTTGAACAACAGTTAAGCAAAGTACAATTCGGTTTTCGGAAAGGTAAAAGTTGCACTGATGCATTTTTTACACTTAGACAAATATGTGAAAAAGCTACCGAATATAGTGACCAGCAGAACATTGTGTTTGTAGATCAGGAAAAGGCTTTCGATAGAGTAGACAGATACAAATTATATACCATCCTTGAAGACTATGGGATACAAGGGCAATTGCTAGAAAACATCATAGCCATGTACCACTCGAGCCGAAGTGCAGTAAGAACACAAGAAGGAATATCAGATATGTTCACAGTCAATAGAGGAGTGAGACAGGGATGTGTGCTCTCTCCTCTGCTATTTAATGTCTACATGGACAAAATATCCAAAGAAGCAAGTTTTGACAGAACAGATTCAGAAAATTTAGAACTCTTTACTCCAGATGAAACAACTGACCCACAGGAAATAAATGAACTTCTATTTGCAGACGATAAGTGCCTGTTTTACAGCGATGAGGGCAGACTACAACATCATATTAATAATCTGAGTCCAACCTGCAGCAGATACAATATGAGTAAAAACACAGCCAAAACCGAAGTAATGCAAGTTAGCAGATCGCCGGGCCCATTAGGTATACAGATAAATTGCACGACTCTGAAACAAGTTAAAGAATTCAAATATCTTGGAAGTATGATCACAGAAGATAGCAGATTGGACAGAGAAATCGAAATCAGATGTCAGAAAGCTAGTGCACTTACATATCAACTATCACCCTTACTGAAACACCCAAATATACCCATGTCCGCAAAGCGACAGATAATAAACAGCATATTCACACCAACCCTATGCTACCAATCTCAGACCTGGACTGTATCCAAATTACACCTTCGCAAAATCAACTCCTGCGAGATGAGATGCCTGAGGAGAGCTGCCAACTTAACAATCCGAGACCGAGTAAGAAATGCTACTATCAGACAGACTGTGGGATCAACACCTTGTGCCACATTTAGTTAAAGGCAGAAGATCAAGTGGTTTGGACATGTCGTTAGAATGAATGCAACACCAACTACCACCATTGGCATTACATCAAAGATCATCCGCGACAAGACCAAGAGGACGCCCAAAAAAGGCAATGGATTGACGACATCAAAGACAATTAGACATTGTACAATCACACGGAATGACACTATCCAGTGCCGCCCACCGGGCGCTGGAACGCAAATTATTCCTCCCCACGGCGCTTGACGGCAGAAGTGGAAGAAGAAGAAGATGATGATGATGATGATGATGACCCTAAAGTTTGGGTATAAAACAATTTTTACTATAATTTCCGGACCGGATGTAAATAACTTAAAAAGATGGCCGCGCGCTGTCAAGAACAGATTGATACTGTTGTTGCTGACGATTCAAAAATGCAGGATTCAGACAGCGGTAAAACAGAAGTAAAGGCTGGAGGTGATGCAGCTTGCCACTCAAAATCAGAGACTGCTTCAAAACCAACATGTATAATTGTTCTAGGAATGGCAGGTTCTGGAAAGACAAGTTTTGTACAGGTATTGTCTAAAATTTTTAGACTAAAAATAATAAAATTGTCTATTGATATTGTCATTGTGATTGACTATGTTTTTAGCAAATTTGGTCATTATTTAAAAATTGGGAGCCATCAAAATTGGATACAGTTTGACAAGACGAACCCAACGGTATCTCAACGAAGTCAGTACGTTAATTCTAAGCAGAGATATTTAATAGTATGTTCGATCATTATTTTAAAATTGAGTATTTATTAATATTATTTAATAAATAAATAATGAGACCACCACAGATAGATGGGCCTTGAAAAACCAAATCTAATGGTACCTCAATAGTGCCTGTATTAACTGTATATCAATTCTAAGTGGAGATATTCACATGTGAGTGTCGGTATCTCGGGCAAAAAATTTAGGGAGTTTATACGGAGCTGGGTCTGAATAGACAGAGTAGTTTATAATACGGAGCTGGGTCTGAATAAACAGAGTAGTTTATACGGAGCTGGAGTCTGAATAAACGAAGCTGTTTAAATATCAAGAATAATTTTCCAGATTGGTATCCCCAATAAAAATAATTGTGTCCCCATGCGAGTTAAAGAATTGTTAACTTGCGTTTCTGTACTCTTACTGTTTACAGGCTTCCATCTTTGTTTACATTAGCGACCTACTATTTCCTGCTATTGATGTCCTCATCATAGTTGCCATGCTAGATATTTTATATTCAGATCTAGAGGTTTTTGCCGGCATCTGGATACCATTTTCTGACGTTTTGATGCTGGATGCAATTCTAGATACTTTTTATTTGGAGTCGGATATTTTGAATACTTTCTAGATTTTACTTTTCTTTCAGTGTCATTTACCCATTTTATGTTCGGTCTGGACACGCGTAAATTATGGTAACTGCCATTATTTAAACTTTGAACTGACTTGGGTCAACGCTCAACAATCTGGCAACACCCCCCCCCCCCCCCCCCCCCCCGGTAATGAGTAAAATGGCGCATAAGGGCACTGAAGAAACTTTTGGTCAGTAAACATTTAAACTTAAAGAATTTGGCTGCAATTGGAACCGATAATGCATCGGTAATGGTCGGTATCAACCATGGCGTGTATGCAAAATTGAAGGAAGATATCCCATCTTTAATCCTCATGAAATGTGTATGTCATTCCTTGCAGCTAGCATTATCACATGCCTCATCAGTCAGAATGTTTACCAAGGAATTTGGAATTCCTTATTGCTGAAACACATAACTGGTTCTCCAAATCATCTGTCAGACAACAGCAATATAATAATTTATATAAAGCATTAAATGATAGTTCCTCACCACTGAAAATTCTGTCATATTGCAAAACTAGATGGTTATCAAGACACACTTCGAAATTGATTGATTGATTTAGGAATCAACATCACAGCATTCGGGGCATTCCCATAAGTGCTCCGTCCCCATCCTCAGCCAGCGAAGAGTTCCAACACTAATAGTACCAGTAGCAATCTGATTATAAGTCCGTCTCGCCTTTCCTCTGAGCGTTGAGCGTCGGCCAGATCCCTTCATCACTCCTCGTTGTCTCATTCTTGCCAGACCATGGTAATCCATTTGCTCCTCCGAGGTGTGCACGTGCTCCCACAAGGCCGCAACCACGTCTGCCTTGTCATGTATCAATACTCCAACCATCTGTGTAGATAATCACATCACTCGAGTGAGCATTGTCCTGAATTAGTTGCTGGATTTTCACTTCCGTGGCCCCTGCTGGCCACTCCCTGAACTCCCGGCTTAATGTGATTATAACTCTGCACAAGTCTGACTGCTCCGCTGGCACTCTGACCCACTCCTCTCCACGCCTAATGTTCTCCAAGGGGCACACCTGTCTGATCGTATCCTCCGCCTGAGCCATCTATGATTTCCCTCTTATCAGTCGCTGACCCTTAACTGCGTCCAGCGCCTCATGCAGTGGGTGGTCTGTGTCTGCAGCTACTCTGAGGTATGCTTTCGCCTGCATCACCTTGAGCCTACCAGCAACAGTCGGCAGACCAAGGATGTAACGCATACACACTACTGGGGTGTCTCTAGTGCATCCCAGAATGACCCGCATAGCTTCGTTCTGTATGCGCTCTAACTTCACCAGCTGACTCTCTGAGACATTGAGCAGACCTAATCCATAATCAATTACTGAGAGGATCAAGTGCTGGTATAGTGTGAAAAGCATTCTCTGCTCTATGTCCATTGCAGCCATAGTTTTAAGTGCATTGAGTCCCTTTTGAGATCTTGTCATGACCGTCTCCACATGGTCCTTGAAGGACAGACTCCTGTCAAATGTGATCCCCAGATACTTTAGTTTGTTCTCTCTGCTGACATTTCTACCATCTATCGCGAGGCTTGGGACATCAGCTCTTACAATGCTGTTGTCCAGAGAGCACCACAAAACAGCCGCCTTTTCCGGGTGGATGACAGCACTCATTTCTGTGCACCAGTCAATCACTTTATCTACTGTCGCCTGTAACTCCTGGGCTGTTTGCTCCCTATCTCTCCCCTGCCTATATGCAAGAATATCATCTGCAAATGTTAGTATTCTTCCAACCCCTGGTGCTTCTAGGTTTGCAATCTTGCTCGTATACACATTAAAGAGCACCGTGAGACTGCAGATCCCTGTGGCAGTCCCGGGGTTAACATATGTGGCTCTGAGGTCCATGCGCCCAGACGGAGAGCAACCCGACGAGAGTGCAGGACGGCTGCTATCCAGTTCACCAACCAGGGATTGACCCCCTTCTCCATCAGTGCGGTCATCAAAATATCATATCGAACTCTATTGTACGCATCCTCGAGATCAAGCACTACTGCTATCGTTTCCTGTCTACTCTGGAACCCCTCATAAACATCAAAGGCAAAAGTGGCTGCATTTGACCAGGTATCTTTTCCTGGCCTGTGGCTCCCCAGGGGTTTATATAACTGGCGTACCCAGGGCAATGGTATTTGTCTGTATTTAGCTCCTGGAGCATGAGGAATAACAAGACAAAATGAAAAGTGCTACACAGCTGAAATACTATATGGAATGTACAGTGATGAAAAAAATTTGGCATTCCTTCTCTTTTCACAACCCATTTTAAGTGAAGTGCAAAAAGTTAATAAACCATTTGAACCTCAAAATGTTGATAAAGTTAAATTACTTGACGACCTCACTTTGCTATTTCACTCAATTGGTAAAAGACTTATATTGCCAACTTGTAAAGCGGACTTGTTCACTTGCACTATAGAGAGCTATTTGGCTCCCAAGCCGTACCTGGGATACCAAATCGAATCAAAAATTGATGGTTTAAAAACAAAAGGACTGTTAACAGAAAATGAAGAGAACAACTTAAGAAAGCGCTGTCAAGATTTTCTTGTCTCATTATTCGATCAACTGAAGCAGAGACTTCCTGAAAATTTAGATGTATTGAAAAATATTTCACTCTTTTCTATTAACAACATACCTCAGCCAGTAAAGGACATACCTAAATATTGTCAAGTTATAAAATTTTTAGGGGCTAGTGTGGCGGAAGCAGAATATTAGTTAACAAAAATAAATTTGGTTGACTGGACAAACAAAAAAGAAACTGAAGCTTTTTGGAGTGAAGTAAGACAATTTAAAGATGCCTCAGGTAACAGTCCATTCCGTGAGCTCTTTGAATGTGCGATGTCTGCCATGATACTACCCCATTCAAATGCTGATGCGGAAAGAGTTTTCAGTACTGTGAATTATACAAAATGTAAACTAAGAAACAGGATGAAACTTGATCTCTTAAATGCTATATTGACAATAAGATTTGGCCTGATGAGAGCAGGAAAATGCTGTTCAACTTATCAGCTCCCTGATCATATAATAAAAGAAATTGGAACAGCTAAAGTACACCAGAGTCATTTTGAATGTGAAGCTTCAACTTCATCATCCAAGCTAAGTGTATCTTGTGAGACAGGCATCAGTGAAGATGAGGACATGATTCTATAAGTAAGTCACATCAATTTTCTTTTTAATGTTGCATATCCCTTACAGGATGGTGCAGTCAACATCAGAATTTTTCAGCTGCTGTTGATGTACAAGACAAGATTACGCTAAGTAGTTTGCCATTGCTTTCTGAGCGACCGGCTCACATACCCCTGTAAGTTACCAGTGCGGCTCGAACCGCTGTCGGTTCGGGCGCAGCTGCGTTACTCACGAGAATATACAGGATAACGGCGACAGCCGTAAACTTTTCGCCAGGGAGAGCGGCAGTCACATCAATACATATGTAATTTCTTACTTTCTCAATCTGGATATTTTTCCTAGATACTTTGCAACGAAATCTAGATATTTATGGATGTTGTTTGGGCCGTTTCTAGATACTTTTGGTCAAAAAAAAGTGGCAACCCTGGCCTCATAATTCCGGTCCAAGCTGACAGTAATATGCGTCGCCTCAGAAAGACATGATTAGGCAATTCAAACACCAGGCTTCCGACTTACTGGCCTGATGAATTAACAAATAAACAAGGAAATGCTACGCACATAAAGTGCAGGAAAACCTGGTATATGTGAAGCAGGTTAAAAAGAGAGGAGATAGATAGATAACTAAGCTAGTGTGAGAGACAGAGATATGAGAAAGATGTGTTGAAAGACATAAAAAAGTGATAACTTTTATATAATATAAATAAGATAATATAAGTGACAAAACATCTGTTCATAAACATAGTTCCTAATATTTTTTTATTAAAAAGTCGCTTGCACCCAATTAATTGCTGAAAAATTAAAAAAAAAAAAAAAAAAATAAGTGTCCAGCAGGGAATTGAACCAACAGCTCCCACTTATCAGGCAGAGACACTTACCACTGTGCTACTGAGGATGTGATTTTGAATCAACAAAAGTATATAACATAGCCACGCTCATGTCCCGATGACGTCACATACGTTAAGTCACGTGACTAGGCAAATCACGTGACCAGGACCACCTGGGGTTTCCGGGATCGGTTTCCGGCATTGCGACAGCTTTGTTTGTGTGTGTGTGTGTTGTTGATTACATATCCTGCAATATAATTATAAGAGGTTATTGTTGAAACTCTTCAAATGTATGTAAAAATGAACGCAGAATTCAAAATGCATTAAAAAGTCAAAAGTTTTAAAAAGAATTAGGAGTTAAAAACAAAAGTAGCTTACCTTATGCCAAAAAATTGAAATAACTTCATAGAGACAAAAGTTCTAAGTGACAAACGCATGCATAATAGCAGACAAACCACAACCGCAATTGTTAGAGTTAGTACACATGATGTGTGAACCATTGTTTTCGAATACATCCAGTCAGAAGTTGGCATGGGTACGGTTTTTTACACTAGGTCACAGGATTACCTTCTTTGCATGACACACACACATACGTGCGCGCATGCGTGAACACACACTCACTCACTCACTCACTCATTCACTCCCTCTCTCCCCCCCTCTCTCTCTCTCTCTCTCTCTCTCTCTCTCTCTCTCTCTCTCTCTCTCTCTCTCTCTCTCTCTCTCCCTCCCTCCCTCCCTCCCTCTCTCTCTCTCTCTCTCTCTCTCTCTCTCTCTCTCTCTCTCTCTCTCTCTCTCTCTCTCTCTCTCAGAAAAGCATACAGCTGAAAATGCTAGAATGTGTAATGTGTAGTGACTAGGTACTTCAGTAACATTTTCTATATTACTTTTCAATTATGCAACTTACATAGTTTGATAACTCTTGAAACATCATTTGCAATGCAACTACACCTCATTCAAGTCTCTGAGACAGATTTAAGTTGAAATTAATAAATAATATAATTGAACACGAAAAAAGAGGAAAATACTAACTATTGTCCACATTTTTATAACATACAGCCTAACACTTAAATCACTGTAATTGTTTGTTTGTTAGCAAACACTGTAGCAACTATATATTAGTGTTTTCATGACAATGAGACCTAATTAAATAAAGAATTTGAATAACAAAGACACAAACAATAGATTGCATGATTTATTGCCTAGCATATTTCGCTGCATCTCGTCAGGTACATACTACAGAATTCACACAACATAAGCTATAAGTAATTAGATAAATCCTTTGAGCTGAAATATGCACATATTCAAAAGGTAATTTAAATTGTTTTATTACATACCACATCACACTTTTACTATTTGAATTGAAAGATCCCGGGAAGGTTAACCTGGTCAACAAATGCCCGCAGAAATCGGATGTGTCGGCCTAAAGACGCAGTATCGCAGCTCACTGTAAACAGACACATCCAAAAAAAAGACTCCGGGTAAACGCAGAAGAAGAATTGAAAGATAACATTTTGAGTGTCTTTACGCAGCAGCTGCAGGGAAAAACACTTAACATTAAAGCAACTCTGTGATCTTTAGGTTTATTTTGCCAATTTGCGCTAAACAAATATATAGTTTACTTAACCTTAATTAATATTTAATGTGCAAAAAAAAACTTCTAGTCCAATCGCATACCATAACCATGCATAAAGCCTACTCTACTACAGATTGAGATTCCAGTTATAGTTTTCTTTGGTTTATATACTAGGTATTTTAGTTAGAGTTCCATAGTTTTAAATGTGAGGCCTGCATAGTTGGATAAATATGTAAAACTAGAATCCAATACTACTTCATTCAGGTTCCGACTTCTTAAGCAGAGATATATTTTTTTTATTGATGGCAAGAGAAATCATAAGAAAAAAGGGTGGTGTGGTGTCACAGGCACAATGACAGGAAAGATAGACAGATACAAATGAACATGTCGATCAGTCTGCATCATCTATTCTCCATTCTCTTTTTTTTTCACGTTCATTTTTCTTAATGTTTCTGTTTTGTTTAAAAATGTTGACAGAATGGTAACTGATTGAGCTTTATTGTCACAGAATTTCCAACCCACTTTATTTATCTCTTTATGAATTCAACACAGGAAGTAGTACCTGTACATACTGGGAAGGCTAACCCGGTCAACAAACGTCCGCAAAGTCGGAAGGGTGCAAATATGTCAGCACTGCTGTAAACTGGCACAATGCAATTACTTCAAAAATAAAATGGAATATCGGATGAACGATGAAGAAGTAGTACCTGTGAATTCTTTTGTATTGCTTAGTTACGCTCAATCTGCCCCTGTCTCTGTTGTTGCTGGTCTTTTCAGTCATCATGATGTTTTTCGATGCCTTGCTGATCATGTAATGAGACCATTGGAAAACATTGGGGCAGCTGGAAAGAACAACAGTAGAATAGGCAAGGGCGTAATGAGAGAAATGTTGTTGGATGGACTGTGATGGGGGCACGGAGGAATTGTATCAATAGAATTGATCTAGAACACCTGGGACTGAGATCTGTGAAGATGCATGAACTCTATGCCAGCTGGCAAGCACATGATGATGTTGAATTTCTGAGTTTATTCACATTCCCCAGTGACTAAAAGCTGATTTCCTGATGATATTTTTGCGGAGGTTGACAGCACATCTACACACAAAGAAATCCTCATCATATGTTATATGATGGTGTTGAATTTCTGGATTTATTCACATTTCTCAGTGACTAAAACCTGATTTTCTGATATTTTTTGCAGAGGTTGACAGCACATCTACATGCAAAGAAATCTGCACCATATGTTATCAATCTGGATCCTGCAGTTCTTGAAGTCCCCTTCCCGGCAAACATAGGTAAAATGAAGTTTGTTTCACATCACTTTTAAAAAAAAAGTTGCATATCCCTTACAGGACGTTGCAGTCAACACCAGCATTTTTCAGCTGTTGTTGATGTTCTTGGCAAGATTACACTCAGTAGTTTACCATTGCTTTCTGGGCGACCGGCTCACATACCCAGTAAGTAACCAAAGCAACGTGATCCGCTGCCAAATCTCGCACAGCTGTGTTCCTCACGTGGATATACAGGATTACGGAGAAAGTCGTAAACCTTCACCAGGGAGACCAGCTCACATCACTTATAAACCACTAAACTGCATGTTGTAAACAAACCACATGTGGTCATGTAATCACTCATTTTGTTAAGTTCAGTGGCTGGCTTTTTGAAGAGTAACGAAAAATGATGGAAGTTTGTATTTGCCTCTTGTTTTGGTCTTCCGACAGCTCATTTTCATTGCTTCAGATGACTATAGATGTAAAGTAAAGGGTGGTGCAGTGACTTTGATCACAGGCACAATGACAGGAAAGGTAGACAGATATAGGGCGTAGTTTTAATGATTGTGC
This sequence comes from Cepaea hortensis, assembly GCA_963921405.1. Classification (NCBI taxonomy): domain Eukaryota; kingdom Metazoa; phylum Mollusca; class Gastropoda; order Stylommatophora; family Helicidae; genus Cepaea; species Cepaea hortensis. The sequence goes on from OY992890.1 coordinate 85,999,683, forward strand.
ACTGTTTTAAAATATTGCCGGTCCAAGTTTTGTATTCACCCTCTGTAAAGTTCATGCAACATAATAGGTAAATACAAAACTTGGACCAGCAATATTATCAAACACTGCACAGTCTTTAAAATTACACTTTGTACAAGTGAACATGTCGCCAGTCTGAATCATCTTTTCTCCATGTTTTTTTCTCATGTGCATTTTTCTGAATGTTTCTGTTTCGACACCTTAAAGCATATTGCGTACATGGTGCTAGCCCCATATTTGTATATGCCAGTTGGCATTTGATGGGTGACGGGGGTCAGTATCATTGGCTGGTCCGTGAAGGTTAACCCGGTCAAACAACGCCCGCAGAAGTTGGATGTGTCGGCCTAATAGCGCAGTATTGCAGCTCTGCTGTAAACAGGCACAACGCAATCACATCCGAAAAAAGACTCCAGATGAATGCAGAAGAAGAGGAAGTATAACTGGCTACCTTTGCTTCCCAGAACATTTCTAGGAACCCACATTAGGCTGGGTCAAACTAGGAGCCCAGGACTATTTTTGTAAAAGAAAATAACCCATGTCTAGAGGGGGATTAGCCGGTCTCCGTGGCAAAGGCGTTACGGACGTGGTTCATAATTCCGCTTACCTGCGTTCAAAACACAGATGCGACCAATTTGGCAGCAGACTGTCGCACTGGGTTTTAACATGTTGGTATGGGAGCCGGATGTTCAGAAAGCAATGGCAAACTTCTGAATGTAAACTTGCCAAGACATCAACAACAACAGTGCTGGTGTTGACAGCGATGTCCTGTAAATAGGATATGCAACACACACAAAAAGAGGGGGATTAACTGATTCAGTGCCAAACAAAAAGTCTTTGTAGCCAAACATGGTACATAATCAAATGAACAAGCATTATCATGTAAATTTTCGTTCACTGAGCATTGAAATTACGGAAGATACTACGAAACAAAACACATAACACAATGATCCAGGTATGGCGATATATCTTCCTTTTGTCTAATTGGGAGGTCACGGAAACAGTTAATGAGGATATAACTATCATGGAATGTTTACTGTTGTCCCTGGTTTAAAAGAATATTTTGATTAAAGTAGGGCACGAGTCATGATTGGAGATGTATGTTTTACGGACAGTGTCATTTCTTACAGACATTAATTGATTTTTTACTGGTTGAAATGTTAAAACTGAAGTAAATATGTCTTTTTAGTCATATCTTTACAGTTTGAAATGTTAAAACCTAAGTAAATATGCCTTTTAGACACATCTTTACATTTTGAAATGTTAAAATTGAAGTAAATATGTCTCTTTAGTCATTCTCTAAGCCAACAATTTAATGTTTGATAATTAAAACTTAGAAAATATATAAATTGATCCATATTTACAATCATGAGTTCATTTTAACTTAAGTTAATTTACTGTTTTATACTTGTGACCGGCGTTTCTCTTTTCCTCAGACATTAGGGACACAGTCAACTACAAAGAAGTGATGAAGCAGTATCCTTTAGAGAGTTAAAGATTACGACATAACTATGTTTTTCCTGAGGGTTGAGTTTTTGAGTTTATACTGTCTTTTTTGTGATGAAACCGTAATTATAAATTGAACTTTTATCAACATAACGCGCACTTAACATTAGGGGTAACTTAGGTCTTCGTCTGCTTCTCAATAATGTAATCTCGGGCAACCTACACCAAGCCTTTTGTAAACATGTTAATGATTGGTTGAATTTTACACCTACAGTTTTTTTTATTGGACGAGGTAGCCAGTATATTTTTTGTGCTCGCTCGCTTTGAACTCAAGCGTAGTCCATACACACTACTTCTAGTAGTGCTGGACTGAATTTTGTGTGTGGATTAGCTTTCCCTATTAAGAGTGACCTTTGACATCAGGGGGACCCACTCTGACTTCAGAGATTCTTGTAATTAATGTCCCAAAGTCAAGGACAATAGGTCAAGATTTTAGTCCAACTGTCCGTTGTAAGGGTTGAACCCCTTACCTCGGCATCAGCACACCGGATGTTTAAGAACACGCGTTCTTATCCATTCAACCATGCTGACCTAAATTCGACATGAAATAACAATTATCACATCACTAAATTGTGGAAATGGTGTTCATTTTATCTAATATAATTCATAATGATGCTTCTGATCTGATTAGTCTTTTTGACTGTTTAAAAAAGAATTTATCGTCCAATTTGAGTTATAATTGTATTCTTTAAATACAGGGATTATTCAATAACCTACAAAATTACATATTTTGTGTTCAACATGTATCTGAAAGTTAATCCTAACACACAATTACAAACATAGATTTAAAACTTTATCTGTCTGTCAATACTTAATGTCCTAGATGTGATTTCATCTAGACCAGTCAATATTTGAAGCCAGATAATTTTGCTAAATATTCATTGAAACTAACTATTAAAGCACAGACAAATTGTCATTTTTTCCATGTTCACCATAGATTAATTCAACTTGAAAACTGTCACTCTTAACTTCTTATCAATTGTACAGTGTAGCAAGGAATTGACACCAAGTCACATGTATGGTATACCATGAGTAACTGAAATATCTTGTGATATGAAATGAGTAACTGAAATATCAAATGATGTGATTTGAGTAGCTGAAATATCACTTGGTGTGGAATAACTTGAGTAACTGAAATGTCCCAAGTCACACACAGTTGCAAGACATTCAGAAAGAGTTCAACGATACAGTTATTATCTATTTAAACATGTAAGTCAATTAAGTAGATCTTTCACTGAAATCAGTCATTAAAGATGCATAAAAAAAGACAGTGTAATTTCCTTATTAGTATTACAGCTATTCTTTAGGCCCCAATGGTGGAATAGTGACATCTCTCAACTTGTTTGCCACCCGTTTTGACCAGGTAAGACATAGAAGCGGCACAAAGTGAGATCTTTATTTTGTTATTACATCTTTCATCTTCACAAGCACATATATGTTAACTTACAGTTATGATGATGACACTGCCTTGATGGCAACACGTCAGAAGGAACTACAGAAAATGCTAGATACAGTGGTTGTAGGAAATGAAAAAATGGGCCTTAGCCTGAATAATGGGAAGACAGAAGTACTGGTACTATCAAAGAAATGAAGCATGCCTAAATATACATTTAAAGTCAATGGTATTAATTTTAGGTGTATACAGCAATTCAAGTATCTAGGCACACGGATGACATCTGATGGACAATGTATAGGAAATATATGTTTTTAAAAAAAAGGACAAGCAAAAATTTTATTTTATATAATGAAAAACACCTTTTGCAATAAATCCATGCCATTGGAAGTTGAGAAAAAGAATTCTAGCATGTTACATAAAACCAGTTTTCACATTTGGCTGTAAATCCCAAACAAGTATACAAATCTCTTGAGACCTAAAAGATGTGATGTTACAGATTAATGCTGAAAATTCCTTAGACAGCCGAAATGAGAAATCTAAATATTTTGAAAGATTCTAAGACAAAGACAACTTATCACAAACATTAGAAAGAGGCAGTCATCATTGTCTAGCTGCAATAGGAGAAGAGAAAAACTGGAACATGTGTCAACTGGAATGATTTGTAGACGGATAGACAGAGGAAAACAGTAAGAGAAAATTATTAACAGTCTTGTGTCCTGGCACAGAAGGGAATCAGCACATGAATTGATACATGCCATGGGAGATCGTAAGATATGGAGAAGCATGATCGCCCACGCCAGTTGGCAAGACACTTAATGACCTTGACCTGTTTTTATGAGGCTGGGATGATCCCAGAGCTGTACTGGTCAGAAAAAAATAATCCAGTCGCTACTGGGGATTGAATTAGTCTTCACAGACAATTCCTGTAACCACTATGTCACCACAGCTTCTCATCTTGCATTTAGGAATAGATCATGTTTAGATATATAAATGATATAATCATCATGTCCATCCATCCATCATTGCCATGCCGGTAAGCATGGGCAGTCATGATTTGCTATTTCACTCGATCACCAGAGTTGTGGATCAGCTCAGTGTTCTTGTCTCGACCATGCCACGTGGTCAAGCCATCCAGGTTTTTACTTCTCTGTCTTCCCCTTCTTCTCTTCCCTCTGATATTGCCAGTTGTCACCAAGTTCTCTAATTTATTTCTTCTCATAACATGTCCAAAAAATTTTGACTGTCTACGTCTAATTTCTCTAATGAGTGTACGATTTTCATTTGTTTCTTGTAGGACTTGGTCGTTGGTTTTTCTGTCTGTCCATTGTATTCTTTTATTTCTCCTCAGAAACCACATTTCCACAGCCATCAGATGTTTTTCAGCTTGACTGCTCATTGTCCATGCTTCACATCCATACAAAAGTACAGGTTCTATGTAGCACCTCAACACTATTTTTCTCATAGCAATTGACATCTTTTTATTGGTCAGTATATTTTCCATCTTACTAAAAGGCTGCCTACACCATGGCGATTCTTGTTCTAATCTCTTCAAGGCGTCATCAAGTGGGAAGTCATTTACAGAACAACCCTCCAGGAAGATTCCAGATCCTTCTAGTTTCCCAACCTCATGATTTTTTCATTCCCCAGGTGTCTTTAATTTTTTTTTTTTTGGCGCTAGCTTACTTTGAACTCAAGCGTAGTCCATACACACTACTTCCAGTAGTGCTGGACTGAATTTTGCATGTGGATTATCTTTCCCTAGATGTCTTTAATGTCCTGGTCCTGCTTTCTGTTGGTTGACCTCTGCCTCTTCTTCCATTCCTTTCATTACTGTTGTATTCTACACCACTGTAACCTGTAATATGGCGAAAGTACAGGTATTTCAGTTTCTGAGGCATGATGACCAATATCTATTGCTCTTAAAGACTAAAACAACTGAATAAATTATGGAGTGGGACAGATAGAACTACAAAAATTAGATTTTTAAGAGCTTGCATCTTTCCCTTTGCAATATACACATGTGAATGAAACACATATAAATGTTATAGACACGTTCTAAGAATGTCTTGGGTAAAAAAAAGAACAAATGCATCCATACTTCAAGAGATGAATTTTGAAGAAGATTGGCTGTTAAAGACGATAAAACAAAGAAAATTGAAATATTTTGGTCGCTTGAAACGTCCCGAAAGTGTGGAGAGAACAATAATGGAGGGGTATACGCCTGGGAAAAGAGGAAGAGGGAGGTCAAAGAGGAGATGGGTGCAGGATGTGGCGGATGATCTCCAGATGGGTGTATCGAACGCATGACATCTTGCTTATGATCGAGAGGTTTTCAGGATGGTTGTTATGGGAGCGAGGTTCTGCAAAGGACATGCTACTGAATGAATGAATGAGACATAATGTTGCTTGTGAGTCAGTTTTCTTGTATCTTTGTCAGCATGTTCTTCACTTTAAATCCTTATGTTGGTGTGTTTTAATCAAAAGATCTATGGAAATCTTGGTTATAGTATGCTCTTTTTCTTCCATAATGTTAAGTTTTTATTTTTTAATAATCATGTTAGGTGATGAATTTCATAGAGTCTAAGACAGGGGAATGCAAGTAAGTTCTGTTTGTGAACGATCACCTTTTATAAGTTGTATCTGGTTGTGAACATTTACCTTTCATGTGTTGTATCTGTGTATGAGCATTTACCTTTCATATGTTGTATCTGTTTGTGAACATTTACCTGTCATATGTTGTATCTGTTTGTGAACATTTACCTGTCATATGTTGTATCTGTTTGTGAACATTTACCTGTCATATGTTGTACATGTTTTTTGAATATTTACCTTTCATATGTTGTATCTGTTTCTGAACATTTACCTTTCATACGTTGTACATGTTTTTGAACATTTACCTTTCATATGTTGTATATATTTTTAAACATTTACCTTTCATATGTTTTAGAATAAAGTATTTACTCAGTCTCCCATAATTGAAGCTGAGAATAGTAACACAGTAACTTACTGTGTATGTCGCATGAAGTGACTAGGTGGGGGTGTTTTGAGGTTGTATGGGACAGGTTACTCGTATCCTGTAGAAACTTGGGCTGCCCAATCCAGCCAATAAGGAAAGGAGAATAACTCCGCCACAATAGATGAATGCAGGCTCTTGTAAAAGAAGTATGATGCTGAGAAAGTTGCGAGGAGTTGGATCATCAGCTTACTTCCTTTCGCTTAGGAAAGTCTCCAGAATTGGCACCTAGAATTTTATCACTGTGTGAGGATTGGGAAAGACAGCAAAGGTAGCCGAAGAACACAGAAAAAGTATGTGATAGTGAGGAGCAGTGTTTTAGAATAATTAGGACACCATTTAGAAACTATCCACAAAAAGAAAAATAACTCTAGAATCACAGGGTAAATGAACGAACGAACATCTTTATTTTCAAAGGGTTAAGAATTGGGCACGCAGGCCCGTCTGACATTCTGCCCTTCTTCTCTATTTCCTCTCATATATTTTTTCAATATGCAGACCTAACGACACATGGAGAAGAGAAATAGAGACAGGTAAATAATATGGGGACATGGCGGGAGCTGCTGGAGATGGTAAAGGATAGGAGCGCTGGGTGTGAGATGGTTGATGTTCCATTCACAGAAGAGGAAGACAACATTTATTCAATAGATAATTTCAGGGTATTGAAAAAAAAAATGAAAACCGTAGGCTGATTGGAGAAATTAGATGCAGACCATTAGCCTTGCTAATTGATATAGGTCAGCCTGCTTTTTCCACAGCTTCTGTTCTCAAGCAAAATGCATCACAGTTCATATGATATATTTCACTGCTAAAATTGTTCAGTTTTCTCTCGCTGGCTTACTCTATCTCTGTTATCCATGAATTTTACAAACAGTTAATTTGTTTTCTTCTCATATGGCCAACAATATTGACTTCCTCCTGAATTTGTATTAAGTTTCCTTTGTGTCTTAGTGTCTTTCAAAACATTTAGATTGCTCAGTTTAGCTGCTCATGGTATGTTTAACCTCTTTGGAATATACTTTTCACTTCTACTGAAATATGCATTTCGTGATCAGGATGGTGGTATATACATTCACTCACGCTCAGATGGCGGCCTCTACAATGCTCAGAGATTGAGGGCCAAGACCAAAATTAGGAGGGTACTGATCAGAGAGTTGCTTTTTGCGGATGATGCTGTAGTTACGACCCACTCTGAGGAAGAATTGCAATGTCTACTATCTGCATTCTCCAATGCTTGTTCTGAATTTGGTTTGACAATTGGCAAAAAGAAGACACAGATTATGTCACAAAGTGCACATGGGGTACCATCAATCTTTTTTGACGATGCCAAAATAGAGATGGGAGACCATTTTACATATCTAGGATCAGTGGTAAATAGCAAATTATCCCTAGTTCAGGAAATCAACATCCGGATTGGTAAGGCAGCAACAACAATGAACAGGTTAAGAAAAAGAGTCTGGGAGAACAGGAAGCTTACTGCCAAAACAAAAGTCCTTGTCTATCAAGCCTGTGTCCTTAGTACTCTTCTTTATGGCAGTGAAACCTGGACAACTTACTCACACCAAGAGAAACGTTTAAACAGCTTTCATATGCGGTGTCTACGAAGAATTCTTGGTGTTAAGTGGCATGACAAAATCACAAATACTGAAGTATTGGAAAGATCAGGTTGTGTGACGGTTTATTCCATGCTCAGTCTTCGTAGACTTAGATGGATAGGACATCTTAGGAGGATGGATGATGGTAGAATACCAAAGGACATCTTTTTTGGTGAATTACAGATGAGTAAGAGATCTCAGGATCAGCCTCTACTACGATACAAAGATGTGTGTAAGCGGGACATTATTGATACAGGCATTGATAATGTACAGTAGGAGTAAGTCGCCGCTGAACGTGTTACAAACATCAGAAATGGAATAAAGACAAAGGAGAAAATGATTGCAGATAAGTCACATACCGAGCGTGTGAGATGTAAGATGTTGCATGATGGTGGAAATGACCACGTGTTCACATGCACCCACTGTGAACGAACATTTACAGCGCGAATTGGCCTTATCAGTCACATTCGCTACCGCCATAGGTAAAAGTTATTATGCTATTTTTAAAGCACAAACTATCGTCTGTCAAGACGGCAAGGTGCCAATGAATATTAAGATGTTATAACCCGTGTTATTGTGTTGTTATAACCTATGAAATGTGCAGTGATTTATCTCTCTCTTTCTCCCAATAACACCCGTTACTGCCTAGGCCCTCAGCCAACTCTAAACCGTCGTATCCATAGTTATTCCATGTAGTTGTGACCATCTCCTCCCTATTATTAATTTCTGTCTCCACTTCTCTTCTCCATGTGTTGTTAAGTCTTCGTCTGTTTCTTTTACCCCTAGATGAAAGAAAGAAAATATGGGATCCAGACCCAATGCTGCTTTCTCTGTATCATGCCATATCTCTTCTAGAAGAGCCTTTCTTCCTCTTGGTTGGCTTGGTTATTTTGTTTTTCTTCATCTGTAGACTTGTTAGTGATTAAATCATATTATTTTTAAAGTGTCTCAGAGTTTTATGTTTTTCTCTGCGTATTGCCAGGCATGTCATCATAGATACCCCAGGCCAGATTGAAGTCTTTACCTGGTCAGCGTCTGGCAGTATAATCACAGAGACTTTGGTGAGGATCTATGTTTTTGTTGTTACTTGTTGGTTATCAAAATGTTTTTATCATCATCATCCAGTGCCTTGCCTGCTGGCATGGGCAATCATGCCTCACCACAAATTGCGATCTCTGACGTCATGGATCAATTTATGTGTTTTTATAAACCACTATCAGTCTTAATGATTGTATTTGTCATGATGTCCTGTTACATGGAAAACTTTGGCTTGTTCAATGATGGCACCACAAACAACTCAGTGAGTGAGTCAGAATCATAAGGAAAAGGGGAATGCAATTTATGGTGCATATCAATAGAAGAGGTGAAATAGAGAAATTAGCTTTATTTCTGGGGAAAATACTAGGTTAAAAAAGGGGATCAAAGCAGAGAAAGATGAATGGGAAAAGCTTATCAGCTGGGCATAAAATAATCATACAGTGCAGACCTGATAAGGTGAACTCACCTGGGACCCTAGAAATAGTTCTTCTTATCAGAAATTCCTTTTATAAGCGTTCAAGCATATAGTAATGCATTTACAACGTAAAATACAGTATTGTTTTTCACAACAGAAATTTGCCACATCCAAGATCACCTAAAGCGGTTTGCACTGTATAAGCAACATATCATCATTACATAAACAGGTCCTAAGCAGAACTTTGCTATTGTCACGGCCCACTGACAAGATTCTCACTCATTGCCAGGTCTCCAGCCTCATGTTGTCTGCAGTGTCTTGTGTCCATCTTCATGCCTGTCACTGCCTGCCTCATCTTCCAGAAACCAGGCCCTCCGTCCCGGTTCTATCCAAACCATCCTGATGTTTAATGTGGCCGAAGTATTTCAGTTTTTGGGACAGGATGCTGTTTATGCACCATACCTGATGTTGATTGCAACGTCCGGCAAGGACTTGCAACATTTAAAGAAAAAAGAATATCAGTATTTTTCTTAGTCTGGGTCCACGATATTCTAGGACCTTGTCTGTAACATTGAAGTTCAGAAGCCCCGATTTTCTTCTTCAGTGATTACAGGTCTTAGTGAGATGTGACTGAGCTACCGTATGACAGAAGACGGTACTACCTACTTTCTGTTAGCGCCGAATGTTGGGTCTTAGTCAGATATGACTGAGCTATCGTATGACAGAAGACGGTACTACCTGCTTTCTGTTAGTGCCGAATGTTGGGTCTTAGTCAGATATGAGTGAGCTATCGTATGACAGAAGACGGTACTACCTGCTTTCTGTTATCGCCGAATGTTGGGTGCCGCTTACCAAACCCAACTCCCAACATCATGCCAACAGCTCCAGGTGGAGGAGTGCAATTGGGAGGGTACAAGCTTTACCCTAGTGCAAGGAAATGCAACCTAAAGACTACATGTCATGTCATGGCAGGGCAGACCAGGTCCTAAGACTTGGTTGGCAACTGGTCTAGGTCTGCGCTCAGACAGGTGGACAGTTAGAGCATTGCTGTGCTGATCCATCAGCTTCTGCAACTTGTCTTGTTCCAGACGTATTGGTGTTACCTTTCCTCTGGGGTAAACTAGGCACGCCGACAGAGGGGTCATGCTGCATGGGCAACACATGTTCTTTAAATTCAGCCCAGGCTTTGTGTTATTGAGAGGTACAACTCCATTTTACAAACTATCCTCTGTCAAGATGGCCAGGTGCCAGTCAATTGCAGAATAGTTGATAGCTTTCATCTGTATGTTGCTACAGGAGAGATAAAATATACTTGTGTTGACGTGTTGATGACAGGGAGGAGTGGAGAGTCACGATTGGCAACGTCTGCTCCAGATAAGGCACCTGGGGAAGAAGAAAAAATTAATATATCACATGCAAAAACTATCATGTGAACAGACATAGAGACAGGAACACTGAGCTGATCCACGACACTGGTGATCGAGTGAAATGGCGAGTCATGACCGCCCACGCTTTCCGGCATGGCACATGATTGATTGATTGATTGATTGAACAGACATAAAAAATACTTCTGTATAAAACATCAAGTATGAACAGTTAGCTTCGGTAGCCAAGGGATAGGCAAGGCAGTTTTGCAATTCTGATATACTGCGTTAACAGTCAGCGGCAGGCAGAGTGGGAGCAGATCGTTTTGTGATTTTGTTTACAATTTTATAATTGTCAGCTGTTCAGAAAGCCATGTCAAACAAGTAGACTTAATATGGCCTAGGAAAGTGCAAACAGCCGAAACATCCTGGGATTGGTTGTGACATATTTAAAAGGATGGGCTATTGACTTTCAGTGGTATAAATGTGTATTATATTTTAATATCAGCTATCATCACGTATAAACACATATGACATATTACAATCATCATTTATGAACACATATCACATATAACAATCTCTCTCTCTCTATCTCTCTATCTCTCTATCTCTCTCTCTCTCTCTCTCTCTCTCTCTCTCTCTCGCTCTCTCTCTCTCTCTCTCTCTCTCTCTCTCTCTCTCTCTCTCTCTTCTCTCTCTCTTTCTCTCATGCATGCACGCGATAGATATATATATATATATATATATATATATATATATATATATATATATATATATATATATATATATATATATATAGATGCTAGCCCCAATGTTTTAAAATAGACCAATCAGCATCTAATGGCTGATGTGGTCAACATTCTGCTGGTCACCTGTACTTCCCAGAATATTTTCTGGTGCCAGTTTTAGCCCGGGGCAACATAGAAGACCAAGTCAGTGTAAAAATCCACCTTAGTGGAAATTCGAACACAACTCCACCAGGTCAACAGTTGCTAACCACTCTGATACTGCGGCAGCATGTCATTATATTGGAACATGATAATTGTCATGTTTGAGAAATGTCCAAGCATAATTGTTGTCTGACATGTTTGTCCTTTCATGTTTAAAAAAAAACAAACTGTCATTTACTGCCAATATAGTACCTTGCAGTGTGTGTGGGGGGGGGGGGTGTCTTTGAGCCTGAGGAATTAAGGCAGCTTGGCTAGTGCAGTCGCCGCAAACTGTGCAGGTTAGGGTTGTCTTTTTGCCTTCGACAGAAAAAAATCCACACCTTACTGAGGATTTGAACCAGGGTCTCCCGAAGGAGAATCTGGCGTTCTAGCCACTTGGCCAGCCGCTCTTCGTCCCTTCGTGATAATGGTAATTTATGATTCTGTAAGCTGACACACAATTCTAACATGTAACACACTGCATTTGGCATTTGTACCACCAGGCATCATCGTTTCCAACCGTGGTCGTGTATGTGATGGACACCCCACGCAGTGTCAACCCGGTGACCTTCATGTCCAACATGCTTTACGCCTGCAGCATTCTGTACAAGACCAAGCTCCCGTTTGTTATAGTCATGAATAAAGTGAGTCTGTTTGTTATAGTCATGGATACAGTCTGTTTGTTATAGTCATGAATAAAGTGAGTCTGTTTGTTATAGTCATGGATACAGTCTGTTTGTTATAGTCATGAATAAAGTGAGTCTGTTTGTTATAGTCATGGATACAGTCTGTTTGTTATAGTCATGAATAAAGTGAGTCTGTTTGTTATAGTCATGGATACAGTCTGTTTGTTATAGTCATGGATAAAGTGAGTCTGTTAGTTATAGTCATGAATAAAGTGAGTCTGTTTGTTATAGTCATGGATACAGTCTGTTTGTTATAGTCATGACTAAAGTCAGTATGTTCTGTTACTGCCGTGAATAAAGTGAATCTGTTATAGCTGTGAATACAGATTGTTTGTATTATAGTTGTGAATACAGTGAGTCTGTTTGTTATAGATATGAATAAAGTTAATCTTTTATAGCTGTGAATAGAGTATCTGTTTGTTATAGCTGTTAAAGTGAGTCTGTTTGTCATATCTGTGAATAAAGTGAACCTGTTTATTATAGCAGTTAATAAAGTGAGTCTGTTTGTTATATCTGTGAATAAAGTGAACCTGTTTATTATAGCAGTTAATAAAGTGAGTCTGTTTGTTATAGCCGGGAATAAAGTGAATCTTAGCTGTGAATAGAATATCTGTTATAGCTGTTAAAGTGAGTCTGTTTGTCATATCTGTGAATAAAGTGAACCTGTTTATTATAGCAGTTAATAAAGTGAGTCTGTTTGTCATATCTGTGAACCTGTTTATTATAGCAGTTAATAAAGTGAGTCTGTTTGTTATAGCCGGGAATAAAGTGAATCTGTTATAGCTGTGAATAAAGTCAACTTGCTTATGTTATAGCTTTTTACAAGAACCATTTGTTATAGACTGAACATGATGAGCCAGGTCCTGTAGTTTTGAACATGTTGAGCCATGTGTTAAGCTGTGAATACGATGAGCCATTTTCTACAGCTGTGAGATTTTAACTGCATGGTGAGATTATGTGAAAGACCTTTATAATGATACAAGAGAAGACAAGAATGATATTCAGGATTCGTAGAAGGTAAGGGCACAGTAAATGCTGTGTACTTGCTGAGAACATAATATCAGTAACATTAGACATGCAGATGATAAAATGTATTGATTGCAGACAATAAATAGGATCTGCAACATTTAGTAGATACAGTTATTGCACACAATGAACAACTAGGGTTAGAATTAAATTGTAAGAAAACACAGATAATGGTCGTCTACTAAGTAGAAAGAAATACCACAATGTAATGTAATGATAAATGGAAATATTCTTAAACAAGTGAATCGATACAGCTATCTCGGAACAGTCATAACATCTAATGGGAGATGCCTTGAAGAGATTAGAACAAGAATCACTATGGTGAAGGTAGCCTTTTGCAAGATGGAAAACACGCTGACTAATAAAATGATGTCAATTGCAACAGGAAAAAGAGTTGAAGTGCTACATAGAACCTGTACTTTTGTATGGATGTGAAACGTGGACGATGAGCAGACAAGCTGAAAAACATCTGATGGCTGTAGAAATGTGGTTTACGAGGAGGGTGCAAGGAGTGCGATAGACAAACAGAGAAAGCAATGACCAAGTCCTGCAGGAAACAGATGAAAACCATGAACTGACTGGAGAAGTTAGACGTAGACAGTCACAATATTTTGGACACGTCATGAGAAGAAATAAACTAGAGAACTTGGTGACAACTGGCAAGATTGAGGGGAAAAGAACAAGGGAAAGGCAGAGAAGTAAATATCTGGATGGCTTGACCACATGGCTTGGTTGAGACAAGAACACAGAGCTGATCCATGACTCTGGTGATCGTGTGAGATGGCGAAACATGACTGCCCACGATTACTGGCATGACACATGACGATGATGAACACAATGAGCAATTTGTTATGGCTGTGAATATGGTGTATGAGTTTATTGATTTATTGCTTCTTTGTATAATCACAGATTGTCACCACAAGTCACAGATTACTTAAACTAATATTGACTGATTAGTTTCTGTCTTTGGTGTCCACAGATAGACATCATCAGTCACAGCTTTGCCCAGGAATGGATGACTGACTTCGAGGCCTTTCAGGACGCCCTGGAGCATGAGACATCCTACGTGTCCAACCTGACACGCTCCATGAGTCTGGTGCTGGATGAGTTCTATGTCAACATTAAGGTAAACCTCAAGCAAGTCTCATTTTGTTTGCCGTTAAGACTTTCTGGAGTCCGGGTCTTCTTCTTTTAGTCCATCTATACGGCTTTGTCATCATTTACGTCCACAGCTTCCTGTCTCACGAATTTCCATTCATTTCATATGCAGTATATGCCATGGTGTCAAGTTTCTAGCTTCTATTTCTTAGAACCTTGTTTCTCTTACCTTCCAATTTTCCTGTTGTCAGTTGTCCATTGTTACAGGTCCATGTGTCCAATGATGTGAGTAACCAAATCTCTAAATGAGTTGGTTTGTTTCAGGATATCCTCATGAGTGGCGAAGGGGTTAAGGGCGTGGTTTGTGAGCATGCAAACCCGCGTTCGAAACACAGCTCCACACGATTTGGCAGCAAACCATGCGCTGGTTTGTTACGAAATGGTATGAGTGCCGGTCGTTCAAGCTACTGAACGTAAAACTTGCCAAGACATCAACACCAAAAAATGCTGGTGTTAACTGTAAACGTCATGTAAAGGATATGCAACTGACTAACATGACCCTTTGTGTGTACATAATCTGTCTGGGCAATGGGTTGGAGCCTGTTGGCAATGAGTTGGTTTCTTTCAAGATATCCTCATGACCCTTTGTGTGTATATAATCTGTCTGGGCAATGGGTTGGAGCCTGTTGGCAATGAGTTGGTTTCTTTCAAGATATCCTCATGACCCTTTGTGTGTACATAATCTGTCTGGGCAATGGGTTGGAGCCTGTTGGCAATGAGTTGGTTTCTTTCAAGATATCCTCATGACCCTTTGTGTGTATATAATCTGTCTGGGCAATGGGTTGGAACCTGTTGGCAATGAGTTGGTTTCATGTGGCAACAAATCATAGTGAACATAGTAGATTATGGTTGTCCCAATGACTGTAGGTTGTAGGCGAGGGAAAGATATTATGACTAGCTGTTCAGGTTATGAGTAGAAGTTCAAGGGCTACTCAGGTCATGAGTAGTTCAAGGGCTATTCAGGTCATGCGTAGAAGTTCAAGGGCTGTTTAGATCATGAATAGAAGTTCAAGTGAGAGAGAGCCTTTGGGAGTCTCTGTGGAGAAGTGGTCAAGCCGTTTGACTCGTGTTCCGAAGGTTGTTGGTTCGATTCCGGGCCGCGCCCTTCGGTTTACGAGTTAAATGTTTCGGAGACTCCCGTGGGTCGTCGCTAAAAGCTACGGAGTTCGTGCTTTGTTCGACGCTTTCCGTGCTACGGAAAGACCGAGCCATATGGGATAAAACCCGGTGCAATGAAGTCGACCCTGTCGACTTTTAAGCGACTTTCAAGTGAGAGAATGGTTCCAAATTGCTGTATGTAGCCGGGGCGCAGTGTTGGGGTGAGCGCCCAACATTGCTAAAATACCCCAATGGCTCGTGAATACATAACCTCTGCAGCAAAAGTCCAACTCCTGGCCTTCACGTGGCGGAACTGTTTTAACTAACAGGAGAAGGGGCGACGGCGAGTATCTGGCGCCGGAAAATAACCAGTGTGCTCTAGATGTGTATACACATACATGCATGTGCAGACACGTGTGTGCGTGTGTACACATCTAAACTCGAGTGAGACCACAGTCTGCTCTAGCAAAGGAAAGGTGCTGAAGATGGAGGCAACCAGCCAGGAGGCGCACCACAGAAATCAGGATGCCACGCAATTACGCAAAATGGAATATGTCGACTGCTGCTAAACGTTATGGTGCTCGCCCTGCTTTGTACCCCCAGGCAGGTGCAGTGCCGGGCCTTATGTCTCGAAAGGGTCCAACCCCAACTACTGGAGGTCCTTCTCAGATGTCCTGTGGAGCCAGGGGACATGAGAATAGAACAGCTGGCCATACTAAACTAAGACTTAAAATAATGCACTGGAATGCGGAGGGAGTCAGCAACAAAAAAGTAGAATTAGAAAACATCCTGGACAAAGAAAAAGTAAGCATATGTTGCTTGCAAGAAACTCACCTCAACGAAAATATAGCCTTCAAAATCAGAGGCTACCAGTGTTACCGATCTGACCGAAAGGACAGGCGAAAAGGTGGGATACTTACCCTTGTAAAAAATAACATCACTGCTTCCCAAATCAAAGTCCATATGGAAGGGGCTGAGTATCAGACACTTAAACTTAAAACAGGCTATACAGACCTACATCTGATCAATTACTACTGTCCAAGTGACCGTCCACAGGCACTGGACACACTACCATTAACAGAAAAAATGATTGTGTGCGGCGATTTCAACAGCCACTCGCAGAGTTGGGGCTATGATCACATGGACCAGAGAGGAGAGAGACTGGAAGACTGGCAGGATGAGAATAGATTCATCTTGGTTAACAAGCCGTCCGACCCACATACTTTCTACTCGAGATCATGGCACTCTACAACTACACCTGACCTGGCTTTTCATTCACCAGACCTGGAGTGGAACATTACACGAATTGTTGGGAAACAACTAGGTGGCAGTGACCATCGACCAGTCTTTCTAACTGTATAAAATGAGCTTGTAAGTGAAAGCAGCACCCTCTCGAGGTGGAACTACAAGAAAGCAGACTGGGCAGTGTACAAGCATCGCACCAGCATACTGGTTAGAAACCTGAACACTGAGAAAGACATAAATAAAGTAGTTGAAGAGTTTGGGAAATGCATACTACAGGCAGCGCGAGAAACAGTACCAAGAGGAGCCCGTAAACAATATAAACCCTACTGGAGTAATGAACTGGAACAGTTGCATAATGATGTGGAAGTATGTAGAAAGCAAGCAGAGGCCACACCCAGCCAAGAGCACCACAATAAATTCCAGCATGCAAAAGCCAAATTTCAAAGGGCCAAGCTGCAGGCTAGACGGAAAAGCTGGCAGGAAAAAACAGAGTCTCTGAACTTTGAAAGAGACACAAGGAAATTGTGGAAGCTAATAAAACAACTTAACGATGAGGGCACAGGGAGAAACTCAAAAATTGCACTACATAAAGATGGAAACATCTTAACAAGAAAGCAAGCAGCTGACCATTTTGCGGACTCATTCGCACAAGATAGCAATATCAAAATCAGTCCAGAGAAACAACAAGAGATTCGAGAGAAACGGCAACATACAGGACAGAAGGAAATAGTACATGAGGTTCTGGAGGCACCCATCACAATCAGCGAACTGGAGCTAGCCATATCAAAACTGAAAATGAGAAAGTCACCAGGAGCTGATGGTATCTCCAATGAAATGATCAGGAACCTAGGAACAGAGGCCAAATCAAAGCTGTTGCAGATCTTCAATAACAGTTGGACCTTAGGCAGTGTTCCACAAGCCTGGAGAGAAGCAATCATGATACCCCTCCTAAAATCAGGGAAAGATAGTTCCATTGCCTCTAGCTACAGACCAATTAGCCTCACCAGCTGTCTCTGCAAAACACTGGAGCGCATCATCAATCACAGACTGCAGTGGTACATTGAAAGTAAAAACATCCTTGTGCCACAGCAGGCTGGCTTTAGGCAGTGCTACTCTACGGAAGATCAGACAACCTACCTCTCTCAAGAAATTGAGGATGCATTCCAAGAGAAGAAGCTGGTGCTTGCGGCATGGATAGATTTGAAGAAAGCCTTTGACAAAGTCTGGAAAGAAGGTCTGATGAATAAACTGAGAAACTGCAAAGTCAATGGAAGAATGTACAAATGGGTGAAAGCATACTTGCACAACAGAAGAGCCCGAGTACAGATAGACGGACTAAAGAGCAAGAAAGTACTACTGCGTCACGGAGTTCCCCAGGGCGGAGTATTGTCCCCCACACTCTTTCTAATCTTCATCAATGATCTCGTTGCTAATCTACCGCATGGAATTAAAGCCGCAATGTATGCCGATGACCTGGTTCTATAGAGCACAAATGAACATGCATCAGTGGCCACCAGATTACTACAAAGAGCTGTAGATACATTTGTTGCATGGGCAAATAGATGGTGTGTCAGCATAAACACTGACAAGTGCAGCACCACCCTATTTACCCTCTCTCCAAAACAAAAGGCAGGGACCATCCAGATAAATGGAACACCCCTACGAGAAGATAAAGAACCAACATACCTTGGAGTAACATTTGATGGCAGGCTGACATGGAGAAAGCACATCAACAAAGCAGCAGCAAAAGCCAGAAGGAAAATAGCCATCCTGAGAAAGCTAAGTGGAACCACATGGGGAGCCAGTGGGAAAATACTTAGCAAAGTTTATCAACAGAGCATACGACCACACCTGGAATACGGGTCAACTGCATGGTGTTCGGCAGCAAAAACCACACTACAAGAGCTGGACAAAGTGCAAAATCAAGCACTTAGAGTCACCACAGGAGGGATGAGATCAACCCCTATAGTGGAAATGGAGAAGATGGGGAGGACACAAGCACTGAGTGAGCGCAGAGATACGAAAACGCTAATACAAGCAGAAAAGTTCCTCAGCTTGCCAGGCCACCCTATGAAGAACAGATTTGAAAACCTAGCTATGGGGCGGTTGAAAAGAAGTAGTTTTATCCACCAGGCCAAACGACTCTGCAGAGAAACCACCGATCTGCCCACAGTTGGTATCCCCCTAACAACTATTCCAGAGCGAACTCCATGGAAAGATGAGCATAGACTATCATTACAAATCCAGACAAAAGTGAGAGGAATATTTGACAAGGAAGATCAGAACAGTGTGCAGCGCAGAACAGCCACTCTCAGCTTCCTTGATGAAGAATACCCACAGGACCTCTAGATCCGAGTCTACACAGATGGGTCAGCACAAAATGCTGTTCGAAATGGAGGAGCGGGAGTGTACATAGAATACCCAAATAATACCAGGGACACAGCTAGAGTACCGACAGGAAAGTACTGCCATAACTACGATGCTGAAATTGAGGCAATCAAGATAGCAACAGAGAAATTACTAAATACCAGCAATGGTACACAACCTGTGATGCTATTGACAGATGCAAAATCAGTACTCGAGGCGCTCCTGTCTGGGAAATTGCCAGTACTAAGGACACTACTTTCTGAACTTAGAAGTCAGCATAAGGTCACCATACAATGGATACCATCCCACTGTGGAGTACCCGGGAACGACAGAGCTGATCAATTGGCTAAGGAAGGAGCCAAAGAAGAACAGCCTGATGTGCCTGTAACATACCACCAAAAGAAAAGAATGATCAAATCAGTCAGAAAGCCACCAAAACCTGCTCAAGATGACTACCACGTTATGGATAGACCAGAACAAGTCATTATTCTGCGCCTCAGAACAGGGCACAATAGATTACGCAACCACATGTATACAAAATTCAAGATTGGTGAAACAGTCATGTGCACATGTGGATTGGCGTCGCAGACAGCAGACCACATACTCCAAGACTGCCCAAAATATAACATATCTAGGCAAACCTTCTGGCCTAGAGCGACGACAGTGGAAGATAAACTCTATGGACAGCTGTGTGAACTGAAAAAGACAGTTCAATTCATACAAGAGACAGCACTGCAGTTATAGACATATTTCAAGCGAACGAAAGAAGAAGAAGAAGAAAAAGTGAGAGAACTATGTGGTAATGTGGAAATGATAAGTTCTAAATTATCCACTTATCTCATCTTGGAATATTGTCTCATTCACAACTTAGGCACTCACTACCCAACAGGGATATATATTCAACATTCTTTTGTCTAAAATATATACATTTTCTATTCTTGTTTCATGTACATATATGTATAGCACATGTTTGACAGATATACACATTATTTCTGTGATTTTGTTTTCATTTTTAACACGCTTATCTTTATCCACCTTTCAGTATTTATCTTAGTCCTTTCTGCCTTGTTTCATTTTCCAAACTTTTCTGCCTTATTTCATTTTCCAAACTTGTGTTCACATGAATTGTGCAATGGTTAAGCAGCCGGGACTTTTATATACAGCCCTAGGTTAATCTTTATCTATTAATCTCTGCAACGACTGTGTGATTTGGTCAAATGTACACAATAACGACCCACTAAAGGAAGTCATGTGATGTACATAAAGCTCTAGACAAGTGCAGGAGAGATCGACAAAGTAACAGATTTGTTAGAAATTTGTGTTATTTTTTCCCAGAGATATGAATGACTTATTTATGGTTGTGATTTTTCAGTTATCTAGCTGAGCATTTTTTATTTGTTCATAAAGACTTTGAGTGAAATGTTCGCTTCTGTCCATATGTGTCTTAACCCTTTACAGGGCATAGCAGCCATTACCGGCCGATCACTTAAAACGAGCGTAGCGGCCGATTCCGGCCGATACTATTATGCATTGTAAAAACGTGATCTCTCAGCTTTCCAACACTTCCGACGGCTACTTTTACTTTCGCCGATAGCTTGACAACGTGGCCGCCATTTGTAAACGCGCTACAATGAATTTGAACGGACTTTTTTTGATAGTTTTCGGGATTTTTACGCTGTTTTTCAAAATGGATTTCGGCGATTCTTCAAGTGATAGCCGAGATTTCGCTCTGTTCAATTTAAATGACATTAAAGGGCACGAAGTTGATTATTAATCGGAGCTAGATATCAGTGCAAAGCGTTACTTTGCATTAGCAGTCGTGAGTCGGACTTTAAAGAAAGTGATTATGATTCTGAAAATGTGTTTGTAAATTGCCGTATAGGTGACGGAAAATAACAAACAACATGCCGTATTTCGTAAATATTTGTGTTCATATATGGATTACCGTCAACAATCACGTGAGTAACATATTCTGCATGCTTTTCCCTTCATTGTGTTGTTTATTTAACTAAAATCGGTTGACTAACACCTTATTTGTGATGTTTTTACTAACGCGACCCGAAATTTTACAGAACCTGAAAAAATCTTGCCCGTTCAGGGCTACAAAACGGACAAGCGTCTGCCCTGTAAAGGGTTAATGTTTTATGAGCTTCAAAATTTGTATTTACATCTTTTCGTTATTGTCTTGAAGCAGTCACTTCTATTTTTCATACTGTGATGAATTGTCATGTTTGGTTGCATATAATCTTGATTGTTCCCCCCTCATGTTTGTTTCCTTCTAGTCTGTCGGTGTGTCAGCAGCCACGGGTGAGGGAGTTGATGAGTTTTTGAATAAAATTGATGAGGCAGCAGCTGAGTATGAGAAGTGAGTACAGTATATATAAGCATGGTGTGTACTATTTAGCATTAGTATAGTATGAGAAGTGAGTACAGTGTATATGATTACGGTGTACTATTTAGCATTAGTACAGTATGAGAAGTGAGTACAGTATATATATAATTATGGTGTACTATTTAGCATTAGTACAGTATGAGAAGTGAGTACAGTGTATATGATTACGGTGTACTATTTAGCATTAGTACAGTATGAGAAGTGAGTACAGTGTATATGATAACGGTGTACTATTTAGCATTAGAACAGTATGAGAAGTGAGTACAGTATATATATAATTATGGTGTACTATTTAGCATTAGTACAGTATGAGAAGTGAGTACAGTGTATATGATTACGGTGTACTATTTAGCATTAGTACAGTATGAGAAGTGAGTACAGTGTATATGATTACGGTGTACTATTTAGCATCAGTACAGTATGAGAAGTGAGTACAGTATATATATAATTATGGTGTACTATTTAGCATTAGTACAGTATGAGAAGTAAGTACAGTATATATAAGTATGGTGTACTCTGCTCACTGGGAGAGGAAAGGCAGAAGAAGCAGAGGTTTCATGTTAAAAGACAAGTCATCGTTGCAAGCATGATAATAAGCAATCCTAGCACACTAACAGAGTGTAGCAGAACAATTAGACACCCGACAGGTTATGATCTAAAGATACGTGCAAGGGAGATATGCAAATGTTGGGGATAGACGCCACAACTTTGTGGGTGGGTGGGTACAGGGGTGGAAGGAGGTGGGGGGGGGGGGGGGGAGGTTCTGACAACAGCACATGGTGATTCACTGTCTAGGTAGAGTCATCGTTAACTCTGCGAAGGGAGACTTCTTCAACATCATCCTCATCATTATGTGGTTGGTTCTTTGCAGAATCTCGCTTTCATCACCGCCCACCGAATAGGGTTTCAGAAGGATATAAAAGGCAAGAGAATCAACTTCATTTGCACCGGGTTTTATCCTATATAGCTCCGTTTCTTTTCCTAGGGCAGCCTGCCAAAGCGCCGCACAAAGCACGAACTCTGTTGCTCCAGCGATAACCCCCAGGAGTCTCGAAGAAAATTGCATCCATGAATCAAATGACGTAGCCCAGAATCGAACCCACATCCTTTGGCCTGCCGAAGAGAGTCTTGATCATTTGCTAGTTCCCCTGCCTCATGGGTTTCCATGCTCAGAATCAGCCGCTGTGTTTGTTGGGATGGGTTGTGTGGTAGTTTACCCTGGCTTTCCACATCCACATTGTTGTGGATTATGTCGACAGCCTGTTTAAGTTGCCGGGGTAAGTGGGTGCTCTTGCTAACTGCAGAGTGCACACCAGGGGTGTCCACTTGTCCCAGTGGGTACTTGATATCCCGTGCTGTGCATGCCACCTGCTTCAATAAGCATAGGTAAACGTAACTTATCAAAAGGCGCAGCAGACTATGCATCTGAAGGATTCCTGTTCATAGGACGCATCAACCCATGGTAGGAGGCAGTCATTATGCAAGATTCAATGGTGTCTAATGAAAAAGAATCGCCATGGTGATTGTAGCCTTTTGCAAGATTGAAAACATACTGACCAATAAAAAGATGTCATCTGCAATGAGAAAAAGAGTGTTGAAGTGTTACATACAACCTGTACTTTTGTATAAATGTGAAACGTGGACAAGTTTAGTTGAATTTGAATCTTCTAGAGGAAGTGAACCTGAAATGTTTGCATGCCAAAGTTTGATACACAGATCTCTAAGTTAGGTGCATGATTAAGCTTGGCACACTTCCCTTGTCAGGGAGACAGAGAAGAAATGTGGATAATTTTGCATCCACATTTGCGTAGGTCAGCACGGCCGAAAGGATAAGAACATGTGTTAAACATTCGGTGTGCTGATGTCAAGGTAAGAGGTTCAACCCTTTACACCGGACAGTTGGACTTAAATGTTGACCTATTGTCCTTGACTTGAGGATGTAAATTACAAGTACCTCTGAAGTCGGAGTGTGTTTGCCTGATAGCGAGAGATATTGTTAATAGGGAAAGCGAATCTACACACAAAACTCAGTCCAGCACTACTAGAAGTAGCGTGAATGAACTACGTTTGAGTTCAAAGCAGTCGAGCGCCAAAAAAAAAATCCACACGTGTTGTTAAGTGTGAGGGAGTTGGTTTTCAGCATGCATTTCTTCAACTCATTGTTTGATTCGTCTTCAACAGAGAGTACAGACCTATGTATGAGAGACTGAGGCAGGAGCAGGAGAAGAAGACTGAGGCTGAGAAAAAGAAAAGCCAAGAACAGTTTGCCAAAGACCATGCCCAAGGAAATGTACCCCCAGTCAAAGAATCAGGTACACTGCTGCTTTGCTACAGAGCACATACCAGGATCTGTCCTGGGACCCCAAGTCCACCCAGCCTATTATACATACCAGCATCTGTCCTGGGACCCCAAGTCCACCCAGCCTATTATACATACCAGCATCTGTCCTGGGACCCCAAGTCCACCCAGCCTATTATACATACCAGGATCTGTCCTATGACCCCAGGTCCACCCAGCCTATTATACAGACCAGGATCTGTCCTATGACCCCAGGTCCACCCAGCCTATTATATATACCAGGATCAGTCCTGGGACCCCAAGTCCACCCAGCCTATTATACATACCAGGATCTGTCCTGTGACCCCAGTACCACCCAGCCTATTATACATACCAGGATCTGTCCTATGACCCCAGGTCCACCCAGCCTATTATACATACCAGGATCTGTCCTGGGACCCCAAGTCCACCCAGCCTATTATACAGACCAGGATCTGTCCTATGACCCCAGGTCCACCCAGCCTATTATACATACCAGGATCTGCCCTGGGACCCCAAGTCCACCCAGCCTATTATACATACCAGGATCTGTCCTAGGTCCACCCAGCCTATTATACAGACCAGGATCTGTCCTATGACCCCAGGTCCACCCAGCCTATTATACATACCAGCATCTGTCCTAGCTCCACCCAGCCTATTATACATACCAGGATCTGTCCTAGGTCCACCCAGCCTATTATACATACCAGGATCTGTCCTATGACCCCAGGTCCACCCAGCCTATTATACATACCAGAATCTGTCCTATGACCCCAGGTCCACCCAGCCTATTATACATACCAGCATCTGTCCTAGCTCCACCCAGCCTATTATACATACCAGGATCTGTCCTAGGTCCACCCAGCCTATTATACATACCAGGATCTGTCCTATGACCCCATGTCCACCCAGCCTATTATACATATCAGGATCTGTCTGTGATGTGAAGATGGCCAGAAATATTGATCACATGACCATATAGTGCTGGTAGATCTGTGCCAAGATGAGGCTACCACCCTATAGACCCAGTATGCCGCCAGGTGTAAATCAGGGAGCCTGTAGTTGGCAGCAGATTGTTATGTCAACTGATGTGACCATGGAACCTTTTTTCATTGTCTTCTCCGTCTTCTCCTTCTTCATCACCTCCTCTTCTTCCTCCTCTCTTCTTCTTATTCTTCTTCTCTTTTTTCTCTTTTTCTTCTCCCCCTCCTCCATTCTTCTTCTTCTTCTTCTTCTTCTTCTTCTTCTTCTTCTTCTTCTTCTTCTTCTTCTTCTTCTTCTTCTTCTTCTTTTTCTTGTCCTCCTCCCCTCCTCCTCCTCCTCCTCTCACCTCTCATTAGATCAGAAGCCCACAAGCAGCTCACACCAAGCTGTTTGTAGGCTTATTCATGATTTGTGGGACTGTGCAGATGAAGTTTCCTACAGGATAAGATAGTCTCACGCCAACCCTCCATAGTTGCCCCTTATGACATGCATGGCAGGTTACATTGTTACTACCTTTTGCTTCACTTATTCATCATGTTGGCATACAGACATTAACAGCTGAAGATGATTACCACTTTATGGACAGACCTCAACAAATCATTATTCTGCGTCTCAGAAGATTATGCAAAATTCAAGATTGGCAAACCGGCCATGTGCACATGTGGATTGGCGCCGCAGACAGCAGATCACATACTCCAAGACTGCCCTGAATACAACATATCCAGAAAACCTTCTGGTCTAGAAAAACGCAAACTCTATGAACCACTGAGTGATCTAATAAAGATTGTGAAGTTCATACAAGAGACAACATTGCAGATATAGACAAATTTCAAGCGAAAGAAGCAAGAACAATACAGACATTTACTTAATATACGTATGAATATCGTATAAGTCTTCTTGTTAGATGTTACTGTTATGTTTGTAAACTGAACTCATACATGTATCGTCTGCAGAAGACCTGGTGAGCTCTCGGACAACAGGTGTTGCCATCATGCCCGGTGTGGAAGACGACAGTGATGATGAGTTTGCATATGGCCGGGCTGGAGATGATGGTAACTTGATATTCATGGCTACTTGCTTAGAATGACTGTAACAGTTAACCCTTTTAACCGTCACTTTGTAGGTCATAGAGTTAACCCTTTTAACCGTCACTTTGTAGGTCATAGATTAACTCATTAAATACCTGATTGAAAAATATGCTGTATCCGATATCAGAGAATAAGTCACTCCTTCCTTCCACTAGAATGCAGGAAACTCTTGGGCAAGATGGAGTTCTTGTTTAGGCCACCCACCATCCATTTGCAATCTGATTATGTGTCCGTCTGGCCTTTCCTCATATTACAGAGTGTCATTCAGATGCCCTGTTGTTCCCTGCCACACCATTCTCTCCAGGCAATGATGATCTATCTGATTTTCAACACAATACACATGATCCCAGTGAGTCCTGCCAATGTCTGCCGTATCATGCACCAATACCCCACCCAGTACAGACCCAGCCAATCTGTCCACTTGCTCGTTTCCCAACACACCAGCATATTCTGGGGGAAAGGTCCAACAGATGCTCCCTATCTTTGATGTTTTTACTTAAAACATGTCACTCTGCATAAAGCATACCTGTCTTCACCCTTCTTAGTATACTCTGTTTCCCCATGACTTCATTACCGTATAGTTGGAAAAGCCCAGACAAGAAAACAAGATTTTGAAGCCTTGAGTCGGTATGATCAGGGAATTGTGAAACTGCATTTCACATAACCTATTAGCCACAAATGTCATACGAAAGAAGCAGATAACGAGAAGAGAGGTGTTGGAAAACATCTTGTCCACTAAACAGATCAGCAGACCGAGAGACACGATGTTGGATGGCCTAGGGCAATGGCATGGAGGAATGTCATCAATAGAGTTGTTCCAGAACACCAAGGACAGAGATCTCTGGAGAGACATGAACTGTTCTTTCTTGACATTTTGCTGCATTTTTGCAGTTTCACTCTGAGGACAGTCTACCAGATGTTGGTAGATCAGCAACATTTATGTAACCATGCTTAACGTGCCTTAATATGTTGGTTGATTTGATTCAGAGACAATCTTCATTGGACTGTGTGAAACTATCTACCAGTGCTCCGGTCTTCTACTTTGTACATTACATTAAATAATTCTCACCTCAGTGGGCGAACTCTGTGGTACTGGCAAGGATCCCAGCAGTTGTACATCAGACACACTCAGTGTAGACATTCTGTGGTGTTTTAATCAACCAGGTGCTATCTCCACAAAGAAGATTGCTTGCAATGGAACCCCAACACCCTCTGTCTCTCAGCCTGGTTATACACTCCGACAGACTGCAGTTTGTCCATCTCTTGGTGTTATCTCCCACTTTTATCACTGTCTACTCCTAACTTGCATGCCATTTACCTTTTCTTCCAGTTTGGTTTTTAGTCTTTTGTCTTGTAACAACTGCCAAATATCCAAGTGTGTGTATCAGAATGACACTTAGTCTAAATGTTATGTTGTCGTTAAGTTTTCTTAATTGTGATTTCTTTATCAGGGCGGCAGCCATTTAATCACTACTGTTTTCTAGTTCAGATGTCAAGGAACTGTTCATATTTGCAATGTGCACTCACTGCCTCCTGCAACTTGCACCCACTGCCTTCTGTCCTGTCAAGCTTGTCTGTATCCTCACAACAAATGTTTCTTTCTATACCTGTAGTCTGTATTGAGATTGTGTTGTAATCTGTACATTTCTTGCCTTCACAGATGATGAAGATCGAGATCCCAATGAGAGATCCTTCCGTCGTTATTTAGATGCAAGACGGCAGCAGCAAGCAAAGAAAGTGCTGAAGAAGACGGACAATTAATAGCATTGATAAGCGAGCTATTGGAAGAAGTGAAGCAGTTTTAGAATGAATGGAAAAGGAAAGGCAGGATTATGTGTAACCTAAAACAAAGTTTGAAAAACTGTCAGGTATTTTGTAGCATTTCTTGTACCTACCTGGAAGGGTTTCTGTGTTGAGGATTTAAGGTTGCTTGCCCAATTGGTGCTGAATCGGTAAGTTGCCACAGAAGTTTTAGTTAAATCTTCGGTAGGAAAAGATCTCTGACCTGACTGGAGATTAGAACCCTTCTCATGATGTAAGAAATAAATATCCTGACTTTTTGTTTTGAACAGGTCCTGTTTCATGGTGTTGTAATGAAGTGTGTGTAAATAAAACAGTTTTAAACAGGTCATGTTTCATGCTGTTGTTGATTTGCACACATATTTGCTGATTGTTTCAAATATACAAGTCTATGGGAAATGTCATGGAGCAACAGCGTGCGTGCCTCACTTGTTTTGAACTCAAGAGTAATCCATGCTCACTGCTTTCTAGTAGCACCAGACTGCATTTTGTGTGTAAATTAGCTTTCCCTATTACCAGTGTGCCTCGCCATCAGGTGAACTCACTCCAACTTCAGTGGTACTTGTAATTTACTCCCCCAAGTCAAGCATGAGAATTCAATATTTTAGTCAAACTAGCAGGTGTAGGGGTTGAACCCCTTACCTTGGCATTAGCACACCGGACGTTTAAGGACGCGTGTTCATATCCATTCTGCTCCGAAAAAAAAACTCTGGATGAACGCAGAAGAAGATATCTATTCTGCCATGCTGATCTCCAGAAGTAGAAGGGATTTCACGAGGATGAAACTAGATAGACAGCTCATCCCACAACTCTTTGACATCTTGCAAGTATCTTACGAACCTCCACCAGATGTGTGTAAAAAGTATTCTAAGCACTTCTCCTCCTCTTCCTTCCTGCCTGTGTCCTCCATTGGAAGATACACCCTCAACCTCACATCCTGTCTTTGCCATTTCCTCCAACGACCTCCATATCCTCTCCATATTATTAATATAGGGTGTATTATTAATGACTGCAGTGTTAGAAAATATTGCCGGTCCAAGTTTTGTATTCATCCTCTGTAAAGTTCATGCAACATAATAGGTAAATACAAAACTTGGACCCGCAATATTTTCAAATGCTGCACAGTTATTAAAAATACACCTGCTATCTATGACTCTAATTCTCTTCTCCCTGTGCGTTTAGGTCTCCCTCGATTTCGTTTGATTTGTGGGTTCCAGAAGAAAAACATTCTAGTTACACTATTCTCAGATTTAGTACAACTAGGGAGAATGGGATAATTGTCAGAATTTTCTGGAAATTCTCTTGAAAGGAACAATGCTGAGGAAAGGAACCAGTTTCTCCACTCTTTATGACATGGCCTTGAATATTCTTCCACCTGTGGAGAAGTGTTTGTTTGTGGGCTAGAGGTTATTAGTGATTATTTATTCGCTGAACTGTTACCAACATGAAGTCAGTCCATCGTCTTCTCCACAGGTCTGTAACTGGTACCATTAATATTGGGACTCTTTGCTGGATGTTGAAGTTGGGAAAGAACGTATAAGTTAATGTCCCAAGTGCTGTGATGTTGGTCCTTGGCTGAACTCAACTCAACTCAACTCATAAAAGCTAATTTAAGAGCTAAAGTGAACAAAACATCACCTTGGGAACATGAAAAATAGTTATCATCTTTCAAGGCAAGATAAAACCATCATTTTTCGATTGTGAATATGAACAATAGTCTGAATTATTATTTATGCCGTAGATTCAAGATTGGTTCTTTGGATCTCTCTTTTTCTCCCCCCCCCCCCCCTCTCTCTTCTCTCTCTCTCTCTCTCTCTCTCTCTGTGATGTCAGTGTGTGGTAATTATATGTATATGTGGGAGAGAGAGAGAATCCAATGAATGATGGGCAGATATCTATTACAGTTCTGCCTAAATTGAGTATCAGCTAACTTCCTGACACCAGATCCAGTGCACAAACATCAAGAATCTGAAATTAATTACAGCTTTTATTCAATGGAAAATGTGAACAAAGACTGAGCCGAAGAGGCCAAGCAGTAGCCGCATTTCAGAAAATTAACAATATCATATGTAATAAACTATTATAATTAAATGTTAGAGAGTGCTGAACTGTTGTATAGAATATATTCTGCTGGATCATAGTGCATCTTGGAATGTAACCGAACAAATTAGGAAGTATATGGTAGTAACGAAGATGGGGTTTTTGAGACAAATGTGATGCTTTGGGCTGCCAGAGTAACTGACAAATGCCCGGAAGAGGCTAATCAAAATAGAACATATACAACTCTGAGAACGAGACACAGTGTTCTTTGCTCTCATTATGAAGTGAGAGGCAATGGAAAACGTCCTGGCTACTTGGAAGATGAGTGGTAGATGCGACTGGGGTAGACAGAGAAATGATGCTGGATGGCCTAGGGCAGTGGCATGGAGGATTATCATCAATAGGATTGTTCCAGAACACAAAGCACCGGGATTTGTGGAGATACATGAATGATCTGCACAGTTCGCGGCGATAGCACTAGCCAGGCGGCCTTAATCTCTCACGCTCAAGACACCCCCCCCCCCTACTATAGGCAGTTGATGACAGTTTTGATATGAATGTCTACGTCATTTGGCAGGGCACGTGATTATGATTATGATGATTAACGCGAAGGTCTGACTGCAAACGAAGAGGAAGAAAGACGAAAAAGAAGAAGAAATCACAGAAATGATTGCCCACGCAGTTTGCGCTCCAGTTTTCAATACAAATTCCCGAATCCGAGAAACTCATAGGCCTTGCGTGTACTCACCGATTGTGACTACAACTGTGACATGGCGATCAAGGGACGCTTGTACTGTTTGTTCTGTTGAGTTGAGTTGAGCTAAGAACTGACACCACTGCACTCAGGACATTCCCAAACGGGCTCCGTCCCCACATTCAACAGACTGGGACATTTACTGACAGCGAGGGGTACCTTTAGACTGCACGATCTCCTGATATACTCTCAGAAATTTGTGAACGCCTCGGATTATCCAACATTTAGATGAATCAACTGTAGTGGTGTTAGTGGTAACGCTGTTGTTTGGACTTTACATTTATCATTTCTCTCTCTGATATCCAACATATAAAAGAATCAACTGTAATAACAAGAGTTAATGTTGTTTCGACTTTCGATTTATCATTTCTCTTTCAAGCGGACGCTTGTTCTTAAGCGAAACGTCATTAACTCTTGCTACGGGGTTCATGTTTCTGTTGAAGTACCTTTTATGTCTTGAGGATTTGGTGGCGTTAAAAGGGAAAACAGTAGTCCTTACAGATATGCTCAGCTGGTTTTGTCGTGACGCAGACATGGAGAGGAAGGGCTTAGAAGGGTTGCCAGCGTTGGACGAATAATACTAAAATCGACAAGACTGTGTTGAAAATGCCTTCAAATTGTATACTGTGATTGCGCCAGCATCATTGGGGATCTATTTTTGCTAGGTCCCTGTACAAGTCTGATTTTAATTTTAATGCGCTGTTGCGGACGAATCTCTGAAAAGGCGGCTTCAAAGTAGAGGTTTCTACCTCTTTCTACATCCAACATTTCCTGCTTGCGATACTCACAAGAAACAGTCTAGCGGTTGTTAAGAACAGCACATTTAAAGGCATTAAAAAGAAAATGGATCGACTTTATTGCACCTTGTTTCATCCCATATAGCTTGGTATCTCCCGACGGAGCAGCTAATCACCTGTTAAAACCGCCGCATAGAACGCGAACGCCGTAGCTATGGTTATGACCCTAGGGCTCTCCGGACAAAATAATAATAATCCTGAACCGAATGACGGAGGCGGTCAACGAACCCACACCTTCTGAGCACGAGGCAGACCCACTTGGCCAGGGAAACAGCCAGCACAACAGCGACAGTGTCTAGGTGACCTTCGTGTGAGCTGAGCAAGTGTTTGTCTTCTCAGGAGAATTCAATGACTGACACCTTGCCGTCTTGATAGACAATAGTTTGTAAAATGGAGTTACAACTCATTCAAGCACAACGCCTTGGCTTAATTTAGAGAACACGTTTTGCCCATGCAGCATAACCCAACTCTCGGTCTGCCTAGTTTACTCCAGAGGAAAGATAACGCTAATACGCCTGGAACAAGCCAAGCTGCAGAAGTTGCCCGATCAGCAAAGCAATGCTCTAATTGTCCACCTGTCGGAGCTTCCATCCTAGACCAGTTGCCGACCAAGACTTTCACTTAGGGCTTGGTCTGCCCCGCCATGACATCACAGTTAATCTTTAGGTTGCATTTCCTGCCACTAGGGAAGGCTTGTACCCTTCCAATTGCGCTCCTCTTCCCAAAGCCGTTGGCACAGTGTGGGGTGTCGGGTTTGGTGAGCGCTGTTGCGTACGAATAGGTGTGGTTTAAAACAGGAAGACACTGGTCACTGCTGATTTAATATTATTATTAACGGTGACAGAACGACCATGCAAGCCAGTAGACTTGGGGATGAAGACGATCGATGTAGTCTTGGTAACATTGTCACTTGTGCATCTCTGCAGATAAGACACTGGGCTACCACTGAAGTAAACACTCTTTCTGCGGTATTCTGATTCTTAAAAAGTTGCTTAAAAGTCGACGGGGTCGACTTCATTGCACTGGGCTGAGAGCGGACAACCTGCAAGATTCCACGTCATTCAAACACTTTTTCAAACACGAGCACACTGGAGCAGACGTAATCAGGACATCTTATCAAACAAGCCACAAACTTCCTGCTAGAAGCGGGAAAGCTGAATACTGTAGTGATGGAGATGCTATATTGACGGACAGATCAGTTGTTCGCCATATGAAGTGCTCCTGGGCTGTCTCCGCACGTTATAACGGCTGAATAGTTATGGCGTCCGATGGCGCCTTCTTGACAACTACCAGTGACCTGGCAAGGGCGGTGCTTTATGTGACAATGATGCTACTACATTATTGGAGATGTGAAACTATACAGTCGGTCTCCGTGGCCAAAGGCTTGCGAACGGTTTCGTGAGACGCTTACCAGGCGTTCGAAACGCAGCCGCGACCGATTTATGCAGCAGACCGTGTCGCGTTGTGTTATAACGTGTTGGTGTGGGAGCCGGTCGTTCAGAAAGCACTCGCAAACTACTGAACGTAAAAACTTGCCTAGTACATCAACAGCAGCTGAAAAATGCTGGTGTTGACTGCAACGTCCTACAAGGGATATGCAACATTAAAAAAAAAGGAAAGAAAGAAAAGAAACTACACACAAACACGTTTAAAAATAGACGGTCCAGATATTTGCATAGCAGTGCATAATCTCCGCTTTGGGGACTAATTATCTCATCTTGATGCTAGTTTATTGTGTCGTGCAGGGTATCGAGAAAGCAGCGCCTCCAACATGTCTATAGGTGCCCAGATCCTCTCCTCCCATACATCAGCGTCCGGTGGCTAACAGTGCCAGTTCTGTGTTGGTTGACAAGACCCCTTCATTCTCCCGATGTGCCTCTTGTGTCTGACCTCGCCATTACATATCTCGATGAGATTTCTTATTCCAGTAACACGATGAGACAACGGCCTTGTCCAGGATAAGAGACAACGATTTTTCATTTTGAAAGAGATTCCCTAGTTCTGTCAAAGATCTTTAACTGTTTCACAAATGGAATATAAAGTAACTAATTCAGTTCGATAAAGTAAGAAAGGGACACTCTTACACACCATATCGTGGCATATCGTGCCAGACCCATAAGTTTATAGACAGATCGGCACTCTTGGGGTGGTGTGGGCAATATCCATCGGCCGCTTTTATGTCCCCAGACATTTCCTGGTACCTATTTTAGGCTGGCTAGATTAAAATCCGACCTTGATGCGGTTGTGAACCCATGTCCACTGAGACAACCTGCAAGCGTCTAGACACTACACCACCTAGGCTCCAAATTCTATCTTGCTTGCTTGCTTGTGTTCGCTGGCTGTGAATTCCAGCGTGAAGTCCTGTATGTCGGATGAAGACATTCTGTTGTCCAACATCGGTGTGATGCCATACAGGATCTGAGGTTTGCGGGAGTATCCGTTGTCCCATGTCTGGCTTATTGGTGTGCAGACTGGTGGTTCCTCGCCGTACAGGCAGACACTCTCCCACTTCGGAGGAATCAACGATCCTATTGACTTCAGCCAGGACCCCGAAAGGACCCGTTGCCCAGGACGCTCGGCGAGGACGCGTCAATAGGTCTTGGCCAGTATATAACCCAGCCCTGGTGTCTTGGAAACACCTCTGCGTCACCATATTCTATCTAATGCCTTGCTCTATTATTAATATTAGGCTGTTGGTGGCTATCTGGGTGGCAAGGGCAAGGGGAAGGCAAGGGTACAGTAAATGCTGTGTATATACTGAGAAACATAATCGAACGTTCTATAGAAGTAAACAAAGATCTACACCTTTGCTTTATTGACTACACAAAGGCTTTTGATAAAGTGAGACATGTCAACATGATAAGGATGCTTGAAGATCTACAAATTGATGGAAAAGATCTTAGACTTGTAAAATACATATATTGGAAACAACAAGCTGCCATAAGAGTTGATAATGAAGTAAGCCAATATCAGCCTATTAAAAGGGGTGTGAGACAGGTATGTGTAATGTCTCCAGATCTGTTTTCCCTGTACAGTGAAAGTATTTTCAGAAATATTGAAGATATGGAAGGAATCAACATTGGGGGACGATGCATCAATAACATTAGATATGCAGATGATACAGTCTTGATTGCAGACAATGAACAGGACCTGCAAAATTTAGTAGATGCGATTGTTACACACAGTGAACAACTAGGGTTAGAATTAAATTGTAAAAAGACACAGATTATGGTCGTCACTAGGAAGGACGAAATACCACAATGTAATATACAAGTAAATGGGAATATTCTTCAACAAGTGAGCAGGTACAATTATCTCGGAACAGTAATAACATCTGATGGGAGATGCCTTGAAGAGATTAGAACAAGAATCGCCATGGCAAAAGTAGCCTTTAGCAAGATGAAAAACATATTGACCAATAAAAAGATGTCAATTGAAACGAGAAAAAGAGTGTTGAGATGCTACATTGAACCTGTACTTTTGTATGGATGTGAAGCGTGGACAATGAGCAGTCAGGCTGAAAAACATCTGATGGCTGTAGAGATGTGGTTTCTGAGGAAAATGCAAAGAATACCATGGACAGCCAGAAAGACCAATGAACAAGTCCTTCAAGAAACAAATGAAGATCGTAAATTGATTAGAGAAATTAGACGTAGACAGTCAAAATTTTTTGGGCATGTTATGAGAAGATATGGATTGGAGAATTTGGTGACAACTGGTAAGATCGAGGGGAACAGACCAAAGGGAATACCTAAAAGCAAGTACCTGGATGGCTTGGCCTTGTGGCATGGTCGAGACAGAAACACGGAGCTGATCCACGACTCTGGTGATCGAGTGAGATGGCAGACCATGACCGCCCACGCTTACCGGCATGGCACATGATGGATGGATGGTGGCTATCTGGTCAGTAGAGGATCTATTTGGGCGGCAGCCTTCCTGTTCATCATTAGTTGTTTGACGGTGGCATCTCTTACTCTATCCCTAATGATCTTGCTTAATATTCTCAGAGTTACTTAGCACGAGTTACTAGGGCAATGACCTGGAGTACCATATTATACATCTATAATTTCCACACGTAGGCAGGTCTCCTGTCTGTAGCAGCTTCACCAGGCATCCTTCTCTCCAGTCTGCTGGTATTTCTTCAATGTCAAAGACTGCTAAATAATTCGTGCCGTAATTAACCCGTTGCTGTGAAGTTGGAACTGCGACTAACTAACTAACTAACCAACCGATTCGGTGCCAATAAATAAATAAATAAATAAATAAAGGAGTTTTGGACCAAGCACAGTATACAGCCAAATAAACAAATATTATAATGTAAATTTCTATTCACTGAGTTTTAAAGTTGCGGAAGATACAGCGAAACAAAACAAATAAAAACCATGCCCCTAATATCGCGATATATCGTTCTTCTGTCCAAATGAGAGGTCACATTTGGCGATATATTACCCTTCGGCACTAAATCAGTTAAGTGGACATGTTTATATTGGTTGTACTAGTTTCTGCTGGAATAAAACCAGGCCCAGCAGCTTTCCCATTCTTCAAGAGATTGTTAGCTTTTGTAATTTGTTCTTTAGATGACTTCTCAGAGTTGATATCCGGCTTCACTTCTGCAGATGGGAATCTCCCGGAACTGGTCTAGAAGTTCCTACGAGTATTCGGCGTATACTTTCATTTGATCTTTAAAGTTAATGAGAGCTCGACCGTGACTATTTTGATAAAGTGCATTTGTTAGTTATATTTTTTTTGCTGTCTTCCTTGTGGCGTTGAGAACGTTTCTTGGTTTCCGTTTGCTGCTCGCTGAGCGATATTAAGTGATCTTCAAACAATCAATCATGTGCCATGCCGGAAAGCGTGGGCGGTCATGACTCGCCATTTCACTCGATCACCAGCGTCGTGGATCAGCTCAGTGTTCCTGTCTCGTCCATGCCATGTGGCCAAGCCATCCACATCTTCATCTACCTTAATTTACTATCTAACATCTTTATTAGCTTTTTTTTTCTTCTTTTCCCTTCTTTCATTGATTCTGACTTTAGTAGACCAACATCGGGGCGGATTTAACAAAAGTAAAAAAAAAAATTGATATGGGTTAACAAAGCGATCCACGTTAAAATAAGCATCAGGAAATGTCCAAGCAAGAAGTAAAAGCGTGCGGCGTTACACTGCCCACATCACCAATAGAGTGCCGGATGATTTATAGACTAGCTTCTTAATTGAGATTGCCTACATTGCACTGTTTTCCATGTTTGAAAGAGGTGCACACCAGGCTGAAGTATCATATGTTTAATACACTTAAGACAGCAGATGGTGGTGAATGTAATAATAGGACAGGTACAATGAGAAGAGCTAGATTTGTGTTGCAGCAGAGAAAACTATCGTGGCCTACATCTGCTCCATGTGAAGATAAACTCTGTGCAGATGTCAATAAGTTGCAAGTGATGACCTCTTTCTTTTGATTTATTTATATTGATGTCTGAAGGTGTACGGAGAAGAAGAAGAAGAAGAAGAAGAAGAAGAAGAAGAAGAAGAAGAAGAAGAAGAAGAAGAAGAAGAAGAAGAAGGAGGAGGAGGAGGAGGAGGAGGAGGAGGAGAAAAAGAGGGAGAGGAGGGAAGAGGAGAATTCTTAGAGTCCGAGTATGATATGTATACAGCGAGCCCTATATTTCTTTTCTTCAACTGACACTAAATGGCAAAACAGCGATAGAAAATAATAATGATAATGATGAGAAACACAGGTGAAGATTAATGTGAATGATTATTATTGCTTTTATGGTAAATTATATGATACTTTTGCTCGCGATAGTAGTAGCAAAAACTTGCAACAAAGAAAGAATGGGAATTATTTGTTTTTGTTCTGAATGCGTTTCTTGTGCATTTTATTAGGACTGTATGCGTGCGACCAGTTACTTTCTAACGTGAATAACATTATTTATTTACTAGACAGGGACATGTAGTTGTAACTTCTCTAAAATCTATTCATTGACCGAACTTGTGAGTATCCACTACAACACCACCCCGCCGTCTAATCTCCTGCGACCACAAGAAGACAGACATGCCGCTTAACAAGAAGACAGACATGCCGCTTAACAAGGAGAAATACAAGGACAGCTTCCGAAACAGTATGCAAGTAAGCTGGTCCATCAAGAGCAGGACAGACGGAGAAAGCACCACGTCCGAAGTGTTGATGAGTGACCACAGCGCTACCGGTAACATAAACAAGCCCCTCCCACCGCCTATTGCCAAATGTGGGTCGCTGGTGTCGCCTTATGATGCTGCTGTGGCAAGGAATTGGGACGCTAAGCTTTTTACCAATAAAGTGTTCAATATCTGGTATAAAAGGTAGGTCAGCGATCATCTTTTCATCTCGTAGTTCATTAACATTTCCGTATCTGTATCAACCTGGACCAGTCCGATTATACTTCTTAGTTTTTCTACGAGCTTGTATGAAAATCCCCTGCCGGCTTGCTAGGCCAGTCGCAGGTTTAGGACACAAATCTGACCAAGGGGAGTCTGTGCCCCCTGGCGAGCCAGAGCCCCGTTGACCCATGACCTCATGGTCACGGTTTCCCGGTCTACACCAAAGCGAGGTGGGGCTGACATGTGTAGTCTGCGGGTCATCGGCAGGCTACTAATTTTCGCATTTCACCCCCCCCCCCCAGAGAGAGGCTAACCGAGCCCAACCCTGCTGGCTGCAGCGCCAGGCGCAATCTACACCTTGTCGGTGTAAACTCCAGAATTTACGCAGTGTATTAGTTCCGGCAACATCGCTCTCATAATTCTCCCGAAGAAGAAGAAGAGGAACAAGAAGCTGCAGCAATAACAGCAATAGCAAAAGAAGAAGAAGAAGAAGCGGCAGCAGCAGCATAAGAAGACAAAGAAGAAAGAAAGAAAGAAAGAAAGAAAGAAAGAAAGAAAGAAAGAAAGAAAGAAAGAAAGAAAGACGTAATCCCTACCCCGAATACCTGCGAAAATGTAGGTGGTCCCGTATGCACGCTGATCACGTTAAAGCGACGTTGTTATTGTCACTCTGGCTATCATTATTGTCCGAGATCAATGTGTCACTAGACTAAGATCTGGTTTCCTAGGTCAGACCTTGTTCAGAAATTCACGCCTTTCTGTTCTTCGTTTATTTCGCGGGGAGGTCAAGTTTATTTTTATAGATACATAGTCCCTTTTTTTCTCAACATAATTTCTACCACCAATGATGCACTTATCCCATTGTTTTACCAGTCCTTCCAAACCGTCTACATAGAATTGCATGCTCTGTTTTCTAAACCACGTTTTCACTTCACTTTCAACTTCGGAGTCATTCGCAAAATGTCTCCCGCCAAGGTGGGTTTTCAGGTTACCAAAAAGGTGGAAATCGCTGGGGGTTAAATCGCAAGGGGTAAGGTGGATGTTCCAGAACTTCCCACTTTAGTTGGTTAATTTTCTCCTGAGCTAATCGAGCCGTATGTGGTCTGGCGTTGTCACGAAGAAGCAACACTCCTCTAGTCAGCAGTCCTGGACGTTTTCTTCGAATTGCATCATAAAGCGTCGATAGAACTTCACAGTACGATTCAAAATTCACATTATCACCTTTCTTCTTGAAATTGGTTAAAAGCACCCCTTGATAATCCCAGAAAACTGTCAGCATAACCTTCCCTGCTGATGGCGTTACCTTGAATTTTTGAACACAAGGCGAAGAAGGATGTTTCCTACCCAGCTATGCACCGCTTTACGGGACAAACATTTGTCAGCATAAACAGGAAGCATTTTCTTATGAATGTCCTTTGCAGGCAGTCCTTTCGCCCCCCCCCCCCCAAAAAAAAAACAAAAAAACACGCACAACAGCACGTTGCTCTTTGGTTGTACACTCCGTAAGTACAGTCGCCATTTTGTTTATGAGCAGCGCATGCGTATGCGACACATAGCGCCACCTGTCGAACGGGAATATAAAGTTCGATGTTGCTGTTACCTAATGACAACTGTAGAAAACACCAACTACATATACCTGCCATCCCACAGAACTGTGTGACTTACTTATTGACTCACCCTCGTATATATTTTTATCGTTTTTTTTGTTCCGTTGATGAAGACATTTATCGAAACATCCGCCTGTAAATGTGTTTTTGTTGTTTTCCATCTGTGGAGTTTCTGAGTCCTGGTTTTTGTTTTTATTGGAATTATAAGTAAAAGCCTGGAAGACGCTGTGCTGAACTAGAGTCACTGTTGTTGTTGTTGTTGTTGATGTCGTCGTCGTCGTCGTTGTTGTTGTTGTTGTTGTTGTTGTTGTTGTTGTTGTTGTTGTTGTTGTCTTCCACTGATGCCGTTAGGCGTCGTGGGGAGGACTTGCGCCTTTCCTTTAATTTTCTCCATGATTTGTGAGCGGTATTGCCTAGGATCATTGACGAGTCTAATTTGTCCTGTTTTAATAACAAAAATGCCGGGGTTGACTGCTACGTCTAGGGAAAAAAAGGTTAGTTGCATATCCTATAACTGGATTTAGCAGTCAACTCAAGAATTTGTTGCCTGTGTGTGATTCCTTGGTAAGTTTATGTTCAGTAGTTAGCCATTGCTTTCTGAACGACCGCCATTCATACCATTGTATGGAAACCAACGAAATGCGGTTTGCTTTCAAATCGCCTGCAGTTGTGTTTCGAACGCGATATGCGGGATTGCGAATTGCATTTGTAACCTCTTCGCAACAGCGCCCGTGAAAGGACGCGTTACAAACTGAACTTAACAACATGTTTTCTGCAATCGACCAGGTATGCTGGCATTGTACCGGAGGAGATGCAGTTCCAGCCTTATGATGAAATCCAGAAAAGAGAAGATGGTAATAATAATAATGTGTTTTTAAACAACGTATTTGTGCTACCAATGCAGAAAAGTGGGAAGAAGAAGAAATAAACAACCATAGAGGGTTAAGATAGGGTGAGAGTAGTATTGTCAAACACTGAGGGATGGAATATATTCGAAAATAAAAATATAAACATACAGAATATTGTGAAATATCTTTGACAGAATATTGTGAAATATCTTTGACATAATTCTTCGCTAATACATGTTGAATTACCGAGAGAACCTAGTAGTTCAGGAATAAGACAAGCACATGTTGCATTACCGTGAGAACCTGGTAGTTCAAACTATAAGACAAGCACATGTTGAATGACATTCACTGTTATTGTATAAGCTTCTACATAAGTTTGTTAGTCGTGTACTCACTCCATATCTTTTAAAGATTTCCCACAGCTTGTTTCTATCTAGCTAGTTAGTTAGTTAGTCGACAGATCATCCTCGTTGCACATCGAACAATTCAGTCCATAAGTGCTCGGATCCCTTCCTCAGCAAATCCCGCAGCGTGTAGCGGCTAACGATGCCAGTTCTGTGTTGGTTTATCAATCTACTTTGGCTTCCTGCGTAGTGTTCTTGTTTGGCCACCCCTCTTTTAATTTGCTGCTCTCGCAGTCTGGCCATTGTTGTAGATTCACAGTCATCACTTGGTTCTCGCAAAAGTCTCACTTCTCGTAGAGCATTCAGAATGTCAGCCTGGTCCATGGCGCGTCCGCCCTCCACAGTAACCTCACCTGCGAGCTTGTCAGCCCGCTCATTTCATTGTACTCCCGCATGCCCCGGCACGAAGATGAAACTAATCTTTGCCAGCCGAGACCGCTTCAGAGGCAGCAACCATTCTCTTCGGATCGACCCCTCCTCTATCCTCTTGATCATGTTCATTGAGTCGCTAAGGAAACAGCCCTAGTGAATGTCTGTGTCTCGAGCCATGTTATTGCTTTACTTACTGCTATGACTTCCATGGTCAGGCTACTTGTGGTTTCAGTGAAAGCACCAGAGTTCTCCTTCACAATTCTCCCTCCGGCCCGAGCTGTAAAGGCCCATGAGCTTCTCACACGTCGGACGACCGACCCATCTGTGTAGATGACCGCGTCACCGTCTAGCGAATTCTCGAAAATCAACGCTTGTACTTCAGCCTCAACAGCAGCCGGATTTTCTTGTCTGCATTTTCTATCTAGTTGGATGCAAACTGAAAAGGATGTGCAGAAGTCTGTTGGCACTTGCACCCACTCCTCGCCAGGTTCTAAGTCCTCAAGTGAACACACCTGTTGAAGAATGTCTTCGGCTTGACCCATCCACGACCGTCCTCTTTTTAACCTGCTGCCCTTCACCTTCCTAATTTCACTATGCAGTGGATGTTGTGTGTTTGCGTTAATTCTGAGGTAGGCGCGTGCCCTGCAAACTTGTATTCTCTCTTCAATGGTAGGAAAATCAAGAAGGTAGCGCATCGCCCTGCATGCTGTATCTCTTGTACATCCAAGAATAATGCGCATAGCTTCATTCTGTATCATTTCCATCCTTTCTATCTGCTTACGGCTGAGAGTCAGGATTGCCATTGCATACTCCAAAACAAACATGACCAGCCCCTCGTACAGAAGACATAGATGGCGCTGCTCACAGTTTGCTGCCGCCATCACCCGCATCGCTGCCAAACCCCGCTTGGCCTTTGTTATCACCTGGTCTATGTGCACATTATAAGCAAGGCTTCGATCAAACCGTATCCCCAGGTAATTCATTGCCTGCGTTCTTTCCACCGTCTCTGAACACAGCATTACAGTTGGTGTTGGATTGTTGACAATATGATTATTCAACGAGAACCAAGTCACAGTTGCCTTTGTTGGGTTGACCATTGCCCCAGCTTCATCACACCAAGTACTTAAAACATCATCGGCATATGACAATGTCCTGCCAGGTCCAGTGATCTGCTCACTGGTGATTCTCACTGTGTAGGCGTTGAACAGTGCCGGAGATAATGGTGATCCCTGTGGTAGGCCAGGATATATTGTTGTTGGTTCCGAAGTCCAACTGCCACATCTAAAAACTACTTTCCGTTGGAAGAGGGCTGCAGCGATCCAACTAAGGAGGAATGGACTTACGTTTAGTTCAAGAAGCTGAAACATTAAAAAATCCAGTGGTACTCTGTTGTATGCGTCCTCAAGATCAATCGCTGGAGCAACGGTTTCAGTGCCTGAGTGGAAACCTTCATAGACATCATGGGCAAAGACTGCTGCATTGGTCCAGGTTTCTCTTTTTGGACGGTACCCACCCAGGGTAGGTGGGAAAACACCTTGCCTCTCTAGTTGGCTTGATATTTTCCTGGCAATTACCTTCTCCAGCAGCTTGCCTATTGTACTCTGCATGGTTATAATTCGATATCCCTGAATTTTTTTGTGGTCTTTGTCAGGCTTCGGCAAGGGAATCAGATAGCTGTGTAACCATTCCTCCTTGATGCTAGCACTCCCTATACTGTTGTACATGTCTGCTAGTTTCTCTAGCTCATTGTCGATACACCTATTTATGTCGTCGTATCTTATGCCATCAGGACCTGGAGCACTGTTTTTTGATCGTCGAAGCACAGTCTTGATTTCTTTCACTGTCACTGTGTCTTCATTCGAGGTGTTCTGGGCCTTGCATCTGTCTGAGGTGACCTCCTTGGCCAGATTTCGACCTCCCATGTCTGTCTGGTTGCTCTGCTCAAGGTAGCGTTCAAAGAGGGCTTTGCCCTTGTCCTCGTCAGTCCTCTGCCAGATGAGGTCAGCACCTTGGAAGTCAGAAATGCTCTTATTCTTGACTACACCACTCATGCTTCTATGTAGTCGCCAGAACAATTTCAGTGACTTGTCTGTGCTTACTCTTTGACACACCTCTGCACATTTTTCACTTTTAACCACCTTGACCAGTTTTTTTAAATAGCTTACTTTTGTGTGCATCTCTCTTTCTAAGTGCAAGCAGGGACTAGGATGACCAGCTCTGTTCTTCTTGGCATTTTGCCATCTCCTTACAGCACTACGCTTATCCACCCAAGCCTTCTCCACCTCGAAACTCCACCACGGTGGCTGCTCCCAGCATTTTTTCCTGCTCTGAAACGTTCTGCGCTTGTCACGTCTTATTTTACTCACCACATCTTGCCCTGTACTGTCATACTGGAACGTCTTTACCTTTAGCTTGTGCTGCCTGGTTCTGTCTTTCTCCATCAATATGCTGCAAGGGTGGTGGTCGCTGCCGTGGTGTCCTAGGACACCCCATCTACACACTGTAGTGAGTGAAGGTGAAACTAGCGCCAGATCAATAGCACTGTCCTCATCGCCTGGACGGCTTGCTGTCCTGGTGACACAGCCACTGTTGATACAAACCAGGTCGATGGTTTCCAGTGCAGTCTCGAGCTCCTCCCCTTGTGTATTGGAGGAAGTGTTTCCCCATGATCTGCCTTTAGCGTTGAAGTCACCACAGAAAATAACATTTCTCTCGTGGCCTAATATGCCACTTAAGCACTGCCACTTCTGGGCGTCCACACTCGCATTGCAGGCATAAACATTAACCAACACGAATGATATACTGGAATGAACTCTCAACGCCTGTATTTGTATATCGTCACTGTCCCAACTGGACATGTCTAGCTCTGACGCCACCATGCTGTCGCGAACGAGAATCGCCGTTCCCAGATGTCGTCTGTTGTAGAAACATTTGAAGCCGGCAATTCGGAGTAGCTGATCGCCCAGTCTCGTCTCCTGGAGTGCTACAATGTCGTTCCTGTAAACTAGGGTTTCTAAAATAGAGCCCTGTTGTTTTACACTGGTACAGTTCCAATATAGAATACGGATGTTCCTGAGTCCTAGACGGTGACACTTGAGTCTAAAACGTCTCAAGCCACCGCGCTTACCTTGCTTCTTTCTCCTTGCGCGGCTCCCACGCCGCTTCGTTATGTTGACTGCTGACCGCTCGGAGAACACACGTTGTTCCACCATGTTGAAAAAACGTAAACACAGACTGCTGAGAACCACACACGCTGCTGAAAATTCACTCAAGGATGGCTTCGCTCGATGCACGAACTCCGTAGCACCCGCGCAGATCTTGAGTAGAAACTCCTGGTTTTACATCCTGGCACACCAATTACACGCAAGAGATGAATAAATCCATCCCCTACGCGAAAAAGTTAACGAACACAAAACAACACGACCATCCGTCGCCATCTTGAAACCGGAAGTCTATCTACTCTATCAAATGCCTTTTGTTGGTCGACAAAGGCTAAGTTTCATTAAATTCGATTGATTTTTCCTTAAGTTGTCTAAGAGCAAAATGGTATATGTGCATCTTTTGTTTTTCCTAAAGCCAAGTTATGTTTCGCTTAGCTGGGGTTCTATAGTATTTCGTAATCTTTCTCAAGAATTTTGCAAAATATTTTCCCAGTATGACTCAAAAGGGAAATGCCTCTGTATGGTGTGCAGTCTCTTTTATTGCATTTGTTTTCCCAGATTGGGATAATTATGGCGCTTGCCCAGTCTCGTGGTGTTTGTTATTCTACCCAAACACGGTCGAATAGTCTATGTAGCCATGTTCTTCCTACTTCTCTTGCTGCTTTAATTAGTTCATTTGGTATTTCGTCTTGTCCCTATGATTTATTTAATGGGGCTAATCTGACGGCTTCTTCAATTTCTTCTTTCAGTATGTCTGGTTCTAGTTCTTAGATAGCCTCTGTGTCGGTTTCCTTGATTCCTGTGGCATTTGTTGGTATGTTGAGAAGCTGTTCGAAGTACTGCCTCCATCTTATTAGGAGTTGTTTTTGTTCGTTTTTTGGTTCTCCTTTTTCGTTGTTAATTATTTCAGTTGGGTCAAAGGGTTCTCCTCTGATTTTCATTGCGCTGATATTTTTGTTACTGCTGTATACATGTGACTATTTCCATCTGACGTGGACCGTTGCCCATTCTGTTTTCAGACATTGCCCTGCAGTACTACATGGGCCCGTCCTACCGCCTGCTTGAGAACCCCGAGGACCAGTGGTCCATACGACAAAGAGACGCCTTTATTCGA
Source organism: Cepaea hortensis (assembly GCA_963921405.1). NCBI lineage: Eukaryota > Metazoa > Mollusca > Gastropoda > Stylommatophora > Helicidae > Cepaea > Cepaea hortensis. The sequence goes on from OY992890.1 coordinate 86,044,569, forward strand.
CGGTACAGTAAAGTTAGACAAGCAGAAGAAGACAAGAGAGTTATGAAGGTGTCTCCGTAAGTGATGCATACGTAAGAAAGGCCTTATGTTTATGCCATTTCTTTGACAGATGAAAATGAAACAAACCGTTACAAGGAATGATCGATATAATTGCAACAGAAACTAACAACAAAGGTTTTAGCCATAATAACGGGAAAACATAAGTAAAAAAGTTAGTTGCATATACTTCACAAGACGTCGTAGTAATCCCCAGCATTCTCTGGGTGCTGTTTGTGATGTTTTAGAAAGTTTACGTTCAGTAGTTTGCCATAGTTTTCTGAACGACCGGCTCCAATACAATGTTAACAAAACCAGAGCGATGTGGTCTGTTTCCACGTAAAGGTATGCGGGAATGACATGTATGTGGTTTGACATGTAAATGTATGCGGTTTGACATGTAAATGTATGTGGTTTGACATGTAAAGGTATGAGGTTTGACATGTAAATGTATGAGGTTTGACATGTAAATGTATGTGGTTTGACATGTAAATGTATGTGGTTTGACATGTAAATGTATGTGGTTTGACATGTAAATGTATGTGGTTTGACATGTAAATGTATGTAGTTTGACATGTAAATGTATGTAGTTTGGCGTTTAAAGGTATGTGGTTTGACATATAAATGTATAACTGACTCAGAAAGCATGCTGACGAGGGTGAGGACGGGCAGGCTTCGTGCGGAGTGGTTTGCTTCGCTTCGGAGGTCACGGGTGACAAGCATCGCCTGGATCTTTTCTCCAGGGCATGCTGGTGTGCTGGGAAATGAACAGGCGGGCAGATTGGCTGGCTCTGCAGAACTTGGTGGAGTATTGATACATGACAAGGCAGACGTGGTTGCGGCCTTGTGGGAGCACGTGTACACCTCGGAGGAGCAAATGGCTGACCATGGTCTGGCAAGAATGAGACAGCGAGGGGTGACGAGGGGATCTGGCCGACGCTCGACGCTCAGAGGAAAGGCGAGACGGACATATAATCAGATTGCTACTGGTATTATTGGTGTTGGAACTCTTCGCTGGCTGCTGAGGATGACGACGGGGCGTTTATGGGAATGCCCCGAATGCTGTGATGTCAGTTCCTAAATCAATCAATCAAACATATAAATGTATGTGGTTTGACAAGTAAAGGTATGTGGTTTGACATAAAAATGTATACGGTTTGACATGTAAATATATGCGGAATGATGCGGTTTGACATGTAAATGTATGCGATTTGACATGTAAATGTATGTGGTTTGACATGTAAATGTATGCGGTTTGACATGTAAATGTATGCGGTTTGACATGTAAAAGTATGCGGTTTGACATATAAATGTATGTGGTTTGACATGAAATTGTATGCGGTTTGGCATGTAAATGTATGCGGTGTGATATGTAAATGTATGAGGTTTGACATGTAAATTGTGTGGTTTGACATGTAAATTTATGCGGGATTGACATATAAATGTATGTGGTTTGACATTAAATGTATGCGGTTTGACACGTAAATGTATGCGGGATTGACATATAAATGTATGCGGTTTGACATATAAATGTCTGTGGTTTGAATGTAAATGTATGTGATGTGACATTTAAATGTATGTGGGTTGACATATAAATGTATGCGATTTGTCAAATAAATGTATGCGGTTTGACATGTAAATGAATACTGTTTGACATGTAAAGGTAATTACACATGTCTACTCACAAGCAGCATCAAAGTGGATGAAACCAGCCTGCAACAAGCCAATGTATTGTAGTATGTGGGTATTGTAATAACAGCAGAGATCTACAAGGCAGGTGGGCCGGTCCTAATAGAGCAGCTTCACCAAGTCTTTACAAACATATGGGTGAACGAGACCATGCCACAAGATTTCAAGGATGTGTTAATAGTCCACCTTTACAAACGTAAAGGAAACCGCCAATCCTGTGACAACCACCGAGGCATCTCCTTGCTTTCAATTGCAGGGAAGATACTCGCCAGAATTCTTCTCAATCGCCTCACGGCCCATCTCGATCAAGGTCTTCTTCCTGAGAGTCAATGTGGCTTCAGGAATGAACGAGGAACTGTTGACACGATTTTCGCTGCAAGGCAGCTGCAAGAGAAATGCCAGGAACAGAACTCTGAAATGTTCTCCACTTTCATTGATCTTACCAAGGCTTTGGATACAGTCAGCAGAGAAGGACTGTGGAAGATTATGGCGAAATATGGCTGTCGACAAAAGTTTGTCCAAATAGTGCGGCTATTTTATGATGGTATGCAGGCAAGAGTACAGGAAAACTATGCTGACGAATGCCTTCGAGAACAATGACATTGGAATAGACATCAACTACCACATGGATGGAAAGTTGTTTAATCTCAGAAGCCTGAAAGCTAAAACCAAAACTAACAGCAACACCGTCAGAGAGCTCCTGTTTACTTATGATTGTATTCTATGTACCAACTCAGAGGCAGACATGCAACACAATGTTTCAGCTTTCTCATATGCCTGTGCTAACTTTGGGCTCAATATAAACTTGGAGAAGACTGTAGTTATGTACCAGCCAGCTCCAGGGAATAATCACACTGTGCCGAATATCAAGGTGAACGGTCATAGACTAAGTGTTGTGGACAAATTCACCTATCTTGGCAGCACTGTGTCACAAGCTGCCACAATTGATGACGAAGTGAATGCAAGAATCTCCAAGGCTAGCGAGGCATTTAGTAGACTGTACAAGAATGTATGAATGTACATGAATGGTCAGATTACGTGAAAAACCTGTATGACGATAACAGAGACGAACAGTATGATGTTCAAAATAACAATGAAGGACCAGCAATTTTGAAGATGGAGGTTCAGAATGCTCTTAACCATATGAAATCTGGCAAGACCCCCGGTTCAGACAGCGACACAACAGAAATGATTAATGCTTTAGAAGAATATGGAATAGATCAAGTTACCAGTCTGCTCAATACAATATATGATACTGGAAATATACCTCAGGAGTTATGTAATTCTGTATTTATTGCAATCCCAAAGAAATCAGGAGCCTTGGAATGTGATCAACATCGAACAATTATTATAATGAGTCACATCACGAAGATTTTGCTAAGAATTATCATGCAAAGAGTTAGGAGGAAAATACAACCTGAAATAGGAGAAGAACAATGTGGGTTTGTGGAAGGCAAGGGTACAGTAAATGCTGTGTATATACTGAGAAACATAATCGAACGTTCTATAGAAGTAAACAAAGATCTACACCTTTGCTTTATTGACTACACAAAGGCTTTTGATAAAGTGAGACATGTCAACATGATAAGGATGCTTGAAGATCTACAAATTGATGGAAAAGATCTTAGACTTGTAAAAAACATATATTGGAAACAACAAGCTGCCATAAGAGTTCATAATGAAGTAAGCCATAATCAGCCTATTAAAAGGGGTGTGAGACAGGGATGTGTAATGTCTCCAGATCTGTTTTCCCTGTACAGTGAAAGTATTTTCAGAAATATTGAAGATATGGAAGGAATCAACATTGGGGGACGATGCATCAATAACATTAGATATGCAGATGATACAGTCTTGATTGCAGACAATGAACAGGACTTGCAAAATTTAGTAGATGCGATTGTTACACACAGTGAACAACTAGGGTTAGAATTAAATTGTAAAAAGACACAGATTATGGTCGTCACTAGGAAGGACGAAATACCACAATGTAATATACAAGTAAATGGGAATATTCTTCAACAAGTGAGCAGGTACAATTATCTCGGAACAGTAATAACATCTGATGGGAGATGCCTTGAAGAGATTAGAACAAGAATCGCCATGGCAAAAGTAGCCTTTAGCAAGATGAAAAACATATTGACCAATAAAAAGATGTCAATTGAAAAGAGAAAAAGAGTGTTGAGATGCTACATTGAACCTGTACTTTTGTATGGATGTGAAGCGTGGACAATGAGCAGTCAGGCTGAAAAACATCTGATGGCTGTAGAGATGTGGTTTCTGAGGAAAATGCAAAGAATACCATGGATAGCCAGAAAGACCAATGAACAAGTCCTTCAAGAAACAAATGAAGATCGTAAATTGATTAGAGAAATTAGACGTAGACAGTCAAAATTTTTTGGGCATGTTATGAGAAGAAATGGATTGGAGAATTTGGTGACAACTGGTAAGATCGAGGGGAACAGACCAAGGGGAAGACCTAGAAGCAAGTACCCGGATGGCTTGGCCTTGTGGCATGGTCGAGACAGAAACACGGAGCTGATCCACGACTCTGGTGATCGAGTGAGATGGCAGAACATGACCGCCCACGCTTACCGGCATGGCACATGATGGATGGACAAGAATGTATGGGACAGAAATGGAATAAGCCTGCAAACAAAGGTGAATGTCTATAAAGCATTTGTATTATCCACACTGCTATATGCTTGTGAAACCTGGACTGTTTATCAGCGACATGTTAGGAAATTAAACCAATTCCACACAGTCTGCCTTAGGAATCTATTGAAGATTAAATGACAAGACAAGATCCCAGACACCGAAGTTCTAGAAAGAGCGTCCTCGCCTAGTATCCATACTATACTAATGAGAAATCAGATTCGCTGGGCTGGTCACTTAACTCGTAGGCCAGATCACAGGCTCCCTAAACAAATTTTTTACGGCGAGCTGCTTTGTGGTAAACGCTTCCAAGGCGGCCAGAGGAAACGATTTAAAGACACTGAAAATCTCACTGAAAGCTTTTGGAATTCATATTGACACCTAGGAGACTGCTGCTAAAGACCGTAATTCGTGGCGTAAATCATTACGCAAGGGTGCAGTCACCCGTGAAGCAACCAGGACTGCAAAAGCTGTCAATAAAATGCTGGACAGAAAGACCACTGCAGGAGATCCTCCTCCTGGAACGTCAAGCATTTTTTGTCCACATTGTCAAAGAACATTTCGAGCCAAAATAGACCTCACCAGTCATCTTAGAACTCACAGCTCCAAACTTTCAACTTCACTGGATGAAATGAATGGTCATCATCATTCTTGATGGACAAACACAACTAGTGGGAAAGGAATCTCTTTGAACCTCGCTTGGACCCTTCAAGGTTAACATGAGAGAGAGAGAGAGAGAGAGAGAGAGAGAGAGAGAGAGAGAGAGAGAGAGAGAGAGAGAGAGAGAGAGAGAGAGAGAGAGAGAGAGAGAGACCAGTGATACCACAGCGTTTGGCGATCCTTGTCTTGGAAGTCTGTTTAATCTACCCGATACCCACTATCGCCTTCTAGCCCACGCAAGTTAGCGAGGATGTCGTTAGAAGAATGCGACCGCAGCTCGAAGCCGAAGTGCCGGTGTGAGCGGTGTTCCGCGGTGGAGCTGATATAACTAAACTTAAAAGGGTCCACAGTTCTGATAGTATAGACACCGGCGCATGTAGGAATTAACAAGCTTCTCCAATTTCCTCTTTCAGTATGTCAGGTTCTAGTTCTTCGGTGATATCTGTGTCGGTTCCCATCTTATTAGAATTTGATTTTGTTCAGTTATTGATTCTCCCTTTTCGCTATTAATTATTTCAGTTGGGTTAAAGGGTTCTCCTCTGGATCTCTTTGCACTTATGATTTAAAATAAAACACAAACAAAAATACTTGACTTGAAATAACAAAAGACACTATATACTCTAAGTATAGCCCAGAGGGTTGAACGGGATCATCACCATCAAATGCCGTGCCGACTGGCGTAGGCGTTCATGACTCTCCACATTTCTCGGTCTTTGGTTTTCTGGATCAACTCTGCCGTTGATATTCCTCCATGCCACCGTCGCAATCCATCCAGCATCATTTCTCGTGGTCTGCCTCTGCCTCTCTTCCCCTCAATCTTTCCATTTGTCACGATGTTCTCTAGCGCCTCTCTTCTCATCACATGACCAACAAAATATCTGTTTGTCTCTTTTTTATTGTTGTATATAATGTTCTAGTTTCGTTAGCCTCTTTAAGGCATTCGTTGTTAATTACTTTGGCAGTCCAAGGAATTCGCAACATTCGTCTAAGGAACCACATCTCTGTTGCTTCTAATCTCTTCCTAATTTGTTCATTTATATTCCAAGATTCACAGCCATAAAGCAAAATAGGTTCTATAAAGTTCTTCAGCACTCTCTTTCTTACATTAAATGATAGTGACTTATTGCATAAGATATTCTTCATTTTCTGAAATGCAGCCTTTGCTTGCCATATTCTGCTCTTGATCTCTGTTGTGCATCTTCCATCTGATGTTATAAATGTCCATAGAATTTCCCCTTCTATTTCTATTTCACATTTGGGTGTCACCTGTTTCTTTGATATCATCATGATTACGGTTTTCTTGATATTCAAGGAGAGTCCTTTCTTTGCACTCTCTGATACTACAATGTCCAACAATTGTTGTAGATCTGTTGCATTATCCGCTATCAATAATGAACGGGATACTGATTGCATATTATGCACACTAATCTGTGACCTTTGTTGTCTCTTTCAGGGAACCCGAAGAGGTGATGCGAGTGCTCAGCTTAAGGAGGTATGATTGTATGAATACTGTATTGACAAAGACATCAGAGAACATAATCAATCACTGACTGACTCTACCAGATAAGTGGTCATGTTCTGAATGAAGCGCGGGAAAGTAAAGGGCGACATAGAAGAGAGAAGGTTGTTGTGGTCTGGCTACACATCCAACTTCTTCAAAATATGGGACAATAGAGAGAACTGAGGCGTCCTGATAACTGATGTATGCTCCAGGGCAGGCACCGGCAGAAGAACAAGAACAAGAACAAGAACAAGAAGGGTAGGAAGAGGAGACGAAGAAGAAAACAAACAGAAGAAGAAGAAGAAGAAGAAGAAGAAGAAGAAGAAGAAGAAGAAGAAGAAGAAGAAGAAGAAGAAGAAGAAGAAGAAGAAGAAGAAGAAGAAGAAGAAGAAGAAGAAGAAAGGTAGGAAGAGGAGACGAAGAAAAAAACAAAAAGAAGAAGAAGAAGGGTAGGAAGAGGAGACGAAGAAGAAAGAAAAGAGGATGAGTATAAGAACAAGAAGGAGGAGGGGAAGAAGAAGAAGACGATGAAGAAGGGTAGAAGAAGGAAACAAAGAAGAAAACAAAAAGAAGAAGAAGAGTAGGAGGAGGAGACAAAGAAGAAAAAAAGAAGGAGGAGAAGAAGAAGGAGGAGGGGAAGAAGAAGAAAGAGGGGGAGGAGGGGAAGAAGATGACAAAGAAGAAAAATAAGAAGGAGGAGGAGAAGAAGAAGGAGGAGGGGAAGAAGAAGAAGAAGGAGGAGTAGGACGGGAAGAAGAAGAAGATGACGAAGAAGAGTAGGAGGATGAGACAAAGAAGAAAAACAGAAGGAGGAGGGGAGGAAGACGAAGAAGGGTCGAAGGACAAGGCGAAGGCGAAAACAAAAAGGAGGAGTAGGTAGAGGAGGAGACAAAGAAGAAAACAAGAAGAAAAAGAAGAAGGAGAAGAAGATGAAGACGAAGAAGCATAGGACGAGGAGTTGAGTTGAGTTAAGAACCGACATCACTGCACTCGGGACATTCCCATATGTGTTCCGTCCCCTCATTCAACAGTCAGCGAAGAGTCATACTACTAATCGTTCCCACCGCTATCTGATTTAAAGTTCTCCTGGCCTTCCCTCTCAGTTTTGAGATTCTTCCAGAACCCCTACCGAGCCCCGCAATCTCATTCTTTCCACATACTGGTTCTCTGTCTGTTCCTCCACCTTCTCCACCTGGTCCCACAGACGCACGACCACCTCCCCCTTGTCCACAGGCAATCTACCACCAAGAGGTGCATTCCCTGTCATCCAATCAGCCTGTTCATTTCCCCGCACCCCTGCACGACCAGGGCAAAATATCCACACATTTCTCACAATCTGTGACCTCGGAAGTGACGATAGACATTACACACAAACATTCCTTTCTCCACCTTACCAAGCACACTCCGTGAATCCGTAATGAATACAGTGTGTGTTGCAGTAGTCTCCCCTAACCAACGGAATGCCGCTGTTACTGCCTCCACCTCCATTCTCATGCTGGAGGTCGTAGTGCCATATGCCAGACTCTCCCTTTTCAAGACTCGTCCATTAGCAATACAGTTGTGCTCGATACCTTTGAAAATAGGAGGAGGAGACAAAGAAGAAAAAAAAGAAGAAGTCGGAGAAGAAGAATGAGAAGGAGAGGAAGAAGAAGAAGAAAAGGAGAGAGAAAGAGAAGGGGGAATAGAAGTAAGAGAAGTTGAGATTGGCTGTTATTCTCTGAAAGAGTCTGCCACACATCACGTTCTGCATTCAGCTGAAAGAGTTAAATTATATGTTTCATGCTAATTGTATCACACTGTTTTACTATTTGTATCACAATGTATTAATGTGCCGTCTGGGCATGCGAGAAACATAGATCATTGTGTGTTTCGTGTTAATTATATTAGAATATATTAATGCTTCACTTGTCTGCGTCAGGAACCTGGTTCATTGTATGTTTCAGCATTCTTGCCACCAAAAAAGCGAAGGACTTGGCCATGTAAGTTGTTGCTATGAAGATACTTTGTGTATGCCCTGTGAGAGTTAACTGCCGAATGGAACAACTGACTAGACTGTAGCACTGTGGTTCTCGGCGGGTGGGGAATTCCCCCGCAGGGGGAATGCTAGGGTTTCCAGGGGGGAGTTTTAGGGTTTCCAGGGGAGGGGGGAGAATTAAGATTATTTAAAGATCGCGTTAATACAAGAACCGGTTACTTGATATTGTTTTCCCCTCTATACTTTACGGTTCTGTACTACTCGCCCTTCTGAAATTCATTTTATAACGTAAGTAGACCCGCAAATCATGTTTTATGTAGACGTCTAGACTTGTTCTAGTATGTGTTATTAACTTTAGCTTCCATTTTTAATTATACGGTGTAGGGGCATGGGGGAATTTATTAGGATAAAATACGAAAAAGGAGGGTGTGACACTCTGAACATATGGTGAAGGGGTGCATGGGCCAAACAAGATTGAGAACCACTGTTGTAGCAGATCATCCATAAGTATGTCTACATATTAATCTGTTCAGTTGAGTGGAGTTCAGTCAAGAACCGACATCACATCACTCGGGACATTCCATACGTACTCCGTACTCACCTGCAACAGCCAGCGAAGAGTCCCAAACCTAATAGTACCAGTGGCATTCTGATTATGTATCCATCTTGCCTTTCCTCGGATTACTTAGTGCCGACCGGGATCCTCTGGTCATTCCCTGTAGCATCATTCTCTCGAGGCCGTGATGATCTATCTGTTCTTCTGCATTTTATGTTATGTTATGTTATGTTAATGTTATGTTATGTTATGTTATGTTGTTATGTTATGTTAATGTTATGTTGTTATGCTATGTTATGTTATGCTATGCTATGTTATGTTGTTATGTTATGTTATGTTATGTTATGTTATGTTGTGTTATGTTATGTTATGACGATCAATGTCATTGAACATCAGTCACCCTCATGCGTGGCTCAAGACAAAGAATGAGACATCAGAAATAAAAGACATCAAGTCCCAGACAGAAGAGGAAGCAACATAAGAGGAAGTAGAAGCGGAGGAAGAAAACCAAAATGACAGCGGCCAAGAGTGCACTGAGTTCAGCGGACGAGGTGACTCTGCATCAAGATCAAACTATCAAACGACACAAGATACCAGAGAAGATCAAGAATATTCGAAGACAGGCTAAGAAGGGGAAATAGCTGGAATCTCCAGGGGGGCGACAACTGGTAAAACACTCCCTGAAGCGGAAAAATAAAAGACCCTGAGACGGGGCGAGAACACAACTACACCAGGCCTTACAAGTGTGGGACTCTGACCAGACATGTGAAAAGCCACCAAAGTTGAAACTCACTAACAGACAGAAAACACTGGCTCCAGGAAGTGAAATCACAACTCTATCTACGCAAGTAGAATAGAAACACCATACGTGTAATATACTCGGAGACCTGTGGTGTGTACACCAGTCGACGTGATCGAAAGTATAAGTGCGTTCGCTCTTAAACTTCTGGTGCTCTGATGCGAGGTAGAGCTTTCAATTCCTACACAGGCACTAAGCTGGACTTAAACCTTGACGTCTCTTTTACAAATGTCACAAATGTTTTGCATATCCTTTACAGGACATCGCTGTCAACACCAGCATCTTTCAGCTGATTGTTGATTTCTTGGCAAGATTACGCTCAGTAGTTTGCCATTGCTTTCTGAGCGACCGGCTCCATACTCTCATAAGTCACTGGCGCGACTCGAACCGCTTCCAATTCTCGTACGCTCACGTCAACCACGAGAGTATTCGGGGTTACGGAGAAAGCTGCTAACTCCTCGGCCAGGGAGACCGGCAAGTCACAAATGGCTGTAGAAAAATAACTAAATATGCTAACAACTTGAAACCAGTTTATTTTTATACATACATTATCCCTTTATTTCTCAACATAATTTTAAACAAACATTGAAGCACATCCCATCGTTTTATAAGTCCTCCCAAATGGGCTGAATAGAACTGCGTGCTCTGTTTTCTAAATCACGTTTTCACTTCACATTCAACTTCGGTACCATTCGCGAAATGTCTCCCGCCAAGGTGGGTTTTTTCAGTGGACCAAAATTTTCTCCTGAGTTAATCGAGCCGTATGTGGTCTGGCATTGCCATGGAGAAGCAACACTCCTAGCATTTCCTTACGAATGTCCTTTGCAGGCAGCCCTTTTGCGCGCACACACACACACACACACACACACACACACACGCACACACGCACGCACGCACGCACGCACGCACGCACACACACACACGTAAGACACCTAGCGCCACCTGACAACCGGGAATATAAAGTTCGATGTTGCTGTAGTCTAATGACACCTGTAGAAAACACCAACTACATTTATCTGCCATCCCACAGAACTGCGTGACTTACTTATTGACTTGCCCTCGTAGAAAGCATGGGCAAACTACTGCACGTAAACTTGCCCCCCAAAAAAGTTAAATCAACCTCGGTTGGATTGCACAGAACATACATCGTTTAAAAAAAAGTGGTATACACCAAGCCGCATTAACACTCTTGCTTTCCGGCCGTATGATCATTTGCTTGAATCCCGATTGAAACTGATTTTCAAAAATGTATCCCAGGTCGACTCAGGCCAAAATTGGTACCAAAGATATCATAGTTAGTAAAGAGTTCCCGCGCAATATCGACCGCATCACCCATCCAGTTGGTGTATAAATATATGGGACGAGCACAGTATTCCCAATAGGCCTTATGGCTTGAAAAAACGTGTCTTTACTTTAACTTACCATGTCCCCAACACGCCTCAAAACGTGGAAAAAGTGTCCTTCACTCTGTTTGATTTACTATGTCGCAAGTATGCCTCAAAACGTGGAAAAAGTGTCCTTCATCTGTTTGATTTACTATGTCGCAAGTATGCCTCAAAATTTGGAAAAAGTGTCCTTCACTCTGTTTGATTTACTATGCCGCAAGTATGCCTCAAAACGTGAAAAAAAATGTCATTCACTCTATTCGTCGACCTCACTCTCTCGCCTGAGTCCATCTAAGTCCAGCGGTAAGACAAGTCAAGATGACTGGAGACGAATACAGGTGCAGTGGATGACCAGGGTTCTCTACGTGCCTTGCCGCGCTCATTACGTTCCACAACGCTTTGCAGGTAAACGCCGTCTTGCCCGTTGAATCAGGAATGATTTCTTCCGCGCAGTCTGCCGAATCCTGTTTTCACATGCTGGGTAGGCATACCCTAGTTCACAGCTTGGTTTGACACCAAATCGGCTACCCACACCTGGTGTAGCCAGCCTCTCACAGCTGTTGCCTTCGGGTGTGGCCGCTGTCGCATGCTGACAGCTACAAGGAGCCACAGGCGTGAGCTGGGTGTCAGGTTTGGATCAGTGGGGGATGGGTCCTGAAAAGGACATGAGAGTCATACTTACCAAAGGTGAATGTCGTCAGTACGCCTCAAAATGTGGAAAAAGTATCCTTTACTCTACTTTAACTTACCATGTCGCCAGTACGGCTAAAAAAGTGGGAAAAGTGCTGTTTGATTTACTATGTCGCAAGTATACCTCAAAGCGTGGAAAAAGTGTCCTTCACTCTGTTTGATTTACTATGTCGCCAGTGCGCCTCAAAACGTGGAAACAGTATCCTCTACTTTAACTTAGCCGGCTCCGTGGCCAAAGGCTTGCGAACGTGGTTCGTGAGCCGGGTACCATGCGCTCGAAGCTCAGCTGCGACCGATTTGTGCAGCAGACCGTGTCGCGTTGTGTTATAACGTGCTGATATGGGAGCCGGTCGTTCAGAAAGCAATGGCAAACTACTGAACGTAACACTTGCCTAGTACATCAACAGCAGCTGAAAAATGCTGGTATTGACTGCAACGTCCCGTATGGGATACGCAAAAAACAAAAAAACTTTAACTTACCATATCCCCAGTACGTCTCAAAGCGTTGGCAATGGGTCGTCTATTTGTTTTCCTTGTTTACTATTATCTCACTGGTGCTGTGGCTCACGGGTTGTGGCTCACGGGTTGTGGCTCACGGGCTGTGGCTCACGGGTTGTGGCTTAGGAGCTGTGGCGTAGTGGCTGTGGCTCACGGGTTGTGGCTCACGGGTTGTGGCTCACGGGTTGTGGCTCACGGGCTGTGGCTCACGGGCTGTGGCTTAGGAGCTGTGGCGTAGTGGCTGTGGCTCAGAGGCAATAAGCGCGTTCCACAACCACCTTGTCTAAGTGTTCGAAATCAGCCGCGGGACATTTTGAAGTATACCAGTTTGAGTTGATTTCGATGGTAGTAGGCATCGATCGTCAAGAAAGTAATAGCTAACTACTGAACGTAAACATTTCGAAGTAAATCACACAAATGATTGCTACGGTTGAATGTCCTGTAACGGACATGGAACTAACATTTTTTTAAACTTATCTCACAGGAAGGACATGTTTGGCCCGAGTTTACAGGAAAAAATGAAAACGGAGAGTGTGTGCAAGGTGTTTATGCATCTGAGGAACAAACGAAAGCGAAAATCTATAGCAGCAAAACGGCTGAAGACAACTTCCAAATGGCACAAGCTAAAGTCCACAGGCATGTTAAAACGACTAAAATCTATATATAGATCACGGATTGCGTCACAGGTGAATATTGACTTGCCTTTTACTGGCACCTTACCGTCTTGACATTTTTTTTTTTTTTGGGGGGGTGGGGGGGGGGGATACGGGGTGTCAGACATTGGTAGCACCTTTGGTAAGGATGACTCTCATGTCCTTTTCAGGACCCATCCCCCACTGGTCCAAGCCTGACACCCAGCTCGTGCCTGTGGCTTCTAGTAGCTGTCAGCATGCGACAGCGGCCACCCCCCGGGCAACAGCTGTGAGAGGCTGGCTAAACCAGGCATGGGTATCCGATTTGTTGTCAAACCAAGAGGTAAACTAGGGTATGCCTACCCAGCATGTGAAGACAGGATTCGGCAGACTGCGCGGAAGAAATCATTCCTGATTCAATGGGCGAGACGGCGTTTACCTGCAAAGCGTTGTGGAACGTAATGAGCGCGGCAAGGCACGTAGAGAACCCTGGTCATCCACTGCACCTGTATTCGTCACCAGTCGTCTCGACTTGTCTTGCCACTGGACTCAGATGGACTCAGGCGAGAGAGTGAGGTCGACGAATTGCGCAACTCTTCCTCACTTTAATCCAAGTCATCGCGCAAGTCATTCTTCATCCAACGTTTAGTCCTAGAAAGAGCGTCCATGCCCAGTATCCACACTCTATTGATGAAGAATCAGATTCGCTGGGCTGGTCACTTGACTCGCATGCCAGATCACAGGCTCCCTAAACGAATTTTTTTACAGCGAACTGCGTTGTGGTAAACGCTCCCAAGGTGGCCAGAGGAAACGTTTTAAAGACACTCTGAAAATTTCACTGAATGCTTTTGGAATTCATCATGACACCTGGAGGCTGCAGCCAGAGACCGAAATTCGTGGCGTGCATCATTACGCAAGGGTGCAGTCATATGTGAGGCAACCAGGACTGCAAGAGCTGTGAAGATAAGGCAGGACAGAAAAACCACTGCAGGAAATCCTCCTCCAGAAACGTCAAGCATTCTTTGTCCACATTGTCAAAGAACATTTCGAGCCAAAATAGGCCTTATCAGCCATCTTAGAACCCACGGCTCCATACTTTCAACCCCACTGGATGAAATGAATGGTCATCATCATTCTTGATGGACAAACAACACCGACTTGACAGACGATAGTTTGTGAAATGGAGTTATCTCTCCATAACAGAAAAAAAATGTTTTGCATATCCTTTACAGGACATCGCTGTCAACATCAGCATCTTTCAGCTGTATGTTGATTTCTTGGCAAGATTACGCTCAGTAGTTTGCCATTGCTTTCTGAGCGACCGGCTCCATACTCTCATAAGTCACTGGCGCGACTCGAACCTCTTCCAATTCTCGTGCGCTCACGTCAACCACGAGAGTATTCAGGGTTACGGAGAAAGCTGCTAACCCCTCGGCCAGGGAGCGCGGCCCATAACAGAAAGCCTGGGCTGAATTTAGAGACAATGTATTGCCCATACAGCATGATCCCGCTTAGTTTACTCCAGAGGAAAGGTAAAATCAATACGTCTGGAACAAGACAAGTAAAGCAATGCTCTAACTGTCCCCCTATTGGGGCTTCCATCCTAGACCAGTTGCCGAGCAAGGCTTAGAGCCTGTTCTGCCCTACCATGACATTTAGTCGATAGGTTGCATTCCTCGCACTAGGGTAAGGATTGTACCCCTCCCAATTGCGAAGCCGTTGGCACAATATGGGGTATTGGGTTTGGTAAGCGCCGCCCAACATTCAGCGCTAATAGAAAGCAGGTAGTACCGTCTACTGTCATTCGGTAGCTCAGTCATATCTGGCTAGGCCGAATAACGCTTTGATAAAAACACTGGTGCAACTGTGAACTTCTGCTGTTGTCTGATGTTTCTTACGCGTACACGCGCTTACCTAGTCTAACGCTGTTTATAGATAAGTATGAATGTCAATGATTGATTGATTGATTGATTTAGGAACCGACATCACAGCATTCGGGACATTCCCATAAGCGCTCCGTCCCCATCCTCAGCAGCCAGCGAAGAGTTCCAACAACAATCTGATTATATGTTCGCCTCGCCTTTCCTCTGAGCGTCGATCGTCGGCCAGATCCCCTCGTCACACCTCGCTGTCTCATTCTTACCAGACTATGGTGATCCATTTGCTCCTCCGAGGTGTACACGTGCTCCCACAAGGCCGCAACCACGCCTGTCTTGTCATGCATCAATACTCCACCAAGTTTTGCCGAGCCAGCCAATCTGTCCGCTTGTTCATTCCCCAGCACACCGGCATGCCCAGAAGAAAAGATCCAAGTGATGCTTGCTACCCGTGACCTCCGAAGCGAAGCAAGCCACTCTGCACGAAGCTTGCCTGTTCTCACCCTCCTCGGCATGCTTTCTGAGTCAGTTACAATCACAATGTGTGTATGTGTCGTGTTCTCTATCCAGCGGAAAGCTGCACTGACCGCCTCCACCTCCATTCTTAAGCTAGATGTTGTGTCATCATACGTCAGGCTCTCCTGCACCAAACGCCGACCATTAGCTTTTGCTAAGAACCCCCAGGCACTTCTCCTACCTATCAACACCGACCCATCCGTGTAGATAATCACATCACCTGAATTAGTTGCTGAATTTCCACTTCCGTGGCCCCTGCTCGCCACTCCCTGCACTCCCGGCTCAATGTGATTATAACTCTGCACAAGTCTGACTGCTCGGCTGGCACTCTGACCCACTCCTCTCCTCGCCTGATGTTCTCCAAGGGGCACACCTGTCTGATCGTATGTCAACGAGAGGCGTGGAAGGGTGGGGGTTAGACGCTTGCCTGTCTGACCTGTGGTCACTGTTTTAGATCCGCACTCAGACGTCCGGGCTTCGAGATCGACCACGCCTAAAATGTGCACCAGGATGTACTCGGGAAATAAAGGCGGCTGATCTAAAACACCACAACACCTACCGAGTGCCGAGTGGTTTTATAAAATAACCATGGGTCTCGCACCAAGTGCCCAATGCATTTTAAGGTGTGTTGAAGGTTCTCTACTTAACTATACTTTCTGAAAGTCAAGACATGCCCCGATGGTGGAATGCCCCGAATGAGGAGTTGGTAGCAGTATTTCGATGGTGTGTAGTTAATGAACACAACGGCCTAAATGTAACCAATACCTCTGGTGTGGGAGGTAAGAGTAGCGACTGTTATTGCAGTTGTTTGGTGCTTACGCCAGACTATAGACACAGGTGTTAACATGGTGTTTGGGTGCTTACCTCAGATTCCAGACACAGGTGTTACAATGGTGTCGGATGATTACCTCAGACTCCAGACACAGGTGTTACAATGGTGTCGGGGTGATTACCTCAGACTCCAGACAGAGGTGTTACAATGGTGTTTGGGCGCTTACCTCAGACTCCAGACACAGGTGTTACCGTGGTGTCAGGGTGATTACCTCAGACTCCAGACATAGGTATTAATATGCTGTTTGGATGATTACCTCAGACTCCAGACACAGGTGTTAATATGCTGTTTGGGTGATTACCTCAGAATCCAGACACAGGTGTTAATATGCTGTTTGGGTGATTACCTCAGATTCCAGACAAAGGTATTACTATGGTGTCAAGGTGCTTACCTTAGACTCCAGACACAGGTGTTAATATGCTGTTCGGGTGCTTATCTCAAGACTCCGGACACAGGTATTACCATAGTGTCGAAGTGATTACCTCAGACTCCAGACACAGGTGTTACCGTGGTGCCGGTGCTTACCTCAGACTCCAGACACAGGTGTTACCGTAGTGTTTGGATGCTTACCTCAGACTTCAGACACAAGTGTTACCGTAGTGTTTGGATGCTTACCTCAGACTTCAGACACAGGTGTTACCGTAGTGTTTGGATGCTTACCTCAGACTTCAGACACAGGTGTTACCGTAGTGTTTGGATGCTTACCTCAGACTTCAGACACAGGTGTTACCATAGTGTCGAAGTGATTACCTCAGACTCCAGACACAGGTGTTAACATGGTGTTTGAGCGCTTACCTCAGACTCCAGACACAAGTGTTACCGTGGTGCCGGTGCTTACCTCAGACTTCAGACACAGGTGTTACCGTAGTGTTTGGATGCTTACCTCAGACTCCAGACACAGGCGTTACTGTAGTGTTTGGATGCTTACCTCAGACTTCAGACACGGGTATTACCGTGGTTGCCCCGGGTATTTACCTCAGACTCCAGACACAGGTGTTACCATGGTGTCTGGCTCTCTGTCTATGCACCATGGGGTCCATGGGGGTGGCTTTGGTATCATTGGTTAAGTTACGAGAGTTGAGTTAAGCCAAGAACCGAGATCACAACACTCGGGAAATTCTAATACGTGCTCAGTCCGCATCTTCAACAGCCAGTGAAGAGTCTCAAAACTTATTGTACCAGTTGCAGTCTGTTTATGTGTGCGTCTAGCCTTTCCGTGGTGCTAAGTTAGGAGAGGAATTCAGAAAGTAGATTATATATGCATACCAAAAAATAAATGGCATACGAACAAAAATACCATTTATTATTGCATTTACTTAATCCCTTTATTTTCCAACACAATCTCTACCATCAGTAATACATCACTAGATAATTTGTTCGAAGCTAGCGCGTCATCGAAATACGCGCCTTACTGTCTCAGACATATTCACCCTCATGTTCAACCTCTGCATTATACTAGAAACCTTTACCACCATAGTCAGCTTTTAGTGGATCAGTCGTGAGAAAGTCACCCAGAGATAAGTCAGGACTGTAAGGATGATGTTGAACAAATGCCAGACCAAGCTGATTATTTTTCTCCTAGCTTAATTGAAATGCTTGTGCTCTGGCATTGCTGCGATCAACTGTAAACTGATTAGAGAAATTGAATACATTCATAATTGTTTGGGCATGTTATGAGAAGAAACTAGAGAAATTAATGACAACTGACAAGATTGAGGGGAACAGAACAAGGGGAAGTCGAGAAGTAAATATCTGGATGAGCTCATCATATGGAATGGTCGAGACAAGAACACTGAGCTGATCCGCGACTCTGGTGATCGTGCGATGTGGCGAAACATGACCGCCCATGCATGGCACACGCTGATAATGGTTGCTGTGATAGAGCAGTGCTCCTCTAGGCAATAAACCTAGGCGCATTCTTCGAACTGCATCGCTAAGCCATAACTGAGCTTCGCAGTATGATGCCACATTCACACTTTCATATTTCTTTTGGAAACGGACAATTAGCGCTCATTGAGAATTTTAAAACACTAAACGTGACCTTTCCTGCTAAAGGCGAAACCTTGAATCTCTGTTGCAGTGCGCTTTGTGTAAGGGTTGTAGTAATGCATCCACGAAGAAAACGGCTACAAATAAACCACAAACATTCACTAGCGCCTGTGCGAAATAGAAGAAGTAAAATGGTAAGACAGAATCACCAACGTGGAGCTCATGGAGAGAACTAGACACATTTCAGTGAACCAAGAGTGAAGAAAAGGCGCTAGCACTGGATGGAACATACATGGACATATTCGGAGAATAGTCCAACTATAAAGGCTTTAATCTGGATTCCACCAGGCAAAAGAAAAAGAATGATTCCTAAAAACATACGGTGAAAGGAAGTAGAAACATGAAAAATGAATATGTGGAAGATATTGAGGGAGCTGCATGGGATAGCTAAGGATAACAAGCCTTACAGTTTTGTTTTGTTTTCATTTTCTTTGTTTGCACAGGCTTGCTTTGAACTCAAGCGTAGTCCATATATACCACTTCTAGTGATACTGGACTGAATTTCGTGTGTGGATTAGCTTTCCCTATTACCAGTGTCCCTCGCCATCAGGCCAATCCTCTCCAGCTTCAGGGATACTGTTAATGTGCGTCCCCAAGTCAAGGACGAGAAGTTAACATTACAGGCTAGATCCATATTGAATAAATCTCCGTTTATGACCGGCTAGATCCATGTTGAATAAATTTCTGTTGAATAAATCTCCGTTTATGACCGGCTAGATCCATGTTGAATAAATTTCTGTTGAATAAATCTCCGTTTATGACCGGCTAGATCCATGTTGAATACATCACCGTTTATGACCGGCTTGATCCATGTTGGACAAATCTCCGTTGATTACAGATCTATGTTGAACAAATCTCCGTTTATTACAGATCCATGTTGAATAAACCTCCGTTTATTACATATCCATGTTGAATAAATCTCCGTTTATTACAGGCCAGGATTAGGTTCGTCAGAATCATCCATACGGTGCTGCACATCAGAAATTTCATCACGGCAATCAGCAAACTGTAAGTAGGCGCGCCTGCGATGTGTGCCTGTCTGTGTGTGGTGTGTGTGTATGTGTGTGTGTGTCTGTGTGTGTGCGCGCGTTGTCATAGCTCGCACGGACTCGCTAGCGTGTTGTGCAGCTCTCTCATACAACTGTAATATACCAGACACAGCCGTGATGCCGAAAGCCACATGGGGAAGATACTGACCGCTCTTCAGGTGTGAATTGTAACGCACACCCACATGGACACACACACACCACACCCACACACACACCACACACACACACACACACGCACACACGACACACGCGCGCACACACCACACACGCGCACACACACCACACACGCGCACACACGCCCCACGACGGGAGCTTGGGCAAGTGAAGGGTCAGGACCAGTGCACTTTCTAGGCTTGAGTTCACGAAGGAACAGGTGTCTAGTCTTTCCCTTCCATAGCGAACGTCGACAGCCGACATCGAACCCTTGTCCGCTTACGCTCATATCATTGCCAATGTAACGTCCTAACCGTTACATCAGGATGCCGGCCTTAAAAAAAATAAACCGGTAACGTAACAGTAGCCTGCTGGAAGTGTGTGAAGTGTTAAGACTATCATACAAATGATCAGACCGATACTGGTATCATTAGTGTTGGGACTCGTCGCTGGCTGTCGAAGATGAGGACGGAGCACCTATGGGAATGTACCGAGTGCTGTGATCTCGGTTCTTGACTCAACTCATTCTTCTTCCTTGTCTTCTGCGTTCGTCCGGATTGTTGTTTTAGACATAATTACGTCGTGCCTGTTTTCGACCGACACATCCGACTTCTTCAGGCATTTGTCAACGTTCCCGGGACTCAACTCAAGACTATCATCCTTCTAGACCTCTGTGCAAGGAGGAATCCACGTTAGGACTTTCCCTCCTCTGACAAACGACGAGAGCTGACAGTTAATAGTTAGGCCTTGGAATAATGAATTGAGGTGACCATTTCTCGTCCTCTACACCTTTCCTCACAGAAAATTTGCAAATTAAAAAAAAAATTATTTGTTCTATAGTTTGACGACAGATCGACCCCAAGAGCTGTAATAGGAGAACATCACCACCCCCACCCCCACCCCCTTTAAAAACAAAACAAACTTTTCCTCCTTTCCGAGAGTTGAAACGAAATAACCATTCTTATTCTGGCTGTAACTTGTGCCTTGTTCACGCCGGACTAATGTTTGCGTGTGGGCTAGTTTTCTCTGTTACTAGTGTCCCTCCCCATCAGATGGACCCACTCCAACTTCTAAGGTACTTGAAATTTACGTCCCCAAGTCAAGGACGAGAAGTCGACATTTTAGTCCAACTGTCCGGTGTAGGGAGTGAAACCGCTACCTCGCCATTAGCGCACCGGAAGTTTCAGAGCGAGCACTATTCTTCCGCTTCTTCTGTGTTAACCCTATACCCTCCAACCAACTCACCCCAAGCTCCCTACCTTCAGCTATCACGTGCATCTCTGCCCATGCCCTTCCCATATTGTCCATACTAACCACTGTTGCTGAGAGTTAAATGTCCCGTTGTTGACACCAGGGCTGGACAAACACACTCGGTATTGACCATAGCCTTCCCATATTGTCCTTGTCCTTCCCATATTGTCCATACTAACCACTGTTGTTGAGAGTCAAATGTCCCGTTGTTGACACCAGGGCTGGACAAACACACTCGGTATTGTCCACATCCTTCCCATATTGTCCATACTAACCACTGTTGTTGAGAGTCAAATGTCCCGTTGTTGACACCAGGGCTGGACAAACACACTCGGTATTGTCCATGTCCTTCCCATATTGTCCATACTAACCACTGTTGTTGAGAGTCAAATGTCCCGTTGTTGACACCAGGGCTGGACACACACACACACTCGATATTGTCCATAGCCTTCCCATATTGTCCATATCCTTCCCATATTGTCCATACTAACCACTGTTGTTGAGAGTCAAATGTCCCGTTGTTGACACCAGGGCTGGACAAACACACTCGGTATTGTCCATGTCCTTCCCATATTGTCCATACTAACCACTGTTGTTGAGAGTTAAATGTCCCGTTGTTGACACCAGGGCTGGACACACACACACACTCGATATTGTCCATAGCCTTCCCATATTGTCCATATCCTTCCCATATTGTCCATGCTAATCACAGTTGTTGAGAGTCAAATCTACCGTTGTTGACACCAGGGCTGGAGACACACATTCCATCTTCTCGGGTCTGAAGCATCTGAAGGAGGAGAGGGAGAAATTGTTGGACAGGGGCAACCAGACGGACTCTAGTCGGCTGAAGAACTTTAACCCGGCTCACTATACATTTAACAAGGAGGTAGGCGTTGTGTGTGTTTGAGAGAGAGAGAGAGAGAGAGAGAGAGAGAGAGAGAGAGAGAGAGAGAGAGAGAGAGAGATAATGTATATATATATACGTATGATTATTCAATCATACACAAAACCATACACGAGAGAGATAAACAGACAGAGTGAAAGGGATTGGGTATGAGGGAGGAGTGAGGAGAACGCTATGCCTTATTTATATACCCATGGACTAGCTGTGAGCTTCGTGGAACTGAGTGGTCTCGAGGTATGGTGTCCGCCTCGAGTGCTGGAGATCCCGGGTTCAAGCCGCGTTGAGGGCCAGAATTTTTTCACGTGGACTTCTAGGCTTCAAAATCTCCCCTCCTGGTCTCTGGGTAGTGAGATGGGACGCCCGTGTGTATTGTTGCGCACGTAAACAATCCCTTCGCAGTTGGAAATCTAAAAAGAGTAGCCTAACGGCGCTGCCCGGGCAAAATTTCGAGTTAACAATCTACCCAAAGTATTACAAGATCCTCGCCGGTGCTACAGAGTTCGTGCACTGAGCTGAGATTCTCCGCAGTAAGGCTTGAGTTAGGAGTAGAACGGAGCACATATGGGTTACACCCGTGTGCCGTGATGTTGATCCATCGACTAAACTAAACTGAAGTCCTAGAAAGAGCATCCATGCCCAGTATCCACACTCTACTGATGAAGAATCAGATTCGCTTTGCTGGTCACTTGACTCGCATGCCAGACCACAGGCTCCCTAAACGAATTTTTTACAGCGAACTGCGTTGTGGTAAACGCTCCCAAGGTGGCCAGAGGAAACTTTTTAAAGACACTCTGAAAATTTCACTGAATGCTTTTGGAATTCATCATGACACCTGGGAGGCTGCAGCCAGAGACCGAAATTCGTGGCGTGCATCATTGCGCAAAGGTGCAGTCATTTGTGAGGCAACCAGGACTACAAGAGCTGTGAAGAAAAGGCAGGACAGAAAAACCACTGCAGGAAATCCTCCTCCAGAGACGTCAAGCATTCTTTGCCCACATTGTCAAAGAACATTTCGAGCCAAAATAGGCCTTATCAGCCATCTTAGAACCCACGGCTCCACACCTTCAACCCCACCGGATGAAATGAATGGTCATCATCATTCTTGATGGACAAACAACAACAACAACAACAAACTAAACTAAACAACATGTCAGCTGCGGTTGGTTTTGTCTGTTGGTTATTTGGTTGGAGGTTGGCTGTCTGGTTGGTTGTTTGTTTGTTAGGTTAATTGGTTGATTGGTTGAATGGTTGATTAGTTGATTGATAGTTTTGCTGAATGGTTTGTTGATTAGTTGATTGATAGTTTTGCTGAATGGTTGGTTGTTTGGTTGATTGGTAGGTTGGTTGAATGGTTAGTTTGTTGGTTAGCTGATTAGTTGATTGATAGTTTTGCTGAATGGTTAGTTGTTTGTTTGGTTGATTGGTAGGTTGGTTACATGGTTAGTTTATTGGTTCGTTGATTAGTTGATTGACGGCTTTGCTGAATGATTGGTTGGTTGGTTAGTTGGTTGTTTGGTTGGTTGGTTGGTTGGTTGAATGGTTAGTTTGTTAGTTGGTTGATTAGTTGATTGATAGTTTTGCTGTATGGTTGGTTGGTTGGGTGGTTGATTGATTGATTGATTGATTGGTTGGCTGATTGGTGGGTTAGTTGAATGGTTAGCTTGTTAGTTGATTGATCGTTTTGCTGAATGGTTGATTGGTTGGTTAGTTGATTGGCTGGTTGGTTGGTTAGTTGATTGACTGGTTGGTTGGTTAGTTGATTGGCTGGGTGGTTATGAAAACGTCTAGACTTGTTCTAGTATGTGTTATTAAATTTAGCTTCCATTTTTACGTATACTATGTAAGGGGGGGGGAATTTATAGGGAGAAAATACGAAAGGGAGGGAGGTGACATTTTGAATATATGTTGAAGGGGTGCATGGGCCAAAAAGGTTGAGAGCCACTGCTTTACATGATGTTCCAACCAGAGCCAGTATTTATTGGCCATATGTGACTTCCTAGGCAATTTTACCTTCAGTAGTTTACCGGTCTCCCTTGCGAAGGGAGTTAAGGACGCTGTTCGTAATCCCGTATGCCAACGTACGAAACAGCTGCGCGAGATTCGGCAGCAGATCGCGTCGCGTTGGTCTCTTACGGAAAGTTATGTGACAAACTACTGAACGTAAAACTTGCCAAGACATCAACAGCAGCTGAAAAAGGCTAGTGTTAACGGCGATGTCCTGTAAATAGGATATGAAATGAATGTTTGAAATGTTTGCCATTGCTTTCTGAACGGTTGACGCCTCATACCATCGAAATCACGCGACCTGCTCCCAAATCTGTCACGGCTGAATGATTGCGAACCACTATTCCCCAACCCTCAGACGCCGATACTCGATGGGTGTGTCAGAGTCCTAAATGTAGACATAGACGTAACAGGACAGGCGTAGAGGAAAGACAGTCAGCTGACAGGGACTTGAATGCGAGACAGGTATGGAAGCGCAGGGACAGGTCACGACTGTTGACAGACACCGACACCCGAGGTCAGGGACAGTTAGACTGCAACGCAGTACAGACTCGAGACGGACAGACTACAGGGAGTTCAGGCGAGAAACACGTGGCCACGGGGCACGTGTTAGAAACGACTGGATGAAGGACCAGGCAGACTGTGCTAGACCAGCGACGGAGACGGGCTTGCTAGCAAGGACGGATTGTATCTGACATGAGAGACGAGTGAAAGCTATTGCGATTGATGAGCTGTATAGCTATGAGAAGAAGAGCATGCTTTGATTAAGTAGAACGGTGACGATTTTTATGCAGCTTGAGTCCTACGGCTAGACTGTATGCTAGCAGTATGAGCGTTTGTTAAAGTGTTGAGTGTACATACTTGTATGGAAACAATGTTTCGAGTACCGACACGTTTGTGTTACGTGGGTACTTCATTTGTATAGCGAGCATTATATGAGATTATTGCGACGCTCGATTAAGGAAATAAACGTTCCTGATTGGGACGGACCAAGTGCCCGTCTCTGTGTGCAGTTCTTGTGTGTGAGAATATAATTTACCTGTCAGAGACAGGCATGTGTATGAATTATCAACGCTAGGTCTATGACAGTCTATGACAGTCTATGACAGTCTATGACAGGGTGTCGAGGTCAATATCACATCGGTCACTTTTACTTATCATTATCCAGTACCCATTTTAGGTTGGGTGTACTTCGAATTCTCCAGTACTCATTTTAGGTTGGGTGTACTTCGAATTCTCCAGTACTCATTTTATGTTGGGTGTACTTCGAATTCTCCAGTACTCATTTTAGGTTGGGTGTACTTCGAATTCTCCAGTACTCATTTTAAGTTGGGTGTACTTCGAATTCTCCAGTACTCATTTTAGGTTGGGTGTACTTCGAATTCTCCAGTACTCATTTTAGGTTGGGTGTACTTCGAATTCTCCAGTACTCATTTTAGGTTGGGTGTACTTCGAATTCTCCAGTACTCATTTTAGGTTGGGTGTACTTCGAATTCTCCAGTACTCATTTTAGGTTGGGTGTACTTCGAATTCTCCAGTACTCATTTTAGGTTGGGTGTACTTCGAATTCTCCAGTACTCATTTTAGGTTGGGTGTACTTCGAATTCTCCAGTACCCATTGTAGGTTGGGTGTACTTCGAATTCTCCATTACTCATTTTAGGCTGGGTGTACTTCGAAGGTCAAAAAGCAAGTGCGCTTACATATCACCTATCACCCACATTGAAACATCCAAATATACCCATGTCTGCAAAACGACAGATAATAAGTAGTATTCTTACCGAAGTGTCTCCACCTTGACTTGGTAGAGGGGCTTGCGTGTCCCAGTACCCAAGAGCTTTGTCGACGGAAGCACAACTACATGTCAGACAGGCCTTGGGATAGGAACCAGACCAAGAGAGACACAACCTGCTGCTCTGCAGGTAAACAATATAAAATGACACAAAGTGGTGCAGCTTTACATAACAGAGTTACGACACATACAGAACGTTGCGGCGGTTAGCCTTCATCAGCAAACAAACACATTCACAAACACAACATACAGTCAAGGAGAACTCCTGTGACTACATTAGAAGGTGATGACAGGACGAGAGGAACAAATGCATGGAAAAATAGAAGCAATGAAGAGAAAATGAGATTTGTCCATGCATTTGTTCCTCTCGTCCTGTCATCACCTTCTAATGTAGTCACAGGAGTTCTCCTTGACTGTATGTTGTGTTTGTGAATGTGTTTGTTTGCTGATGAAGGCTAACCACCGCAACGTTCTGTATGTGTCGTAACTCTGTTATGTAAAGCTGCACCACTTTGTGTCATTTTATATTGTTTACACTTTCACAGCTTTATCGCAGTTCCACCAAATGTTATTCATGCTCTGCAGGTAGACTGAGGATAACAGTCAAAGTTCAAATCAGGCGCACGATGCCATTAATTCCTGGTCCGGACACATACTCTAAGGCTCTTAAGTGAGGGATATGGCTGAACGCCTCTAAGCCATTAAGCCTAGGATGTGAGAACCGGGCCGATACTCATCTACCTCAAAATGGAGGTGAGATGCTGCTGCTTAGTCCAGATATTTGTTCGAAGCTCTCAGCTGGGGGATATGAGGAATCCCCGGATAAGAGGGCCTGGCCGCTACTCGCTCTCTGCCGCATAGAGGTAAGGTGCTGAAGCGGCAGCACATGTAGCCTTCCTCGTGAGCGGTTATATAAGGTGAAAAAGCGCCCCAGTCGCACGTAGTGGTTACGATGAAAGTCTGTATCTATTCTCACAGAGTGAGTGTACTCAAAGGTGGAAGAGCGTCTCATTGACACGAAATGGAACGCTTGCCTAGCGAATCCATTACGTGGAAGTCCGAAGTGAAAACTTGATGAGTGGATGTCGCCTGCAGACTGTTCGTCCCTGGTTTGTGTGGGGAGCGACCAGTGGCAAACGAAATGCCCAATACATGGAAGTGAGGAATTAAAGCAGCCCTGAGCAGGACGTGGCTATTCCTCGGGTGAGCCCAGTCTCAGGGCGATATGTGCCGGCTCTGCAATTATGGAAGCCTCCGTGGATAGTGGAGAATGCCCATGGTCTGCCCCTGCCTTCCCAAGAGGGTTGACCGTGATTCTTTGACCGTTCTACCTTGACCAGCTGAGATGTGGGCGATACCACAACAGTAAGAGTCTAACGTCCCTCGGAACCCCGGGAAGGCAAACCCGTAAAGACGCCCGCAGAAGTCGGATGTGCCGGCCTTACAGGTTGCAAATAAACTTGGCAAAACTCAAAAACGCCCGAGTGAAATGTCCGTCGTGCCTGGAGCAAGATCTTGTCTTCTGGCCGGATCAGCTCTAACTATCTTGTTTTCCGGCCGAAACAGCTCTGACAACCTAGTCTTTCGGGCACAACGTCCGTAAAACGTCCGAACCGAAAGCTCGCTGAGTCGAAGTCGTCTGCAGACTGACCGTTCCTGGTTTGTGCGGGGAGTGGCCTGTGACAAACGAAATCCCCAATACATGGAAGTGAGGAGCTAAAGCAGCAATGTGCATGACGTTGCGACTCCTTGGGTGAGCCCATCACCAGAGCGCTATGTATCTGCAATTATGAAAGCCTCCTTGGATGGCAGAAATGCCCATGGACTGTTCCTGCCTTCCCTTGAGGGCTGATCGAGAAATCTTCGACCGTTTTAACTTGACCAGCTAGGATTTGGACGGCAACACAACAGTGAGAATCTCCCAGGAATGCTAACGTGGTAAAAAAAAAAAATGCAAGCTAAGTCGAATGTGTTGGCCGAAGGGTGCATACCAAACACACCGCAATTACGTCTGGAAAAATACTCCCGATGAACGCAGAAGAAGAAGAAGATAAGTAGTATATTCACACCAACCCTATGCTACAAAAGTCAAACTTGGACATTATCCAAATCACACTTACGTAAACTCAACACATGTGAGATGAGATGCCTGAGGAGAGCTGCCAACTTAACAATCCGAGACCGAGTAAGAATTGCTGTTATCAGACAGACAGTGGGATCAACACCTTGTGCCACATTTATTGAAAGACAGAAGATCAAGTGGTTTGGCCATGTCGTTAGAATGCAACACCATCAACTACCCACACTGGCCCTACATAAAAGAGGATCTGATTCCAGAGCAAGTGAACACCCGAGACGAAAATGGGTTGAGGACATCAAAGACATTCTACAAGCACACGGAATGACACTATACATTGCCACCCAACGGGCGCTGGAACGCCAATTATTCCTCCCCACGACGCTTGACGGCAAAAGTGGAAGATGATGACGTTGATGAATGATACTTTGGAGCCCACGTAAAATATAATAATAATAATAATAATAATAATAATAATAATAATAATAATAATAATAATAATAATAATAATATCCTGGCTCTATGAAGATTGGTACACAAGACGGCCGGTCGGTAGGCAAAGGATCTAACCCCTGCACTACCGCTGCTCACATATTTAATTCTATATTGCGTTGTGTTGTTCATCTTGTGCTGTCATACAACATTGCTAGATTAGATGTTAGTATTCGTGGTTTATAATTATATATTTGATTTGTCATCTCAGGTGAACCTGTCGCAAGAAATAAAGCTGACCCTAACAATCCCGTGTCAACAGCGCTCCAGTGAGGACGTTGATAAGGTTATCTATCTTATCTATCTATCTATCTATCTATCTATCTATCTATCTATCTATCTATCTATCTATCTATCTATCTGTCTGTCTGTCTGTCTGTCTGTCTGCCTGCCTGCCTGCCTGCCTGCCTGCCTGCCTGCCTGCCTGCCTGCCTGCCTGCCTGCCTATCTATCTATCTATCTATCTATCTATCTATCTATCTATCTATCTATCTATCTATCTATCTATCTATCTATCTATCTATCTATCTATCTATCTATCTATCTATCTATCTATCTATCTATCTATCTATCTATCTATCTATCTATCTATCTATCTATCTATCTATCTATCTATCTATCTATCTATCTATCTATCTATCTATCTATCTATCTATCTATCTATCTATCTATCTATCTATCTATCTATCTATCTATCTATCTATCTATCTATCTATCTATCTATCTATCTATCTATCTATCTATCTATCTATCTATCTATCTATCTATCTATCTATCTATCTATCTATCTATCTATCTATCTATCTATCTATCTATCTATCTATCTATCTATCTATCTATCTATCTATCTATCTATCTATCTATCTATCTATCTATCTATCTATCTATCTATCTATCTATCTATCTATCTATCTATCTATCTATCTATCTATCTATCTATCTATCTATCTATCTATCTATCTATCTATCTATCTATCTATCTATCTATCTATCTATCTATCTATCTATCTATCTATCTATCTATCTATCTATCTATCTATCTATCTATCTATCTATCTATCTATCTATCTATCTATCTATCTATCTATCTATCTATCTATCTATCTATCTATCTATCTATCTATCTATCTATATGTCGGTCGGTCGGTCAGTCGGTCGATCTGTCGATCGATCGATCGATCCGCCCGCCTGCCCATACTGGATTCTGTACTTTCCATTATGAGTTAAATGGCTCTGTAATTCAACACGTGACATCTAACTTACATGACCCTTCATGCAGTGTTTAATCGTTGCAGATTTTGAAAATTTTTCATGCATTGTTTAATCGTTGCAGATTGTGGAGACTTTTCATATAGTGTTTAATCGTTGCAGATTATGGAGACTTTTCATGCGTGGTTTAATCGTTGCAGATTATGGAGACTTTTCATGTAGTGTTTAATCGTTGCAGATTATGGAGACTTTTCATGTAGTGTTTAATCGTTGCAGATTGTGGAGACTTTTCATGCAGTGTTTAATCGTTGCAGATTGTGGAGAATTTTTATGCAGTTTTAAATCGTTGCAGATTGTTGAGACTTTTCATGCAATGTTTTATCGGTGCAGATTGTGGAAACTTATAATGCAGTGTTTAAACGTTGCAGATTGTGGAGACTTTTCATGCAGTGTTTAATCGTTGCAGATTGTGGAGACTTTTAATGCTGAGTTTAATGGTTGCAAATTGATTAAGGAGACTTTTCATGTAGTGTTTAATCGTTGCAGATTGTGGAGACTTTTCATGCAGTGTTTAATCGTTGCAGATTATGGAGACTTTTCATGCAGTGTTTAATCGTTGCAGATTGTGGAGAATTTTTATGCAGTGTTTAATAGTTGCAGATTGTGGAGACTTTTCATGCTGTGTTTAATGGTTGCAGATTGATTATGGAGACTTTTCATGCAGTGTTTAATCGTTGCAGATTGTGGAGACTTTTCATGCAGTGTTTAATCGTTGCAGATTATAGAGACTTTTCATGCAGTGTTTAATCGTTGCAGATTGTGGAGAATTTTTATGCAGTGTTAAATCGTTGCAGATTGTTGAGACTTTTCATGCAATGTTTAATCGGTGCATATTGTGGAAACTTATAATGCAGTGTTTAATCGTTGCAGATTGTGGAGACTTTTCATATAGTGTTTAATCGTTGCAGATTGTGGAGACTTATCATGCAGTGTTTAGTCGTTGCAGATTGTGGAGACTTTTCATGCTGTGTTTAATAGTTGCAGATTGTGGGGAATTTTCATGCAGTGTTTAATCGTTGCAGATTGTAGAGACTTTTCATATAGTGTTTAATCGTTGCAGATTGTGGAGACTTATCATGCAGTGTTCAGTCGTTGCAGATTGTGGAGAATTTTCATGCTGTGTTTAATAGTTGCAGATTGTGGAGAATTTTCATGCAGTGTTTAATCGTTGCAGATTGTGGAGACTTATCATGCAGTGTTTAGTCGTTGCAGATTGTGGAGACTTTTCATGTTGTGTTTAATCGTTGCAGATTGTGGGGAATTTTCATGCAGTGTTTAATCGTTGCAGATTGTGGAGACTTATCATGCAGTGTTTAATCGTTGCAGATTGTGGGGAATTTTCATGCTGTGTTTAATAGTTGCAGATTGTGGGGAATTTTCATGCTGTGTTTAAGCGTTGCAGATTGTGGGGAATTTTCATGCAGTGTTTAATCGTTGCAGATTGTGGAGACTTATCATGCAGTGTTTAATCGTTGCAGATTGTGTGGAATTTTCATGCTGTGTTTAATCGTTGCAGATTGTGGGGAATTTTCATGCTGTGTTTAATCGTTGCAGATTGTGGGGAATTTTCATGCAGTGTTTAATTGTTGCAGATTGTGGGGAATTTTCATGCAGTGTTTAATCGTTGCAGATTGTGGGGAATTTTCATGCAGTGTTTAAACGTTGCAGATTGTGGGGAATTTTCATGCAGTGTTTAATCGTTGCAGATTGTGGGGAATTTTCATGCTGTGTTTAATCGTTGCAGATTGTGGGGAATTTTCATGCTGTGTTTAATCGTTGCAGATTGTGGGGAATTTTAATGCAGTGTTTAATCGTTGCAGATTGTGGGGAATTTTCATGCAGTGTTTAATCGTTGCAGATTGTGGGGAACTTTCATGCAGTGTTTAATCGTTGCATATTGTGGGGAATTTTCATGCTGTGTTTAATCGTTGCAGATTATGGAGACTTTTCATGCAGTGTTTAATCGTTGCAGATTGTGGAGGTTTTACAGCAGATCCGGGCGTTTGTGGCCTACCCTATAGCGTACCAGAGAGTGCTGGCTAGGTCAGCCTGGTACATTGTGTAAGTCAACAGGGCGGGGCTTCGTGTTATATTGTTAGGTTGCTGCTACAGCCTATGGCATTGTGTTTTTATAACCCATGTTACTGTGATGTTGCAGTCCATGTTATTATGATATTGCAGCCCATGTTACTGTGATGTTGCAGCCCATGTTATTGTGATATTGCAGTCCATATTACTGTGATGTTGCAGCCCGTTATTATGATATTGCAGCCCATGTTATTGTGTTGTTATAACCCATGTTATTGTGCTTTTATAACCCATGTTGTTGTGATGTTGCAGCCCATATTATTGTGATGTTATAAGCCATGTTATTGTGCTGTTATAAACCATGTTATTGTGCTGTTATAAACCATGTTATTGTGATGTTATAAACCATGTTATTGTGATGTTATAACCTATGTTATTGTGATGTTATAACCCATGTTATTGTGCTGTTATAACCCATGTTATTGTGCTGTTATAACCCATGCTATTGTGTTGTTATAACCCATGTTATTGTGATGTTATAACCCATATTAGTGTGTGTTTATAGCTCATGTTATTGTGCTGTTACAGCTCACTTTATTCTGCCTCGACTGCTTTCAGCGTGTGGTTACCAGTGTTGCCATTTTGACGCTTTTCGCACCAAATTTAGTGCTTGTTTAAGTCATTTGGTGCCAAAATGTTGCATTTAGCGCGACCGTGCGAATTTGGTGCTTCACAATTTTTTGGGGGTGCTTTTTTTTTGGGGTGGGGGTGGGGGTGGGTGGGTAAAAATTACTTTAAAAATCATGTTGGGAACACTAAAAAGTCGAATTTGAACTGAAGCGAGGGTGTAAAACAGTCTTACTACATTACCGCGCAATATTCAAGTAATTTAACGCCCTTTAATACGATTTAGTTGAAATGAGTTTCTGCAACGTGCAGGCAATATGCAATGCGTTAAAAGATTGTTTAAACAAGAATGGACTTGAGTTGCAAAGACTAGTTCTACTCGGCACTGACAATGCATGTGTCATGACAGTATATCATCATCATCATCATCAAGTGCCGTGCCGGCTGGCGTAGGCGTTCATGGCTCTCCACAGATCTCGGTCTTTGGTGTTCTGGATCAACTCTGCTGATGATATTCCTCCATGCCACCGTCTCAATCCGTCCAGCAT
Source organism: Cepaea hortensis (assembly GCA_963921405.1). NCBI lineage: Eukaryota > Metazoa > Mollusca > Gastropoda > Stylommatophora > Helicidae > Cepaea > Cepaea hortensis. The sequence goes on from OY992890.1 coordinate 86,077,108, forward strand.
CATTTCTCTTGGTCTGCCTCTGCCTCTCTTCCTCTCGATCTTTTCAGTTGTCACGATGTTATCCAATGCCTCTCTTCTCATCACATGACCAAAGAAAGCTGTTTGTCTCTTTCTTATTGTTGTATATAGTGTTCTAGTTTCATTAGCCTCTTTCAGGCAATCGTTGTTAGTTACTCTGGGAGTCCAAGGAATTCGCAACATTCGTCTTAAAAACCATATCTCTGTTGCTTCTAAGTTCTTCCTAATTTGTTCATTTACATTCCAAGATTCGCTGCCATGCAGCAAAACTGGTTCTATATAGCATTTTAGCACTCTCTTTCTTACATTCATTGATAGTGACTTATTGCATAAGATACTCTTCATTTTCTGAAATGCGGCTTTTGCCTGCCCTATTCTACTCTTAATCTCTGTTGTACATCTTCCATCTGATGTTATAAGTGCCCCTAGGTATTTAAAATTATCCACTTGATTGGGAATTTCCCCTTCTATTTCTATATCATATTTTGGTTTCCCCATTTTCTTTGATATCACCATTGTTACTGTTTTCTTGATATTCAAGGAGAGTCCTTTCTGTGCACTCTCTGATACTACAATGTCCAATAATTGTTGTAGGTCTGTTGCATTATCCGCCACCAATACTATGTCATCTGCATAGCGTATATTGTTTATATTATATCCTGCGACTAGCATTCCTGGCTTCTCTTTGATCTCTCTCATTATTACTTCGCTATATAGGGAGAAGAGATCGAGTGGCAAGACACACCCCTCTCGCACTCCTAGCTTTATCTGTTCGAAACTACCCTCTTTATTTCCCAATGTAAATGCTGCTACTTGGTTCCAGTATATATTCTTTATTATTCTTAAATCTTTCCCATCAATGTTGATGTCTTCCAACATTTTAATCAGCTCATCATGTTTTACTTTATCAAATGCCTTAGTATAATCTATGAAGCATAAATATATGTACCTCTGTTTCTCTATTGACCTTTCTATTAGTGTTCGTTATCTATATCTATAAAACAAAGTGTATGTATGTAAATATGTAAATATGTATGTCCTTTATTTGTTCGCGAACGGCCCATCCGATTGAGATGAAATTTTCTACACACCTTCCTTTCATTCCAGAGCTGTCAACTGTCATAGTTTTTTTTTTCTTCTTCCTCCTCCTCCCTCCTCCCCTCCCAAAATACGTACGTAAATATATGATGATGATGATGAAAGAATCCCCGAACCAAAACGCTAGGGAAAGGGAAGAAAATGACGTGACTACACAGAATCGTCACACGGCAATCATCATCATCAAGTGCCGTGCCGGCTGGCGTAGGCGTTCATGGCTCTCCGTAGATCTCAGTCTTTGGTTTTTTGGATCAACTCTGCTGCTGATATTCCTCCATGCCACGGCAATATCAATAACAATTCATCTTTTTATGTGTATGGAAGTTATCTACAGTCGTGTAGAAGGGAAGAACTAGACGAGTATGAATTCGGAATGGCGAACCCTCTCCTCCTCTCTTCTCCTCCCTCCTCCTCCCTCTACCTTCTCCCTCCACCCTCCTCCTCTTCTTCCTCCCTCTCATCCCTCTCCCGACTCCCTCCTCATTCTCCCTCTTTCTTCTCCCTCTTCCTCTCCCCTCCTCCTCCATCCTCCTCCCTCATACTCCCTCCGCCTCCTCCCCCTCCTCCCTCATCTTCCCTTCTCCTCCCTCTCCCTCCTTATCCCTCCTCCTCCTCCTGCCTCCCTCCTCCTCCTCCTGCCTCCTTCTCCCTCATCATCCTCACTCCTCCTTCTCCCTTCTTCTCCCTCTTCCCTCTTCCTCCTCCTCCTACCTCCTCCCTCCTCCTCCCTCTACCTCCTCCTCCTCCCTCCACCCTCCTCCTCCCTTCTCCTCCTCTTCCTCCTCCCTTTCTTTCCTCCTCCTCCTCCCTCTACCTCCTCCTCCCCCTACCTCTTTCCTCCTCCCTCCTCCTCCTCTTCCACCTCCCTTTCCTTCCTCCCCTCCTCATTCTCCCTCCTTCCTCTCCCTCCTTCCTCCTCCTCCTTCCTTCTTCTCCCTCTGCCTCCTCCCTCCTCCTATCCCCTCCTCCTCGCTCCTCCTCCTTCTCCTTCTCCCACCTTCTCCTCCTTTCCCCTCCTCCTCCTACCCTCTTCCTCTTTCCCTCCTCCCTCTCCCTCCTCCTCCTCCCTCTTCCTCCTTCCTCCTCCTCCCTCTTCCTCCCTCTCCCTCCTCCATCCTCCTCCTCCTTCTTCCTCCTCCTTCCTTCTCCTCCCTCCTCCTCCCTCTTCCTCCTCCTCCTACCTCCTCCCTCCTCCTCCTCTCTCCTCCTCCCTCCTCCCTTTTCCTCCCTCCTCCTCCCTCTACATCCTCCCTCCTCCTCTCCACTCTTCCTCCTACCCTCTTCCTCTTCCCCTCCACCCTATCCCTCCTCCTCCCTTCACATTCCTCCTCCTCCCTCTTCCTCCTCCTCCCTCCTCCTCCTCATCCCTCCTTCTCCCTCCTCCTCCTTCTTCCTCCCTCCTCCTCCCTCCTCCCCCTCCTCCTTCCTCCTCCTCCCTCTCCTCCTCCTCCTCCCTCTACCTCCTCCCTCCTCCTCCCTCTTCCTCCTCCTCATCCCTCCTCCTCCCTTCTCCTCCTCCCTCCTCCTCCTCCCTCTACCTCCTCCTCCCTTCACATTCCTCCTCCTCCCTCTTCCTCCTCCTCCCTCCTCCTCCTCATCCCTCCTTCTCCCTCCTCCTCCTTCTTCCTCCCTCCTCCTCCTCCTCCCTCCTCCCCCTCCTCCTTCCTCCTCCTCCCTCTCCTCCTCCTCACTCCTCCTCCTCCCTCCTCCTCCCTCAACCTCCTCCCTCCTCCTCCCTTCACATTCCTCCTCCTCCCTCTTCCTCCTCCCTCCTCCTCCTCCCTCCTCCTCCTCTCTCCTCCTCCCTCCTCCTCATCACTCCTCCTCCTCCTCCCTCCTCCCCCTCCTCCCTCTCCGCCTCCTCCCTCCTCCTCCTCCCTCTACCTCCTCTCCTCCCTCCTCCTCCCTCTACCTCCTCCCTCCTCCTCCCTTCACATTCCTCCTCCTCCCTCTTCCTCCCTCCTCCTCCTCTCTCCGCCTCCCCCTCCTCCTCCTCCTCCTCCCTCTACCTCCTCCCTCCTCCCTCCTCCTCCCTTCACATTCCTCCTCCTCCCCCCTCCTCCTCCCCTCCTTCTCCTCCTTCTCCCTCCTCATTCTCCCTCTTCCTCCTCCCTCTTCCTTCTCCCTCCGCCTCCTCCATCCTCCTACTCTCTCCTCCTCCTCCCTCCTCCTCCCTCCTCCTCCCTCTCCTCCTCCTGCTCCCTTCTCCTCCTGCGTTCTCCTCCTCCCTCCTTCTCCCTCCTCCTCCCTCTTCCTCCTCCCTCCTCCTCGCCTCCTCCTCCACACTACTCCTCCCTCCTCCTCCTAATCCCTCCTCCTCCCTCCTATTCCTCCCTACTCCTCCTGTCTCCTCCCTCCTCCTCCCTCCTCTTCCCTCCTCCACCTCCCTCCTCCATTTACCCAAGACAGACCGACAGTCAGACAGATAGTCGGGAACGGGATCTTATATGACTACTTATATAATTTAAATGAGATGCTCTCCACCATGGGCTGGGCCGGGTCAGACAGACAGACAGACAGATAGATAGATAGACAGACAGACAGACAGACAGACAGACAGACAGACAGACAGACAGACAGACAGACAGACAGACAGTCGGGAACGGGAACTTATATGACTACTTATATGAATTAAATGAGATTCTCCCTACCAGGAGTTGGGCGATGCCGGGCCGGGTCAGACAGACAGACAGATAGATAGTCGGAACGGGAACTTATATGACTACTTATATGAATTAAATGAGATTCTCCCCATCAGGGTCTGGGCGAAGACGGGCCGGGTCAGACAGACAGACAGACAGATAGACAGACAGACAGACAGACAGACAGATAGTCGGTAACGGGAACGAGAACTTATATGACTACTTATATGAATTAAATGAGATGCTCCCCACCAGGGTCTGGGCGAAGCCGGGCCGGGTCAGCTAGTGTATATATATATATATATATATATATATATATATATATATATATATATATATATATATATATATATATATATATATATATATTGCATTGTTTGTACCCTTTCCTTCCATAAAACAATACTGTTCTTCCCTAATTTCCATTTTTATTTTCTTTCTTATGGTTTATGGTGTTAATTGTACGAAAATCCTCATATTCAATTGCTCCTGGCCTCTTTGGTGTTGCTGTAAATACAGATTATAGCATATCGCTCGGTAAATATCCACTGTTGTAAATATCATTCAGCATTTTGGTTAATATATCTACCCCAAATTCTCCTAATACTTCTAATTCTTCTATTGTGATTTCATCTGGCCCAGCTGTTTTTCCTTTCTTCATATGTTTCATAGCGTCAGCGACTTCTTCTTTTAGAATAGGTGGGCCTTCTAAGTTACTTTCTTCTGTTAATTCTTCCCTTTCTCCATTATATAATTCTCTTATATACTCACTCCACCTCTTTATTATAGCACCTTCCTCCAATAATATATTTCCTGTTTTTGATTTCAAACACCCTGTATTTATTCTTATTTTTCTTCCTGTGAGCTCACTGATATGTCTGTGCATTCTTTTTTTATCTTTAATGGAATTTAATTTAATTTTTTTGCATTGCTCGTTTAACCAACTTTCTTTTGCCTTCACACATTTATCTCTTATTTCTTTATTTATCTTAGCATACTCTTGTTTGTCATTTTTATTCTGTTTCCTTTTGTCCATCAGCATTAAGATTTCTTCATTCATCCATTTTTTCTTAGGTTTTTGGCTTCTCTCCGGTAATATTTCTTTGCTAGTTTGATGAATGGAGTCCCTTAACATTTCCCATTGTTCATTTATACTCTGTATTTTAGCTATTGCATTGTACCTATTTTTCAGAGTCACTCTGTATTGTTCTTGCATTTCTTTATCTACTTTCAGAACCTCTTTATTAAGTCTCAAGTTCTTAACCATTTTTTCCCTCTCTTTAATCTTACTTTTATTTGTCCACATAGTGGTACATGATCACTATTACCGTCAGCACCAGGCATTGTCTTTATATTAATTAATGCATTTCTAAATCTTTTATTAATAAGTATGTAGTCAATTTGGTTGCGTATTTTCATATCAGGGCTTTTCCATGTGTATAGTCGTCTTTTATGGTGTTTAAACCATGTGTTTCCAATTATCATATCATTAATATTTGCCCACTCTATTAGTTTCTCTCCTCGTTCATTTCGCAACATTCGTCTTAAAAACCATATCTCTGTTGCTTCTAAGTTCTTCCTAATTTGTTCATTTACATTCCAAGATTCGCTGCCATGCAGCAAAACTGGTTCTATATAGCATTTTAGCACTCTCTTTCTTACATTCATTGATAGTGACTTATTGCATAAGATACTCTTCATTTTCTGAAATGCGGCTTTTGCCTGCCCTATTCTACTCTTAATCTCTGTTGTACATCTTCCATCTGATGTTATAAGTGCCCCTAGGTATTTCTATTAGTTTATTAGTTTCTCTCCTCGTTCATTTCTTGTACCTAAACCGTAATTCCCCACTATATCCTCTATTTTTCCCTTTCCTACTTTTGCATGAAAATCTCCCAGTATTATTTTTATTTCTTGTGATCCAATTTGAGCCATCACCATTTCTATTTCGTCGTAAATGTGTTGTATTTCTTCATCACTACTGCTTGTTGTTGGTGCATATACTTGTATAATATTTATATCTATTGGTTTGCCTTTGATTTTGACCATTATAACTCTATCTGAAATACACCAGTATCCATTCATAGATTTGGCTGTTTTTTCATCAAATATTATTCCTACACCTTTTTCATGTGTGTCCCCTCCAGAATAAATTATTGTGTGTTTGTCGGTTATAATTTTGCCAGATTCCTTCCATCTCATCTCACTTATGCCTAGTATATTGATGTTCATGTTTTTCATTTCTCGTAGAACATTGTTTAACTTACCTAGCTCATTTAATGTCCTAACATTAACTCTAAATTTATTTAGTTCAGTTATAGTTTTAGTTTTTCCATCAGTAGCTGGATGACGGTCTGGTGTCACCTGTGGCTCATGACTGTCCCTACCGGACGAGGATGTCCTAAGACAGCCATTAACGTCGTTCACTATTTCTGAAATGTGTGTCGCCATGAAATCTTGGGAAGATAATGTGGTGGTTTCCCCTTGACTCCCACATTCACATGGTGGTCTTTTAACTCTGTCTTTGACAGCCATTTCCGACTGTCAGGACAAGTGAGTGCCCTGCTCTGCTCAGGTGCAGAGTTGTCCACTTATTCCTGTGGATACTCGGTCCCCAGAGCTGTGTTAGCCACACTGCAGTGTGTTTCCATCCTCTACCATGTGGAGGTGCAGTTGGGATTTTCCCAAAGTTCCTTCCTAAAGTTGTGGTCTATGACCAAAACTCTCCAGTACTTTTAGAGGATATGTAGTATATACACAATTAAAATCAGAAGTTTCTCATCTGGTACTAGTTAGGTGTGTATGTCATTCCCTTCAGCTGGCAGTGTCACAGGCTGCAGCTGCTTGTCTGCCCAGGAACATAGAGTTCATGATTAGAGAAATATATAACTGTTTTTTTTTCACTCAAGTCTTCGTCAAGCAAAGTACAGGGAGCTTTTTGCTTCAATAAATGATGGACAACATACGCTGAAGGTTGTTCAATTAAGCCAGACACGAAGGATGTCCATTCAATCTCCCATTGTCAGAATATGGCAGCAGTGGGTCGAGCTCAGAACTCATTTTGATATAGCAAGACTCAGCGAGCGCTGTTATACAGCAGAACGTCTACATTCTATGTTAAGCGACATGAAAAACTATGCGTATCTCATATTTCTCAAGCTTATTCTCGGAGAAGTTCAAAATGTGAATAAGAAATTCGAAGCAGATATATCGGATCCAACAAAACTACTCAGCGATCTTGTCCAACTCACTGATTCTATCAGTTCAAAGATTGCTATTCCTGGGGGGAAAATAACAGAATGTGATGCTATTCAAGATTATTTAGATCCTAATCCCAATCTAGGTTATGAGTTTGAGAAAGAAATATCAGGCTACCAGTTTCCTGATGAGAAAGAAATTCGTGGAAGGTGCATCCAGTTTTTAATATAGCTGTTGACACAGCTGCGATTACGTTTGCCCGATAACGTTCGAGTGTTGCAGTGCATGTCATGTCTTAGTATAAGTGAATGTCTACAGCCAATGAAACCCTGTATATTGGATCTTGCTAAAATGTTTGTAGAAGATGCAGCTACTCTCACCCGCACCGATTTCCAGTGGAGAAAACTTCATCATATACAGTGGACACAGACCTCTGACACACTTGGACTGTGGGCAGAAATAGCCTCATACAGAAATGCCACGGGTGAAAATCCTGTCCAAGATCTTACAGATTTAGCTTGAACTGTGCTCATTTTACCTAATTCTAATGCGGACGTGGAGCGTATTTTCAATCATATGGGTGTTATAAAATAAAAATTGCGGAACAGACTGAGCATCAAGAGTTTGACAACTGTTTTGACTATTAGATATGGAATGAAAAGATATTGCAATTGCTGTCATGATTATAAACTACCTAAGGATATTCTGCGAAAATTTGGATCACAGGAGACATATACACGTTTCTTTCAATCATCATCATCATCATCATCATCGCAGGAGCAAACATAGCAGGAAATAGCTACAGAAACTGAAGAGGAGTTGTCTGACTGGGATTTGGCAGATCTGGAATAAACTTCATTCTAATATTCAGAGATAATAATAAATTATAATGTGCTACTTTATAACATTTTGAATGAATACCGCTAGTGCTTGTTTCAGTGTTTTCCCAAAAAATATTATTGCAAATTAATGCTTTTTTGTGGCTCGAGTGTAGTTCTGATTGGGATTTGGCGGAATTGGAATAAACTTCAGTGTAATATGAAGTGATAATAATAAATTATAATGTGTTACCTTGTTACATTTGTAATAAAAACAGTTGGTGCTTTTTTTTTTTTTTTTGGTGCTTACCAAAATATTTTGGTGCCTCTTGGTGCTTTTTGGGTCGATTTTGGTGCCTTTTCATCAAAAGGAGATGGCAACACTGGTGGTTACAACTTTTGTCAGTATTTGACCACAGCTCCTATCAGCGTGTGGATACTGCTCCTGTTAGTATATGCCTAGAGCATTAGTGTGGCTATAGCTCTCATCAAAACGAGGCTACAGCTCAAAGCAACGATTAGAGTTCTACGATGACCACCTCAGGTAATTTAGTGTTGGTTTAGTGCGCCAGCACATCTTTCTTAGCTAGCCATGCAGAGGGCAGTCTTTCAGAACACGTTCAGAAATGTGATTATTTATGCCTCAATGTGTGTGTGTGTGTGTGCGCGCGCATGCGTGTGTGACTGTAACTGATGTTCGAAAGTTGAGTGGTTGGAGGAGCTGAATGTATGGCCGATAGCATAACACTTTTATAAATATATAAAATGTTGCATCTCCCTTGCAGGATATCTTGCGATAAACCCAGTGTAGATATTCTAGACAATTTTCCGTTCAGTAGCTTGCCATTGTTTTCTGAACGAAAAGTCAATGTTTAAGCCCAACTTAATGCCGATGTACAGGCTGAACCGCCTCTTTCGCCATCAGCGCACTGGAAATTTAAAAGCTAGAGGGCGCTTTTACCTTTCTGAATGCGTCGACGTCTAACAATTTGTGATGGAAAAATTTGGTTGCTTGTCACGTGACCTTGCATGTACTGACGAAGGGTTACGAATACAGTTCGTAATCCCGCATACCGCGTTCAAAACACAGCTGCGGGAGATTTGGAATCATACAGCCTTGCGTTTGTTTTCATACAATGGTTTAAGTGCCTGTCGTTCAGAAAGCAATGGCAAATTACTGAATGTAAAATTACAGAGCCGATTTTTGTGGCGAAGGGCTCGCGGACGCGATTCGGAAGCCCACTTATCCGCGTTCGAAACATAGCTGCGATCAATTTGGCTACAGACCGCGTTGCGCTGGGTCTTAACGTGTTGGTATGGGAGCCGGTCGTTCAGAAAGCAATGGCAAACTACTGAACATAAACTTGCCAAGACATTAAAAATACCAGTAAAATGTTGGTGTTGACAGCGATGTCCTGTAAATAGAATATGCCAACCAAAAAAAAAAAATACTTGCACAGGAATCACAAACAGCCAACAATGCTACAGTTTACTGCTACGCCATATAAAGAATATGCGACTAACTTTTTAACTTTGCATGTATTTATATTACTTCTGATGTCCCTTTGCGTGTATTTATATTAATTCCGATGTCCCTTTGCGTGTATTTATATTACTTTCGATGTCCCTTTGCGTGTATTTATAATACTTCCGATGTCCCTTTGCATGTATTTATATTAATTCCGATGTCCCTTTGCGTGTATTTATATTAATTCCGATGTCCCTTTGCGTGTATTTATATTACTTCGGATGTCACATTGTGCGTATTTATACTATTTCCGATGTCCCTTTGCTGTACTCTCACAGCGTGCCAGCATTTCGAGTCGTCATTCGAGAGCGACACGCTGCTGTTTGTTGTTATTTTATGATCAACGGTAGAGGTAAGATTGAACTTTGATTTTACTTACTCAAACCCCGTCTTTGTCTCATCATCATCATCTCATCATGTTCCCCTTGTACCTTGCGGTGTCGAGGTGAAGTATAAACGTCATGAGAGTGCCCGATTATGGGCTTCATATATCGATATTCCCATTGGCTTGGACATTTCTTGCCGTGATTAGTAAAGAAAAGTACATTGTAAGGGTTCTCTTCTCACGTCATGAGGCGCACATGATAAATGGTGTATGTGCATATATATATATATATATATATATATATATATATATATATATATATATATATATATATATATATATATATATATATATATATATATATATATATATATATATATACAGTGGTTTAAGTGCTGGTGGTTCAGAAAACAATGGCAAATTACTGAATGTAAACTTACAGAGCCGATGTTTGTGGCGAAGGGCTCACGGACGCGATTCGGAAGCCCACTTATCCGCGTTCGAAACATAGCTGCGATAAATTTGGCAGCAGACCGCGTTGCGCTGGGTTTTAACGTGTTGGTATGGGAGCCGAAGAGGTATGGGCTTCCGAATCGCGTCCGTGAGCCCTTCGCCACAAACATCGGCTCTGTAAGTTTACATTCAGTACTTCATATGTGTGACAGTTTATTCCATGCTCAGTCTTCGTAGACTTAGATGGATATGACATCTTAGGAGGATGGATGATGGTAGAATACCAAAGGATATCTTTTTTGGTGAATTACAGATGGGTAAGAGATCTCAGGGTCGGCCTCTACTACGATACAAAGATGTGTGTAAGCGGGACATGATTGATACAGGCATTGATAATGCACATTGGGAGCAAGTCGCCGCTGAACGTGTTGCATGGAGGGCAAATATCAGAAATGGAATAAAGTCAAAGGAGAATATTATTGCAGAAAAGTCACACACCAAGCGTTTGAGACGTAAGATGGTGAATGATGGTGGAAATGACCACGTGTTCACATGCACCCACTGTGAACGGACATTTACAGCGCAAATTGGCCTTATCAGTCACACTCGCTACCGCCATAGTTAAAAGTTATTATGCCTTTTTAAAGCACAAACTATCGTCTGTCAAGACGGCAAGGTGCCAATGCATATATATACATACACAAACAAACACACGCACACGCGTGGATAGGAGAGTTTCTGGAAGAATCTCAAAGCAGAGAGGGAAGACAATGAGAACTTTCAATCAGAACGATTAATAGTATGACTCTTCGCTGGCTGCTGAACGAGGGGACGGAGCACGTATGTGAATGTCCTGAGTGCAGTGATGTAGGTTCTTAGCTCAACTCAACTCAACTCAATGTAACTCAGATGTACAAATAGTCTCGTTTCTCATTGACCTTGTATTAGAGCAGTGGTTCTCAACCTTTTTTGGCCCGTGCCCCCCTTCACCATATTTTCAGAACGTCACCCCCCCCCCTTTTTTTTTCGTATATCCTACCTAAACCCCCCCCCCCCCAACAGTATACGTAATAATGGAAGCTAAATTTAATAGCACATACTAAAACAAGTCTAGACGTCCACATATGGGACTACTTACTTTATAAAATGAATTTAAGAAGGGTGAGACGTACAGAATCGTAAAGTATGAAGGAAAAACAATATCAAATAATCTGTTCTTGTATTAACGCGATCTTGGAATAATCTTAATTCCCCCTTCCCCCTGGAAACCCTAAAATTCACCCGGGGGGGGGGGATTCCCCACCGGTTGAGAACTACTGTATTAGAGTGTATTAGATGTCTGAATACAATGTACTAGTAACGCTGGGTTGTGAGTGTAGAGAATGGGCATCGGGCCACACAAAAATTGAGGTTCAACAACTGATGATGGACGATGCTTGAAAAAGGAGAGTCTGGCATATGAGACTACTACCTCCAGCATGAGAATGGAGGTGGAAGCAGTCACAGCAGCATTCCGTTGGGTAGAGGAGACCACTGCAACACACATTGCATTCATTACGGACTGGAGGAGTATACTTAGTAAGGTGGAGACAGGGACGTTTCGTGTGGAATGGCTGTCCTCGCTTCAGAAGTCACAGATTGTGAGAATTGTATGAATATTTTACCTTGGTAATGCGGGAGTGCGGAGGAATGAGCAGGCTGGCAGGGAATGCACCTCGTGGTGATCTATTACCCACGGACAAGGGGCAGGTGGTCGTCCGCCTGTTGGACCAGGTGGAGAAACAGATTGAGAAACAGTATGTAGAAAGAATTATATTGCGGTGGATAGGCAGAGTTTCTGGAAGAATCTCAAATCTGAGAAGGGAGACAGTGAGAACTTTCAATCAGAACGATTAGTAGTATGACTCTTCGCTGGCTGTTGTACGAGGGGATAGAGCGCTTTTGGGAATGTTCTGAGTGCAGTGATGTCGGTTCTTAGCTCAACTCAACTCAACTTAACTCAACTCATATGTACAAATAGTCTTTTTTCTCATTGCTCTTGTATTAGAGCAGTGGTTCTCAACTTTTTTGGCCCGTGCCCCCCTCACCATATTTTCAGAACGTAATCCCCCCCCCCCTTTCGTATTTCCTACCTAAAAATTTGGCCCGTGCCCCCCCTTCACCATATTTTCAGAAGGTCATCCCCCCCCCCTTCGTATTTCCTACCTAAATATTCCCCCTCCCGCCCCTACACAGTATATGTAATAATGGAAGCACATACTAAAACAAGTCTAGACGTCCACATGAAACGTGATTTGTGGGTCTACTTTATAAATTGAAATTTAGAAGGGTGAGACGCACAGAACTGTAAAGTATGAAGGGAAAAACAAGATCAAGTAATCGGTTTTTGTATTAAGGTGATCTTGAAATAATCTTCATTCCCCCCCCCCCTGGAAATACCAAAATTTCCCCCTGGGGGGGGGGGAATTCCCCACCGGTTGAGAACCACTGTATTAGAGTGTATTAGATTATGAATAACCTTGTTTCTCATTGCTCTTGTATTAGAGTATATTAGATGTATGAATGGTCTTGTTCTCTTTGCTCTTTATCATATCTCATAGTTTGTTTTGTTTTTTTTTCGCATATCCTTTACAGAACATCGCTGTCAACATCAGCATCTTTCAGCTGATTGTTTATTAGATGCATGAATAGACGTGGTTTTCATTTCTCTTATATTAGAGTATGTAGATGAATGAACAATCCCGTGTCTCATTGATCTTGTATTAGAGTGTAGAGTGTAAGACAAACACACTTTAACAAATAAATAACAGATTCCACTTTCCTGAAGCCAACATGCAGAGGCTGGCAGGGAGTCCGCATCACCTACAGCCCAGCGATTTCGAGAACATTCGGACTCTCAGGGCTCAGGACACGTTTGGGGTGAGTTAGTCAGCACGAGTGATGTTTATAATGTATGAAAGAGAGTGATAGAAGGGCAGAATGTAAGACGGGCCTGCGTGCCCAATTCTTAACCCTTAGAAAATAAAGTTTTGTTGTTGTTGTTGTAACAGGACACGTTTGGAGTGAGTTAGTCAGCACGAATGATGATATTGTGATCAATGTGGCTTACAACAGGGGTGGGGAACCTCCTGCCCGCGGGCCTTATAAAGCTCGCGAACTCATTTGTTCTGCCCCCCCCCCCCCCCCAAAGGCAACCGCAGATGGGACTCAAAATTCAATAGATGTAGAAGCTCATTTCATAGAGTAAACATGTATGTTAAGTGAATTTTCATAATACCGTACATTTTGAGAGACAAGCGAGAAACATCCAATACGAGAGAGACTGGGCACATACGATTGCATAACAATGTTCAACATGAGACCTCTATTGTGGTGTCTAATCATACAGTGATGAGACCTCTATTGTCGTGTCTAGTCATACAGTAATGAGACCTCTATTGTGGTGTCTAGTCATATAGTGATGAGTCCTCTATTGTCGTGTATAGTTATACAGTTATGAGACCTCTATTGTGGTGTCTAATCATACAGTGATGAGACCTCTATTGTCGTGTCTAGTCATACAGTAATGAGACCTCTATTGTGGTGTCTAGTCATATAGTGATGAGTCCTCTATTGTCGTGTCTAGTTATACAGTGATGAGACCTCTATTGTGGTGTCTAGTCATACAGTGATGAGTCCTCTATTGTGGTGTCTAGTCATACAGTGATGAGACCTCTATTGTGGTGTCTAGTCATACACTGATGAGACCTCTATTGTCGTGTCTAGTCATACAGTGATGAGACCTCTATTGTGGTGTCTAGTCATACAGTGATGAGACCTTTATTGTGGTGTCTAGTCATACAGTGATGAGACCTCTATTGTGGTGTCTAGTCATATAGTGATGAGACCTCTATTGTCGTGTCTATTCATACAGTGATTAGACCTCTGTTGTCGTGTCTAGTTATACAGTGATGAGTCCTCTATTGTGATGTCTATTCATACAGTGATGAGACCTCTATTGTGGTGTCTATTCATACAGTGATGAGACCTCTATTGTGGTGTCTAGTCATACAGTGATGAGTCCTCTATTGTGGTGTCTATTCATACAGTGATGAGACCTCTATTGTCGTGTCTAGTTATACAGTGATGAGACCTCTATTGTGGTGTCTAGTCATACAGTTATGAGACCTATATTGTGGTGTCTAGTCATACAGTTATGAGACCTATATTGTGGTGTCTAGTCATACAGTGATGAGACCTCTATTGTCGTGTCTAGTCATACAGTGATGAGTCCTCTATTGTGGTGTCTATTCATACAGTGATGAGTCCTCTATTGTCGTGTTTAGTTATACAGTTATGAGACCTATATTGTGGTGTCTAGTCATACAGTGATGAGACCTCTATTGTGGTGTCTAGTCATACAGTGATGAGACCACTATTGTGGTGTCTAGTCATACAGTGATGAGACCTCTATTGTCGTGTCTAGTCATACAGTGATGAGACCTCTATTGTCGTGTCTAGTCATACAGTCTTGAGACCTCTAATGTAGTGTCTAGTCATACAGTGATGAGCCCTCTATTGTCGTGTCTAGTCATACAGTGATGAGACCTCTATTGTCGTGTCTAGTCATACAGTGATGAGGCCTGTATTGTCGTGTCTAGTCATACAGTGATGAGACCTCTAATGCAGTGTCTAGTCTTACAGTGATGAGACCTCTTTTGTCGTGTCTAGTCATACAGTGATGAGACCTCTATTGTGGTGTCTAGTCATACAGTGATGAGACCTCTATTGTCGTGTCTAGTCATACAGTGATGAGACCTCTATTGTCGTGTCTAGTTATACAGTGATGAGACCTCTATTGTAGTGTCTTGTCTTACAGTGATGAGACCTCTATTGTAGTGTCTAGTCATACAGTGATGAAACCTCTATTGTAGTGTCTAGTCATACAGTGATGAGACCTCTATTGTGTTGTCTAGTCATACCGTGATGAGACCTCTATTGTAGTGTCTAGTCATACAGTGATGAGACCTCTATTGTAGTGTCTAGACCTCTATTGTAGTGTCTAGTCATACAGTGATGAGACCTCTATTGTAGTGTCTAGTCATACAGTGATGAGACCTCTATTGTAGTGTCTAGTCATACAGTGATGAAACCTCTATTGTAGTGTCTAGTCATACAGTGATGAGTCCTCTATTGTCGTGTCTAGTCATACAGTGATGAGACCTCTATTGTGATGTGTCTAGCCATTTTCAACAGGAAGAAGCCATCACCAACCCTGGCTGTCTCAGGAACTACAGCGTGACCACGGAGAGCATGTGCGAGCTGCTGTCAGTCAACTGCCACGAGTTCCAGGATACTATGCTGTTATCCTCCAAGTATGAAACCGCCCCGGAACACATTCGCTTTCTGGGGTAAGGACAGAGACATTTCACCTCTGAGTAAAATATTGTTTTACCAGTTACCCTGTCAGCTTGCCGCCTTAACAGACGATAGTTTGTTACAGTGTGCTACAATAAAGGCATAATAACTGCAACCCGTGGCGGGGACTAGGGATATAGTTATACCTTTCCACAGCAAAAAGACTGGGCTGAGATGTAGAGACCATGTGTTGCCCATGCAGCATGATCATTCTCTCGGCTTGCCTATTGACTTCAGAGAACAAGTAACACCAGTGCATCTAGAGCAAGACAAGCTGCAGCAGCTGCCGAATCGGCAAAGCAATGCTCTGACTGACCGCCTTTTGGAGCTTCGATCGGAGACCAGTTGCAGACCAAGGCTTGGAGCCTCGTCTGCCTTGACATGACATTAAGTCTTTAGGTTGCATTTCTTCGCACTAGGGTGAGGCTTATACCCTCTCAATTGTGCTCCTCCGCACGAAGACATTGGCACAATGTGGGGTGTCGGGTTTGGTAAGCGCCGCCCAACATTTGGCGCTAACAGAAAGCAGGTAGTACCGTCTACTGTCGTACGGTAGCTCAGTCATATCTAAGACCTGCCACCCATTCCATAAAGGCTGAAGGAATACACTTGTCTACCCTGTGGCGAAGGGGGTTACGAACGCAGTTTGTAATCGCGCCGACCGGCTTGCGTTGGTTTTTATAAAAATTGTACCGGTCATTCAGAAAGCAATAACAAAACGACTGAACATAAACTTGCCAAGAAATCACAAACAGCCAACATGCTGAGTTGACTGCGACGTCCTGTAAAGGATATGCAATTAACTTTTAACCCTGTAAATAATGTTTTGTCATCCTTGAAAGAATAATGTTGTCTCTCGTACCTGATAAATTATGATGATGTGTTGTAAAAAAAATGTTGTGTCGGTTGAAGAGGGAAATAACTGTCTCTCCTTCATAGACAATGTTGTCTACCATGTAGGAAAAATGTTATCTTCCCTGTGTGAAAATAAAATGTATTTCCTGTTTTAAGTGAAATGCGACCTGAGTGTAAGGAAAATGCTGTCTTGGTTGTAAGAAAGATGTAGTTCTGGTTGCAAGAACACAATGTCTTGGTTGTAGGAAAGATATAGTTCAGATCGCAAGGAAAATAAATGTCTTTGTTGTAAGAAAGAAGTAGTTCTGGTTGCGAGGAAAATGTTGTTTTGGTGCAAGAAAGATGTAGGTCTGGTTGCAAGGAAAATGTTATCTTGGTAGTGAAGAAGATGTAGTTGTAGTTGCGAGGCGAATGTTGTCTTGATGATGAGAAAGATGCAGTTCTGATTGAAGTGCTACATAGAACCTGTACTTTTGTATGGATGTGAAATTTGGACAATGAGCAAACTTATGGTTTCTGAGGAAAATGCAAAGAAAAGCAAGGACAGACAGAAAGACCAATGAGCAAGTCCTACAAGAAACACATGGAAACCGTTGGAAAGCTGATTAGAGAAATTATATGTAGACGGTCGGTATTTTTGGACACGTTATGACAAGAAATAAATTGGATAACTTGGTGACAACTGGCAACATCGAGGGGAAAACAACAAGGTGAAGGCAGAGAAGTAAATACCTGGATAGCTTGGCCACGTGGTATGGTCGAGACAAGAACACAGAGCTGATCCACGACTCTAGTGATCGTGTGAGATGACGAAGCCATGACCGCGCACGCTTATCGGCATGGCACATGATGATGATGAATATGTTCTCAGTAGGAACTTAACATACCTGATTTGTCTTCATCTTGTTTTGCCATAGCCAGCTGCAGTCAGTATCGTGCATATCTGTCTTGTATTCTCTGAGATGGTATCTTTCATTCTGTATGTTGCAGCTCGCTGAACGCCATGAAGAAATTCCCCAAGCTGAAACTTTTGGAGGAAGCACCAGACAACATCAACATTGCCCATTTTGTGTAAGTCTTACAAACTCTGTGTCTTACAAAAGCTATGTCTTACAAACTCTGTGTCTTACAAAAGCTATGTTTTACAAACTCTGTGTCTTACAAAAGCCATGTCTTACAAACTATATGCTACCAATGCCAAACCTGGACAATGACAGAATTTTGTGTAAGTCGATATGTCTACAAACTCTGTGTCTTACAAAAGCTATGTCTTACAAACTCTACGTCATACAAACACCATGTCTTACAAACTATATGCTACCAATGCCAAACCTGGACAATGACAGAATTTTGTGTAAGTCGATATGTCTTACAAACTCTGTGTCTTACAAAAGCTATGTCTTACAAACTCTACGTCATACAAACGCCATGTCTTACAAACTATATGCTACCAATGCCAAACCTGGACAATGACAGAATTTTGTGTAAGTCGATATGTCTACAAACTCTGTGTCTTACAAAAGCTATGTCTTACAAACTCTACGTCATACAAACGCCATGTCTTACAAACTATATGCTACCAATGCCAAACCTGGACAATGACAGAATTATGTGTAAGTCGATATGTCTACAAACTCTGTGTCTTACAAAAGCTATGTCTTACAAACTCTGCGTCATACAAACGCCATGTCTTACAAACTATATGCTACCAATGCCAAACCTGGACAATGACAGAATGTTGTGTAAGTCGATATGTCTTACAAACTCTATGTTACAAATGACAAACCTGGACAAAGACAGAAAAAGGGAAAAAAAAAATTACATCAACGAAAATGAGATTCCTGAGAAAATTACTCAACGTATCAAGAAGGGAGAAATTCAGAAATGATATAATCAGGAATAAAGTGGGGGATAATGGCAGTGCTAGATTTCATTAGAAAACTGCAAGTGAAACTAAGCTACCAACTAACAGTATACCTCAACAAGCACTGATGTTTATATCAAACAGAACCAGATGATGGACAGAGGGAATAACAGAGTCTATAGGAATCTCGATATATGAAGCACATAAACGGGCACTCTCTCATAACCCGAATAACCTTCACTTCGACACCGCAAGGTACAAGAGGAACAGGGTGAGATGAGATGAATAAACACACAGATATTCTCCAAAATAAGACATGCAGTCGTCATTCTGTGGTAACACTATGGGGGAAAATAAATCTGCAGAACCTTGCACAGCAACAACAACGACATACAAAGAAGAAAAATGAGAAGGAATAGATGAAGGATACATTGATAATAATGATGGTGACAGTAGCGATCTGGATATGATACAGAACGAAAACCTGCTGTAATATTTCATAGCACGCTCGCCTGCCCATCTGGAGCCCGTGTATTGGAATCTTCCTATAGACAGGGGAATTAAAACTAAATAAAACTTGACCTGAGCTCGCAGGTGGACTCAGGGTACCGGAAAATGTTTCAGAAAGTGAAGGCGACCGTTGTGACATTGACCACATGACCTACCGAGTGTCGACTGGGGCCAGCACCATGTATCCTTTACGCTTGAAGGTCTGGAAGAGGGTCGTTGACTGGGACATGACCAAACGCTGGCTGGTTTTGGGGGATTTAGTTATCTGTATTTTCCTGTGGCATGGGACAGATAGACCTACAAAAATTAGATTTTAAGAGCATGCATCTTTCCCATTGCAACATACGCTTGTGAGACCTGGACACTTACTAAACAAGCTGAACAGTGCATTAATGTCTTTGAATATAAATGTTATTGACGGGTTTTAAGAATATCTTGGATACAGAAAAGAACAAATGCATCCATACAACAAGAACTGAATATTGAAGAAGGTTGGCTGCTAAAGACGATAAAACAAAGAAAATTGAAATATTTGGTCACTTGAAACGTCACGAAAGTTTGGAGAGAATAATAATGGATGGGTATATGCCCGGAAAGAAATGAAGAGGGAGATCAAAGAGAAGATGGGTGCAGGATGTGGCGGATGATCTCCAGATGGGTGTATCGGACGCGGGACATCTCGCTTATGACCGAGAAGTTTTCCGGAAGGTTGTTATGGGAGCGAGGTTCTGCAAAGGCATGAATGAATGAATTTTCCTGTCACCTAAAGTATTGGTCATTGTCAGCAATTCCATCAAGGGAGTCTCCGTGGTGAACTGGTTTCTGGGCCCCGACATTCTGTTCACGAGAGTAACTCGAAGACTCCTGTGAATCATGGCGGAAGTTACAGAGTTCGTGCTTAATGCGACGCTTTCGGTAGAACTCTTGCCTTTTAAACCATTTTTCAAAACAAAACAAAAAAAAAAATCCATTATGGACTCGGCAAACTTCTAACTGCACATATTAACAGTAGATGATGTATAATGCGCAAGATGAGTATCAAATGAAGCGCAGGTAATCTAGTATCTACGGGATTAAGTATGGGGCAGCCCTGTACCTAACAAAACAGGACACACTTATTCTGACGTCTGGAAATTGCTGTCAGAGAGGGAAGTCACTAACCGCTCTTGTGGGCGTGAAAAAACGAAACCCACACAATTATTGTCCCATGAATAAGTTAATGTGCCCATCACACAATGGAAAGGTGGATTGACATTTTCTAAGACTTTATACCTTTTTTGGCCCATGCACCCTTTCACCATATGTCAGAATGTAATTTTCCCCTTTCCAGCGAACGAAAGAAGAAGAATCCCCCCTTTGCAAAATGGCAAACCTCAAAAGGTGCATATTTTATATTCATAATATTTTATTAACACATATTATTATATTACAATAAACAAACAGTTAAAACGTCAAAGAATTGTCACTTAATACACGACACCAGAATGTCAGAAAATTGTGCTTCATCAAACAAAACGCTCAATATTGTGCCTGAAGTCATTTTGAGTTTGCCAATCTATGGTCTTAATTCCCACCTGGAAACCCTAAAATTCCGCCCTTGGGGGGAATTCCCCCTCTGGTTGAGAACCACTGGTATACGTAATCCCGTAACGGATGTGAAGGACTATATTTGTACCCAGAGACGTAATAATAAACACAAATTAGACTCTAGTTTGAAAGAGACGTAAGCTGCACAACTCCAGAAAACAAGATGGATCCCACCCAGACAAGGAGAGGTCGGTTGGGTAATTGTTAAAGCCTCTGTTCGAGAGGGTGTGGAGTGGGGAGGGGGAGATCCCTCAGCCGCAGATTATTTGGAAGCAGATCGCCTAGAATGGATTTCGATTATATGAGCATTGGTCGTTCAGAAAGCAATTGCAAACTACCGAACGTAACAACTGTCTTGTAAATCACAAACGGCTAAGGAATGCTGGGGTCGATTGGATGTCCTGTAAAGGACACACAACTAACTTTTCAAACAAGCAAATCACTTGCTGCAGCCTGGGCGGTCTTCTGGAAAGTTAGATTTAAGGCTTCATTGAAGATTTAGTCACCTTTGTCCTCTGATAACAACATAGATTCCTAAAACTGAACCTTGGGTGAACCTACCTTTGAAGCATAATTACCTTGGAAAAATAAAGCGATGGTTTCCCCTTGCATTCCGCCGGTATGTGTAAGGTTGACTTCACTAATCTTTGTAAAAAAATAGAGACCCTTCAAGGCAGTTGGGAGGAGAGGTTATGTATGGCGCATTTTACCCGCCAATGGCCACGTCAAAGAGTTTTAATATGCAGCTGCGAATCATGGACAATTAGTAAAAAGGCGAAAAAATCCCCGAAAGCCTTGGAGATGTGGTTTTATAAAAAGAATGTTGTACATTAATTCATCATCATCATCATCATCATCATCATCATCATCATCATCATCATCATCATCATCATCATCATCATCATCATCATCATCATCATCATCATCATCTTTCACTTCTGCCGTCAAGCGTCGTGGGGAGGAATAATTTGCATTCCAGCGCCCGATGGGCGGCACTGGATAGAGTCATTCCGTGTGGTTGTACAATGTCTCTGATGTCGTCAATCCATTTTCTTCTTTGACGTCCTCTTGGTCTCGTCGCAGATGATCTTTGGTGTAAGGCCAGTGATGGTAGTTGTTGGTGTGAACAATGAGTATTAATTGGACAGCTAAGATGAGCAATCTGAATATTTTGAGGGAGGCTAAATCGCAAAGGCAACTTATCACAAACATCAGAAATAGGCAGTCATAATTTTTGGTCACATAATGCGAAGATAAAACTTTAACATTTTGTTATAAACGGAAAGATGTTTAGAAAGAGAGACAGAGGAAGACAGCGAATCAAAATTCTTGACAGTCTTGTGTCATTGCACGAAATGGAGTCAACACAGGAATTGATCCATGCCGTCGGAGATCACAGTTTGTGGAGAAGCATGATCACCCACGCCAGCCAGCAAGGACTTGGCAATGATGATGAACCACCTTTACAATTAGGTTAAGTTAGCTGTATATCATTTGCAGGACGTAGCAGTCAACCCCAGCATTTTTTGGCTGTTCGTGATTCCTGGAAAGTTTAGGTTCAGTAGTTTGCCATTGCTTTCTGAACGACCGACACCCCCACCATTTTATAATAAAAAACCAACGCAAGGCTGTCTGCTGCCAAATCGCCCGCAGCTGTGTTTCGAACGCGGTATGCGGGATTAAGAACTGCGTTCGTAACACATTCACCACGGAACGCCCATAACTTGGCGTCTATTTACCTGACGTGGTCTATTTTATGATTGCAGGAGTGGGTCAGTTGTGACCACCAATGTGGAGAAATCAGCGTTCGTCTACATTGTGTTCTACGTAAGTTTACTTGTACAGCGTGACAGCCAGGACAACTGTAGAACAACAGTTATAGATCAACAACCACAACTTCGAGCATCGTCACAATCATTATCATCGCCATCATCATCATTATCGTCACGATCATCATCACCATCATCATTAATAGTTCCTTTGCTATTATCACAGGCCGCTGAAAAGATTCTCGGCTCTTCTTCTTCTTCTTCTTCTTCTTCTTCTTCTTCTTCTTCTTCTTCTTCTTCTTCTTCTTCTTCTTCTTCTTCTTCTTCTTCTTCTTCTTCTTCTTCTTCTTCCCTGTATCCGCCATTGGAGCATATGGCCTCAACCAAACCACACCAAGCCGTCCCGTCTTTTGTTATCTTCTGCAACTCTCTCCACCTTTTTTCTCTTCTTTTTTTTCCCCACTGCTTTTGTCGTGAAGCATTGCAGAGAGAAGGTAGATTGATATTCTATGTTTCCCATGATTTGTTGTTTGTACTTTTACTCCGTCTAGCCAATTCTTTCCGGGTCGTTTTCTCGCCTTGTATCCCGATGTTCTCACGCAGAACGCCCATGTCACTGGTTGATCTTGTTCCATTCTAGCTAAATGTTCGAACCATTTAATTCTTCGGTGGTCTATAAAGTCACTAATAGGTGTCATCCATACACTTGTCCTTAGTTTCTCATTGATTCCTCTAGCTTTTCTTTTTTTCTTACTGTGTTTCTTATGCATTTCATCTCACATGATGAGATTTTACGCCTGTGTGTTTATAGGACTGTCCATAAATGACATTAGTAACACAGCGTTGGGACCAATAAAGCGTCTGTCAGATCTTCTTTGTATGCATGTTGATATTTGGATGTTTTAGAGTGGGTGCTATTTGATAGTTGATGTTGTTTGCTTTATGTATTGTGGTTTCTATTTCTCTCTCTAGTCTTCCATCCTTTTTGAACACACTGCTCATGTACTTGTACCCTGTGACTTGTTTTAATTATTTTCCATTGCTGCGTTACATTGCACTGGTATTCATCGAATTGTTATAAATTCTGTCTGTTCGATGTTTATAACCTTCATATCACACTTCTGTCAGCAATGGTTAAGGTCATGTGTATGTGCTTCATATCCAGATTGTTCTCATACAGTAATCTCTGGTCGTCTGCAAACAGAGGCTCATTTAAACTTCTTGGTTGTGGATTTGTTTCTTTAGTAATCTTATCCATGTGGGTGATGAACAAAAGTAGTGATATAACACCCTTGTCTTGTCGTCACCTCTTGGTTGACAGAAATTTGGTTAGTTTTCTCCAGGAAATCAATCGGGGAACCCGTTGAGGCCACTGAGACAGTTACATAAATAAGCACACATAGTATTGTTAGGCGCTCACAGAAGGAAGTAGAGACTAGAGGACGCACTAGACAACATACAGTTTGAAAGCTATAGTTACCGACCGGGATTCGAACCTGTCACCTCCAAATGGTGGCAGCGCCTCGCTGCAGGAACAAGTGTACTTCGACGCATGACCAACTAGACACTCCAAAAAAAGTGTCTTCATTAGTCACGTCCATCATACATACGAACCCACAACCATGGAACACTGACAGAACTGGCATCAAACCATTGAGACAGCATCATAGGTCTCATAATGTATATTAAACCAGCATAGGTCAAACAACATACACACAAACACATCGGACCGTAATGCTGTGTCGAGTATTAACAAACATTCATAGAAGAGAAATGATTGGTCGGCTCCAATCCTGCAGCGAGGCGCTGTCGCCATTTGGAGGTGACAGGTTCGAATTCCGGTCGGTAACTATAGCTTTCAAATTGTATGTTGTCTAGTGCGTCTTCTAGTCTCTAGTTCCTTCTTCTCCTTCTGTGAGCGCCAAACAATACTATTAGTTTTCTCCATGAACTCTCCATTGATGCAAGTTTTCCTGCTTATAACATGCACATGCCTAGTGTTCCTTCAACGTCCCAAAATGTTAAGGTTCTTGCACGTCAAATACGCACAATCGATGCCTTGTTGTTGTTGTTGTTGTTGTTGTTGTTGTTGTTGTTGTTGGGAGTGTCCGCGTGCTTAAACGCCGGTTCTTGACTCAACTCTCAACTCAACTGTTGTTGTTTTGTTTGTTGTTTTTTGCTTTAATTCCGCAGACCGTGAATGTTTTTATCTCATTTATTCTTTAAAAACACTCAAAATAAAACCAAGATTCGGCATTTATTCTCATGAAATATATTTATTCTATAGCCAATTGTTGATAATACAGCGACACCTATATCTATTTCTGACAGGGCACCTGCGATATGTTGAGGGAACTACTACCGCCGCAGTCTGTGGTGGACCAATATGGTAATTTCTCATGTTTGTGTGTTCCCTCTTTCTGTGTTTCTATGACATATGCCTCTATTTGTGAAAATAATGAAAATAGAGATAATAAGGGAGGTCAGCATGGCCGAATGGATAAGAACATTTGCTCTTAACCATCCGGTGTGCTGATGCCGAGGTTGCAGGTTCAACTCCTACACAGGACAGTTGGACTAAATGTTGATTTTTCGTCCTTAACTTGGGGACGTAAATTACAAGCACCTCTGAAATCGGAGTGTGGTCGCGTCATGCCGAGAGACACTGATAATTGGGGAAGCTAATCCACA
Source organism: Cepaea hortensis (assembly GCA_963921405.1). NCBI lineage: Eukaryota > Metazoa > Mollusca > Gastropoda > Stylommatophora > Helicidae > Cepaea > Cepaea hortensis. The sequence continues at coordinate 86,101,861 of OY992890.1, forward strand.
CGCACAAATCAATCCAGAGCTACTAGAAGTAGTGGCACAAGTATAGACTATACTTGAGTTCAAAGCGAGTTGAGTTGAGTCAAGAATCGACATTATTGCACTCGGGGCATTCCCATAAGCGCTCAGTCCTCATCTTCAACAGCCAGCGGAGAGTTCCAATACTAATGGTGCCCGCTGCAATCTGATTATATGTCCGTCTTGCTTTACCTCTGAGTGACGACTGTCGACCAGATCCTCTGACCATCCATGCTGCGCATTCTCTCTAGACCATGATAGTCTGTTCGTCTGCATTATTCACTCGCTTCCTTAGGGCCTTCACCACATCTGTCTTATCATGTATCAAATCACCCCTTAATGATGCAGCACCAGCCAATCTGTCCGCCTGTTCATTTCCAACCACACCAGAGTGTCCTGGAGAAAAGATCCAGCGAATGCTCACAACCCGCGACACCTGAATTGATGCATACCATTCAGCATGAAGTATGCCAATCTTCACCTTTGCCAGCATGCTTTGTGAATCAGTCAGAATCACAACATGCGTATACAGTTTGTTCTCCAACCAGTGAAAATTTCCAGAACTTCCCCAGTGTCTATCTCATCCAAACTCATTCATAAAGTGGTCCCATTTCGCTCGTTTGGCCGCTGCTGCACAGCGCTTTGAATTCTTCCACCTTACCTTTCTTCTCTTGCGAACTTTCTCCATTTCCTCATGGAAGCTTTGGAGTGTCCGTCGCACTTTTTGTTACTGTTTAACTGCCGTTCTCTTTGATCTTCATGCCCGTTCCACCTCGGAGGTCCATCATGGAGGCGGCACATATATATGTTTGCCAGTGACACTGCATGCCCTATGTCTGAGCCGTCCCAGAAGGGTGTTTTCCACCTTATATTTAAAGGACGTGCGTGTTATCATAGTCTTGGTCTTGTTGGACTTAGCAATCAATACTGAACAGGGTAGATTTTCATTCCCATAATCACACAGGGCAGTCCATTTTACATCAAAAACTAACAAACAAACAAATACCGACTGGTGGCAAAAGCCAGGTCAATAGCCGTGTCTGCATCACCACGCCTCATTCCTATTCTCGTTGGCCTCCCATCGTTTATGTAGATTATTTGTGAATCCAACACAGCTTCTGCAAGGGCATTTCCCTGTAGGTTTACCCCAGTATTACCCCACTCTCTGTGTCGTGCATTAAACTCCCCACAAATTAGAAGTCTACTTCCTGGGATCTCCTCCAGCTCCTTAAGCCAGTCACAACGTTCCTTTGTGACAAATTAATTCACCGCGGCATATACATTTATTAAGTTCCATCTAGTTAGTTAGTTAGTCGACAGATCATCCTCATTGCACATCGAACCATTCAGTCCATAAGTGCTCGGATCCCCTCCTCAGCAAATCCCGCAGCGTGTAGCGGCTAACGACGCCAGTTCTGTGTTGGTTTATCAATCTTCTTTGGCTTCCTGCGTAGTGTTCTTGTTTGGCCACACCTCTTTTAATTTGCTGCTCTCGCAGTCTGGCCATTGTTGTAGATTCACAGTCATCACTTGGTTCTCGCAAAAGTCTTACTTCTCGTAGAGCATTCAGAATGTCGGCCTGGTCCATGGCGCGTCCGCCCTCCACAGTAGCCTCACCTGCGAGCTTGTCAGCCCGCTCATTTCCTTGTACTCCCGCATGCCCTGGCACGAAGATGAAACTAATCTTTGCCAGTCGAGACCGCTCCAGAGGCAGCAACCATTCTCTTCGGATCGACCCCTCCTCTATCCTCTTGATCATGTTCATTGAGTCGCTAAGGAAACAAGCCCTAGTGAATGTCTGTGTCTCGAGCCATGTTATTGATTTACTTACTGCCATGACTTCCATGGTCAGGCTACTTGTGGTTTCAGTAAAAGCACCAGAGTCCTCCTTCACAATTCTCCCTCCGGCCCGAGCTGTAAAGGCCCATGAGCTTCTCACATGTCGGACGACCGACCCATCTGTGTAGATGACCGCGTCACCGTCTAGCGAATTCTCGAAAATCAACGCTTGTACTTCAGCCTCAACAGCAGCCGGATTTTCTTGTCTGCATTTTCTGTCAAGTTGGATGCAAACTGAAAAGGATGTGCAGAAGTCTGTTGGCACTTGCACCCACTCCTCGCCAGGTTCTAAGTCCTCAAGTGAACACACCTGTTGAAGAATGTCTTCGGCTTGACCCATCCACGACCGTCCTCTTTTTAACCTGCTGCCCTTCACCTTCCTAATTTCACTATGCAGTGGATGTTGTATGTTTGCGTTAATTCTGAGGTAGGCGCGTGCCCTGCAATCTTGTATTCTCTCTTCAATGGTTGGAAACCCAAGAAGGTAGCGCATCGCCCTGCATGCTGTATCTCTTGTACATCCAAGAATAATGCGCATAGCTTCATTCTGTATCCTTTCCATCCGTTCTATCTGCTTATGGCTGAGAGTCAGGATTGCCATTGCATACTCCAAAACAGACATGACCAACCCCTCGTACAGAAGACATAGATGGCGCTGCTCACAGTTTGCTGCCGCCATCACCCGCATCGCTGCCAAACCCCGCTTGGCCTTTGTTATCACCTGGTCTATGTGCACATTATAAGCAAGGCTTCGATCAAACCGTATCCCCAGGTAATTCATTGCCTGCGTTCTTTCCACCATCTCTGAACACAGCATTACAGTTGGTGTTGGAGTGTTGACAATATGATTATTCAACGAGAACCAAGTCACTGTTGCCTTTGTTGGGTTGACCATTGCCCCAGCTTCATCACACCAAGTACTTATGCGATTGAGTTCGGTTTGTAGTTCCACAGCAACCTCCTCTCTATCCTTCCCCTGATGATACACTAAAACATCATCGGCATATGACAATGTCCTGCCAGGTCCAGTGATCTGCTCACTGGTGATTCTCACTGTGTAGGCGTTGAACAGTACCGGAGATAATGGTGATCCCTGTGGTAGGCCAGGATATATCGTTGTTGGTTCAGAAGTCCAACTGCCACATCTAAAAACTACTTTCCGTTGGAAGAGGGCTGCAGCGATCCAACTAAGGAGGAATGGACTTATGTTTAGTTCGAGAAGCTGAAACATTAAAAAATCCAGTGGTACTCTGTTGTATGCGTCCTCAAGATCAATCGCTGCAGCAACGGTTTCAGTGCCTGCGTGGAAACCTTCATAGACATCCTGGGCAAAGACTGCTGCATTGGTCCAGGTTTCCCTTTTTGGACGGTACCCACCCAGGGTGGGTGGGAAAACACCTTGCCTCTCTAGTTGGCTTGATATTTTCTTGGCAATTACCTTCTCCAGCAGCTTGCCTATTGTATTCTGCATGGTTATAATTCGATATCCCTGAATTTTTTTGTGGTCTTTGTCAGGCTTCGGCAAGGGAATCAGATAGCTGTGTAACCATTCCTCCTTGATGCTAGCACCCCCTATACTGTTGTTGTACATGTCTGCTAGTTTCTCTAGCTCATTGTCGGTACACCTATTAATGTCATCGTATCTTATGCCATCAGGACCTGGAGCACTGTTTTTTGATCGTCGAAGCACAGCCTTGATTTCTTTCACTGTCACTGTGTCTTCATCCGAAGTGTCCTGGGCCTTGCATCTGTCTGAGGTGACCTCCTTGGCCAGATTTCGGCCTCCCATGTCTGTCTGGTTGCTTTGCTCAAGGTAGCGTTCAAAGAGGGCTTTGCCCTTGTCCTCGTCAGTCCTCTGCCAGATGAGGTCAGCACCTTGGAAGTCAGAAATGCTCTTATTCTTGACTACACCACTCATGCTTTTATGTAGTCGCCAGAACAATTTCAGTGACTTGTCTGTGCTTACTCTTTGACACACCTCTGCCCATTTTTCGCTTTTAACAACCTTGACCAGTTTTTTGAAGTAGCTTACTTTTGTGTGCATCTCTCTTTCTAAGTGCAAGCAGGGACTAGGATGACCAGCTCTTTTCTTCTTGGCATTTTGCCATCTCCTTACAGCACTACGCTTATCCACCCAAGCCTTCTCCACCTCGAAACTCCACCACGGTGGCTGCTCCCAGCTTTTTTTCCTGCCCTGAAACGTTCTGCGCTTGTCACGTCTTATTTTACTCACAAGTTCCATCTTAGACCCTGCACCTCTCTGGCATTGTTATTCCACTGACTTAGGTCTAGAACCTCATGTTTTAATCCCTTCTTCACTAGCAGACCCTGCCTATGTCTCCCCGGTCCAGTCGGGTTAATGTGGCTGACATATTCATTGCACTGGTAATCATCTCCATTTAATTCTTGCCGCACGATGACATCAAAGTCATTAATGAGCCTCTCCAGGACAGGCCCTCTCTGCCTGGCAATGCGATAATTCTAATAGCAATTCACAGCGAACGAACGCATAAAAACATAAATAAATAAATTAATAAAATCCGCTTTGTATGGATGTGAGGCGTGGACAGTGAGCAGACAAGCTGAAAAAACATCTGATGGCTGTGGAAATGTGGTTTCTGAGGAAAATGCAAAGAATACCATGGACAGATAGAAAAACCAATGAACAAGTCCTTCAAGAAACAAATGAAGATCGTGAACTGATCAGAGACATTAGACCTAGACAGTCACACTTTTTTGGGCATGTTATGAGAAGAAACGAATTGGAGAACAAAGGGAACAGAGCAAGGGGAAGACCAAGAATTAAATACCTGGATGGTTTGGCCAAATGGCATGGTCGAGATAGAAACACAGAGCTGATCCACGACTCTGGTGATCGAGTGAGATGGCAGAACATGACCGCCCACGCTTATCGGCATGGCACATGATGGATGGATGGCTTTGTAAAAGTAATGAAAACACAGATCAGTGATAGAGCTAAAGTACATAAGTGGATGAGCAGGTCACTGCAACAACATGGCCGTTACAGACAGCTACAATCAATCCCCACCCAGTTGGTAATCTAATGGTTTCAACAAATGACGTGTTTATAGAATGTTGTTTAAGAATGTTACATGCCACATAAATAAATTCAAGAATAGGTTCGTTGGATCATTGGAGCGTAGCCATAGTCCACTGACGGCCAGTGACTTTCTGCCGTCGAACCCATTGTCAGAGTCTCACAGGCATAGTACAAGGGAAACAATACACGGAAAGAACCAGCGTCCAGGGAAGGGAAATAAGAACGACCCGAACGATTCGAAGTCTCGAACGTTCGATAACATATTGCCTACTGCGCAATAGATCCAGGCGGAGTTCGCCTGAAGCGTGAAAAGCAACTCTCACGAGGTGTGCAAGACACGCCGTGTCCACCGGACGCAAGTGGAAGGAGACGGCAACTGGACAGCGGACTGATAGGAGGGTTTAGCTTCTAGAGACAGAACACATAGATATTGGTTTAAAGTCTAGAGATTGTTGTTAATAGACTAATGCTGTGATGTATAAATTATATGATGCTTTGTCGATGTGTATGTAAGATATTATGAAAGAAAGTGCTAGATGACTGTTCATCAGATCTATCTGATATTAAAGTAGTTTGATAATGTTTGCACTTGGAGTTATGTTAGATCTTTGATCGCCTGTCTGAACCCGAGTCTTCTATCCCTAGATCTGAGACGTTGACACCCATCTTAGGGAAATGAACATAAACAACCCCAACCTACCAGTAAATGTAGGGAAGGTCATGCACCGAGACTGGCAACTGATTTCATTAGAGGCATTAGTGGTCAGCATGGCTGAATAGACAAGAGCGCTCGTTCTTAAACATCCGGTGTGCTGAACGAACGAACGGGCTTTATTTTCAAAGGGTAACAACTTGGACACGCAGGCCCGTTTTACATTCGGCCCTTGAGGTAACGGCTTCAACCCCTACACGGGACAGTTGGACTAAAAATGTTGGCGTTCTCGTCCTGGACTTGGGGACGTAAATTACAAGTACCCAAGAAGTCGGAGTGGGTTCGCCTGATGGCGATGGACACTGGTAATAGGGAAAAATAATCCACACGCAAAAATCAGTTCAATACACTAGAATAGTGGTTCTCAATCGGTGGGGAATTCCTCCAGGGGGGTATTTTAGGGTTTCCAGGGGGATTGGGTCGGTCTCCCTGGTCTAGGGATTACACGACTTTCTCCGCAATCCCATATACTCTCGTGAGTAACGTGACGTGCGCGAGAATCGGTAGCGGTTCTCTCCGCGTCGGTAACTTACGGGGTATGTGAGCCGGTCGCTAAGAAAGCAATGGCAAACTATTGAGCGTAATCTTGCCAAGAAATCAACAATCAGCTGAAAGATGCTGATGTTGACAGCGATGTCCTGTAAAGGATATGCGAACCAAAAAAAATTGGCAGACTCAAACTGATTTCAGCACCACAGAAAACGCGATCGTCCCCCTTTCTTGAATTATGTGTGAGCGTGTGGGTGTGTGAGCGTGTGTGTGTGTGTGTGTGTGTGTGGTGTGTGTGTGTGTGTGGTGTGTGTGTGTGTGTGTGTGTGTGTGTGTGCGTGCGTGCGTGCGTGCGTGCGTGCGTGCTAGGCTTAAGTTCAAACCGAGCTGACGCAAAAACAAGAAACAGAAATTAGAGGCATTGACATGGAGGTCTGGGTGCGACTGATGAGACATTTAAGAATGTGATCATGTAATATTGATGATAATGATAATAATAATATTGATTAACTGACATCATTGTTTTATATATTGATTCCTCTATAGTTAAAAGGAAGCAGCTTAGTCGTGTAAGTATACTAGATGTGTGGGTGCGCGCGAACACACACAAACACACATTTATGTCTGCGTGTCTGTCTGTCTGTCTGTCGGTCGGTCGGTCGGTCGGTCGGTCTGTCTGTCTGTCTGTCTGTCTGTCTGTCTGTCTGTCTGTCTGTCTGTCTGTCTGTCTGTCTGTCTGTCTGTCTGTCTGTCTGCCTGTCTGTCTGCCTGCCTGCCTGCCTGCCTGTCTGTCTGTCTGTCTGTCTGTCCTAACAAACATGATAGAAAATTGGCACCAGATTATAAACAACAGTCTATGTGGAACTGTGTTTATCGATTTCAGGAAAGCATTTGATATGATAGACCATGTTATTTTAATTTTTAAAAACTAGAGACAATGAAAACCTGCCCTAATGTAGTGATTATAATAACATCTTTTCTATCAGAAATAAAGCAAGTAGTATCACACAATAAATCTATGTCTCAAACCACTACCTTCAATATTGGAGTACGGCAAGGCTTTATTCTCTCCCCCCCCCCCCCCCCGCCCATTCGAAATCGAAAAGTCAGTAAATCCTGACGCAGAAGACGAGAGAAACTAAACCCGCACACCGAACCACCACAATTATAAACAACGCTACCACAGCAGGTTGAACGAGGTGGACATTTTTTTTTTTTTTTAAGTTTTTTTTTTTTTTTTTTTTTTTTTTACAAATAGGATAGGATCGGATAATATATTTCTGATGACAAACTTTTGGAATCTAAATCCCGAGTGAAGACCAGCATTACAGTCAATAACGTGCCTGAACATAAAGAGAAGCAGATCTTGAATGTAAAGGATGGAAGATACCATCGGGCAGGTCACCCCGGTCAAACAGATACACAGGCGGCTGGCATGGATTGGCAACAACAGACACAAGGACAACACAGAGGTCAGCATGGCTGAATGAACAAGAGCACTCGCTCTTAAACTTCCGATGTGCCGATGCCGAAGTAGCGGGTTCAACCTCTACGCCGATCAGTTGGACTAAAATGTTGACTTCTCGTCCAAGACTTGGGGACGTAAATTACGAGTACCTCAGAAGTCAGAATGGGTTCGCTTGATGGCGAGGGACACTGGTAATAGGGACAGCTAATTCACACGCAAAAGTCAGTCCAGTGCACTAGAAGTAGTAGAACAAGTATGAACTACGCTTGAATTTAAAGCGCGAGAACAAAACAATGACAAAAACAACAACACACTCAGGCAATCTGTATGTATCTGATATTACACCAAGTTATATTTCTCTTGCTGGGGCTGGCGAATCTGAAAATGGATCTGCTTAGTGTTCCTATCTCGACCATGCCACGTGGCAAAGCCATCCAAGTATTTACTTCTCGGTCTTCCCCTTGATCTCTTCCCTTCGATCTTGCCAGTTGTCACCAAGTTCTCCAATTAATTTCTTCATATAACATGCCCCAAAAATGTTGACTGTCCACGTCTAATGTCTCTAATCAGTTTACGATCTTCATTTGTTTCTTTAAGAACTTGTTCATTGGTTTTTCTGTCTGTCTATGGTATTCTTTGCATTTTCCTCAGAAACCACACTCCCACAGCCATCAGCTGTTTTTCAACTTGTGATTCTTCTTCTTCTTCTTTTCGTTCATCCGGAGTGTTTTTTTAGATGTGATTGCGGTGTGTTTGTTATGCGCCCTTGGGCCGAAACCCGTAGGCCAACACATCCGACAACAGCGTGCTTTTTGACCAGGTAGCATTCCTGGGAGACTCACTTTTGTGGTGCCATCTACAACCCAGCTGGCCAAGTTAGAACGGTCGAAGACAACGGTCATCCCTCAGAGGAAGGCAGGGACAGTCCATAGTATTTTCCGCCATCCAAGCCTACTTCCATATCTGCAGGGCCGACACATAGCGCCCTGGTCCTGGGCTTACCGAGGGAATCGTCACGTCCTGCTCATGGCTGCTTTAAATCCTCACTTCAACATATTGGGCGTTCCTTCACCACGGGCCGCTCCCGCACAAACCAGGCCAGTCTGCAGACGGTATCCACTCAGCGAGTTTTCGGTTCGGACATGTGCTTGTCTCTGTGCCCTTCAGAGCTGTTCCAGGCACGAAGGACATTAGGAGAACTACCTTGTCAGAGCTGTTCCGAGCAAGAGCGGCATTCGGAAACAAGGTAGATTTTCCTAGCACGAGGGAAGACTAGTTAGAGCTTTTCCGGTCACGAAAGACATTTCACTCGGACGTAGTTGCGTAGTGCCATTTTTATTTTGCCGCCCGTAGGCTGACACTTCCGGCTTCAGCGGGCATTTTTAATGAGGTTAGCCTTCCTCAGGTTCGAGACAAGTTACACTCTTATTTCGACTTCCACACAGCAAGCTTTTCCTTTGGTCTGCCACGTAATGGATTCGCAAGCCAGGCGTTCCATTTCGTGTCATCGAGACAATTTTCCACCTTTGACTACACTCACTCCATGAGTATGGTTACAGACTATCTACGGGACTTTCGACCGAGGTGTTTTTCCACCTTTTTTTCTCGCTCACGAGGTAGGCTACATGTGCTGCCGGCTCAGCACCTTACCTCCGTGCGTCTGTGGGCGAATAACGGTCAGGCCCTTTCATCCGGGGATATCTCATATCCCCCAGCTAAGAGCCATCGAGCGAGTATCTGCGCCGAGCATGTAGCGTGCTCAGCACTTCATCACAATTTTGATGTAGGTTTGTGTCGGCCAGGCTCTCACTTCCGAGAGTTTATGGCTTAGAGACGTTCAGCCATACACCTCGGATGGGAGCCTTAGAGGTTATGTCCGGACTGAGATTTTTGGGATCGTTTGAATGATTTTGACTGCTTTCCTCAGTCACCTGCAGAGCAGCAGGTTGTGTCTCTCTTAGTCTGGTCCCTATCCCACGAGCCGTCCGATATGTAGTTTTCATCCATCGGCAAGCACATGGGGTCGGTGGGACACGCAAGCACCCCCACCACGGCAAGGTGGAGACACATCGGGGGAGCAACTTGTGATTCGATTATTGTTACTTAAATGCCATATTTCTGGATATGTCTACGCAGCTAAAGAACCTCTTATTTGGTATCCAGGAGCAAAGGAAATAGAGGAATACCTAAAAGCACACGGAGAAGAGAAATAGAGACAGCAATGAATGATATTGGGAGGACATGGGCGGAGCTGCAGGAGGTAGCTAGGGATGGAACGGCTTGGGGTGGGCTGATTGACATTCTATGCACCATAGAAGGATGAAAGGCTAAAGAAGAAGATGACGAAGAAGTAGAAGAAGGAGGGAGAGAAGCGGGAGAAGATGACATCTTGTAGTTACACGTTAATCTGAGTTGATCAATAAGAGAGATTACAACACATACGTGCTATGTCCTCATTTTCAACAACCAGCGAAAAGTCCCAATACTGTTACACGTTAACTCTGTGTAAATAGATATAATAATAATAAACATCATGTTAAAAACCACATTGCGCAACTTAACATTGTTTCTACTATTATTTCACGTCATTGTGATTTGTTTGTAAAGTGCCGCGTATAGTTTATTTTACCAATACACCAATGTCCTTAGAGACCGCGGCCTGTACTTTAGGACTAACTCCCCTATTCAGTGTGTAACCACGACCTGTTCTTTGTGACCCACTATTCTATTCAGTGTGTAACCACGACCTGTACTCTGTGACCCACTATTCTATCTAGTGTGTAACCATGACCTGTTCTTTGTGACCCACTATTCTATCCAGTATGTAACCACGACCTGTTCTTTGTGACCCACTATTCTATCCAGTGTGTAACTGCGACCTGTTCTTTGTGACCCACTATTCTATCCAGTGTGTAACCACGACCTGTACTTTGTGACCCACTATTCTATCTAGTGTGTAACCATGACCTGTTCTTTGTGACCCACTATTCTATTCAGTGTGTAACCACGACCTGTTCTTTGTGACCCACTATTCTATCCAGTGTGTAACCGCGACCTGTTCTTTGTGACCCACTATTCTATCCAGTGTGTAACCGTGACCTGTACTTTGTGACCCACTATTCTATCTAGTGTGTAACCGCGACCTGTACTTTGTGACCCACTATTCTATCCAGTGTGTAACCACGACCTGTACTCTGTGACCCACTATTCTATCCAGTGTGTAACCACGACCTGTACTCTGTGACCCACTATTCTATCCAGTGTGTAACCACGACCTGTTCTTTGTGACCCACTATTCTATCCAGTGTGTAACCGCGACCTGTTCTTTGTGACCCACTATTCTATCCAGTGTGTAACCACGACCTGTACTTTGTGACCCACTATTCTATCCAGTGTGTAACCACGACCTGTTCTTTGTGACCCACTATTCTATCTAGTGTGTAACCGTGACCTGTTCTTTGTGGCCCACTATTCTATCCAGTGTGTAACCGCGACCTGTACTTTGTGACCCACTATTCTATCCAGTGTGTAACCGTGACCTGTACTTTGTGACCCACTATTCTATCTAGTGTGTAACCGCGACCTGTACTTTGTGACCCACTATTCTATCCAGTGTGTAACCACGACCTGTACTTTGTGACCCACTATTCTATCCAGTGTGTAACCGTGACCTGTTCTTTGTGACCCACTATTCTATCCAGTGTGTAACCGTGACCTGTACTTTGTGACCCACTATTCTATCCAGTGTGTAACCGCGACCTGTACTTTGTGACCCACTATTCTATCCAGTGTGTAACCGCGACCTGTACTTTGTGACCCACTATTCTATCTAGTGTGTAACCGCGACCTGTACTTTGTGACCCACTATTCTATCCAGTGTGTAACCGTGACCTGTACTTTGTGACCCACTATTCTATCCAGTGTGTAACCGTGACCTGTACTTTGTGACCCACTATTCTATCCAGTGTGTAACCGTGACCTGTACTTTGTGACCCACTATTCTATCCAGTGTGTAACCGTGACCTGTACTTTGTGACCCACTATTCTATCCAGTGTGTAACCGTGACCTGTACTTTGTGACCCACTATTCTATTCAGTGTGTAACCATGACTTGTTCTTTGTGACCCACTATTCTATCCAGTGTGTAACCGGGACCTGTTCTTTGTGACCCACTATTCTATCCAGTGTGTAACCGTGACCTGTTCTTTGTGACCCACTATTCTATCCAGTGTGTAACCGCGACCTGTACTTTGTGACCCACTATTCTATCTAGTGTGTAACCATGACCTGTTCTTTGTGACCCACTATTCTATCTAGTGTGTAACCGCGACCTGTACTTTGTGACCCACTATTCTATCCAGTGTGTAACCGCGACCTGTTCTTTGTGACCCACTATTCTATCCAGTGTGTAACCGTGACCTGTACTTTGTGACCCACTATTCTATCTAGTGTGTAACCACGACCTGTACTTTGTGACCCACTATTCTATCCAGTGTGTAACCACGACCTGTACTTTGTGACCCACTATTCTATCCAGTGTGTAACCACGACCTGTACTTTGTGACCCACTATTCTATCTAGTGTGTAACCGTGACCTGTTCTTTGTGACCCACTATTCTATCCAGTGTGTAACCGTGACCTGTACTTTGTGACCCACTATTCTATCTAGTGTGTAACCGCGACCTGTACTTTGTGACCCACTATTCTATCCAGTGTGTAACCGTGACCTATACTTTGTGACCCACTATTCTATCCAGTGTGTAACCATGACCTGTATTTTGTGACCCACTATTCTATCCAGTGTGTAACCGCGACCTGTACTTTGTGACCCGCTATTCTATCCAGTGTGTAACCGCGACCTGTGCTTTGGGACTAACTCCTCTATTCAGTGTGTAACCGCGACCTGTTCTTTGTGACCCACTATTCTATCCAGTGTGTAACCGTGACCTATACTTTGTGACCCACTATTCCATCCAGTGTGTAACCGTGACCTGTACTTTGTGACCCACTATTCTATCCAGTTTGTAACCGTGACCTGTACTTTGTGACCCACTATTCTATCCAGTGTGTAACCGTGACCTGTACTTTGTGACCAACTATTCTATCCAGTGTGTAACCGCGACCTGTACTTTGTGACCCATTATTCTATCCAGTGTGTAACCGTGACCTGTACTTTGTGACCCACTCTTCTATCCAGTGTGTAACCGCGACCTGTACTTTGTGACCCACTATTCTATCCAGTGTGTAACCGTGATCTGTTCTTTGTGACCCACTATTCTATTCAGTGTGTAACCGCGACCTGTACTTTGTGACCCACTCTTCTATCCAGTGTATAACCGTGATCTGTACTTTGTGACCCACTCTTCTATCCAGTGTGTAACCGCGACCTGTACTTTGTGACCCACTATTCTATCCAGTGTGTAACCGCGACCTGTACTTTGTGACCCACTATTCTATCCAGTGTGTAACCGTGACCTGTACTTTGTGACCCACTCTTCTATCCAGTGTGTAACCGCGACCTGTACTTTGTGACCCATTATTCTATCCAGTGTGTAACCGCGACCTGTACTTTGTGACCCACTATTCTATCCAGTGTGTAACTGTGATCTGTACTTTGTGACCCACTATTCTATCCAGTGTGTAACCGTGACCTGTACTTTGTGACCCACTATTCTATCCAGTGTGTAACCGTGACCTGTACTTTGTGACCCACTATTCTATCCAGTGTGTAACCGTGACCTGTACTTTGTGACCCACTATTCTATCCAGTGTGTAACCGCGACCTGTACTTTGTGACCCACTATTCTATCCAGTGTGTAACCGCGACCTGTACTTTGTGACCCACTATTCTATCCAGTGTGTAACCGCGACCTGTACTTTGGGAACCACTCGTCTATCCAGGCCGGCGCTTGTGGCAAACGGCTAGTGAACGCTATTCGCAACCTTACATTCAGGTGCAGGCGTTTTGGAAGCAGACCATCTTGTGTTTATTTTTAACAATTGTAACAGCATCAGTCGTTCAGAAAACAATGGCAAACTACTGAAGATAAACTTGCCTTGTAAACCACAAACAGCCAAGAAATTTTAGGGTTGATTCCCACGTCCTGTACGGACATACAACTAACGCCTATCCAGCATGCAACACTGACCTCTCGCTAACGTAACTGCAGTATCGAAGCTTAAAGGTGTTGCAATGACAGTACTGTCCTTTGTTTCATCAGAATGAAACTCCAGTTTTCGGAGATGCTTCTCCGCTGCGTCGAAAGAGTGTGTACGTTCGGGAGACTATGAAAGAACTGAAGGAAGAGCACGACCAGGACACACTTGCTGCGGATAACTCCAGAGGGGTAACTGTGGTTGTACTTCTTGAAACCATCATAACTACCACCAAGTGCTATGTCGATAAGTGTAGGCGGAAATTGAAATATTGGAATAATTTTACTGTTATTTTGAATATTACAGTTCCTGTTTTATGCTCTTCTGTAAAAATTAGTGTTCATCTTAGCCTTTACATTGGGGAACAAGGGCAAAAGGAGGAAGAGGAGGAGAAGAAGAAGAAGAAGAAGAAGAAGAAGAAGAAGAAGAAGAAGAAGAAGAAGAAGAAGAAGAAGAAGAAGAAGAAGAAGAAGAAGAAGAAGAAGAAGAAGAAGAAGAAGAAGAAGAAGAAGAAGAAAGCATCTATTAGTCAGAATTACACTTTAATTGTGTGTAATTAAATATAATTATGATGATTTTAAGCAATTTGACTCAATATTATGTAATCTAAAGTTGTGGCTTTTTGTTCCCGCGTTTCCATCCTGTTTCAGGATATTGCGGTCAACACCATCATCTTTTAGTTGTATGTTGATTCCTAGGCTAGATTACGCTCATTAGCACGCCACGACTTTCTGAGCGACCGGCTCCATACTCTCATAAGTCACTGGCGCGACTCGAACCACTTCTAATTCTCGTGCGCTCACGTCAACCACGAGAGTATTCGGGGTTAACGGAGAAAGCTGCTAACCTCTCGGCCAGGGAGCCGGCTTGTGGCTTGTGTGTTTAAATTCACCAAGGGAAATAATTGCTGTGAACATCTTCCAATTCTTCACATCCTCAACAATTCACAGTAGTTAAACATTCACAGAAATCCTGTAATTTTTCAAGGATCATAATCTCCACACACAAAATAGTTAGTTGCATATCCTTTACAGGACGTAGCAGTCAACTCTGGCATTTTTTTTGGTTTTTTTTTTTTGCTGTTTGTGATTCCTGGACAAGTTTACGTTCAGTAGTTTGCCCTTGCTGTTTGAACGACCGGCACTCATACCATTATATGAAAACCAACGCAAGGCGGTCTGCTTCCAAATCGCCTGCAGCTGTGTTTCAAACGTGGTGAGCGGGATTACGCATTGAGTCCGTAACACCTTCACCACAGAACCGGACTCCAAACACATGGTTTAAATCACAATAAAAGGAACTACCCCATTATATCAGAGGTAACTTACGGAGTATGTGAGCCGGCCGCTCAGAAAGCAATGGCAAACTACTGAGCGTAATCTTGCCAAGAAAGCAATGGCAAACCACTGAGCGTAATCTTGCCAAGAAATCAACAATCAGCTGAAAGATGCTGATGTTGACATCGATGTCCTGTAAAGGATATGCAAACATTTGTATTGACATATTGCGCTGCTCAGTCGAACATTTGAAGACTCGCAATCTTGACAATAGAATCGGATAAATGGACATGAAGTTGTTATTCATCACTAAAATTTGTGGCTGTCTGCAAAAAATAATCTTGAACAACAATGATTTTTTAATTCACTGTGATTTCTAACACCATTAAGTAATGCTACTCAAGTGTATTAACGACTGTCTTTGAGTTCAATGAATCAGCCGAGTTACACCAGACGGCAGTTTACACGTTGTATTCGGACTTCAATGAATTAAGTTAATCAGGCGTCAGTTTATAAATTGTATTTGAATTCACTGAATCAATCAAGTTAGGCCAGACGTCAGCTTATGAATTGTTTTTGAATTCACTGCATCAAAAAAGTTGCATTAGAAGTTAGTTCATACGCTGTATTTGAATTCAATGAATTTAGTTACATCAGACCTCAGTTTATAAATTGTCTTTGAATTCAGTAAATCAATCAAGTTACACCAGAAGTTAGTTCATACGTTGTATGTGAATTCAATGAATTACGTTACATCAGATGTCACTTTATAAATTGTATTTGAATTCACTTTAAAAAGGCCTTACAAGTCGGGATTATCGACTTCATTGCATCTGGTTTTATCGCATATAGCTCGGTCTTTTTCCGCAGGGCGACCTCCAAGAAAAATGCACTCGGGAACCGAAAAACGTAGCCCGGAATCGAACCCACAACCTTCGGAGCACGAGGCAGACGGCTTGGCCACTTCGCCACGGATTCGCTGACTCAATCTAGTTAATCAGTTCATAGTTTTTACATTGTCCCTGAATTCACTGAATCAATTAAGCTAATCAGACACCAGCGTATACACAGTATTTGAATTCACTGAATCAATCAATTTAATTAGAAATCAAATTAAACATTATATTTGAATTCACTTAATCAATTAAGTTAATCAGACACGAACTTATACGCAGTAATCGAATTCACTGAATCAATCAATTTAATTAGACGTAAATTTAAACATTATATTTGAATTCACTGAATCAACCAAGCAGCGCCAGACGCCAATTCAGACGCTGTATTTGTGTTCATGTCCGAACTATTTCAGAGTTATTTCGCCAGTCGCCGAGACTACATCGAAGGCAGAGAGAACCTCAGAAATGTGTTTCTGAAAGAGATCGAAAAGCGCCAAAATGAGTACATGAGTTATAGGAATGCCTTCATGGGTAATATACTTGTTTGTCTTGCACGTGAATCGCTTGTTTATTATACTGTATTTGTTACTGAGTAGCGAACCTGACAGACAGGCATTCTCTCTCGTCAACTGGATAAATGACACTGCCGGTTGCCTATCTATAAAGAAGGCACCAGAATGATCGTAATATTTGCAGACACCAGGATCGTATCCAACTTTGAGAAGAAACTATCTACTCTTTCAAACACAAAGGTGGACCCCCAAACACTCTACAGATTAACAGAAAGCAGAAGTGTGCTAATGTCGTAGGGTCTCGCCAGGCTGTGATAGTGCCGGGCCTCCCATATGGAAAGGGTCAACCTAACGCTAATGTTGGTTACCTTCTCCTATTACGTGGAATGGAGCACAGAGGAATATGGTACGAGCTATTGGCCCAACACACCTGTAACTTAACATTCTACAGTGAAGCGCCGAAGGGGTCCTTAACAATAACCCAAAACAAAACCCCAAAAAAATCAAAACAAATCGCCATTATGGAGATAGAATTAACTGAACATGCATCCATCCTTAATAGCCTTCACGGATTCTCAGTCAACATCTAATCTGAGAATGGAGGCGGAGGTAGTCACTGCGGCGTTCCCCTGGTCGGAGGACAAACAGCACAGGCACGTCGTGACTGTAACAGACTCACAAAGTCTGGTGAGAAAGGTGAAGACAGGCATGCTTCGGGCAGAGTGGCAGGCTTCCATTCAACACTAAAAAATAGAGAGCATCCGTTGGATGTTCCCCCCAGGACATGCTGGTATCATGGGCAACGAGCAGGGGGACAGATTGGCTGGGTCTGCACCCTTTGGTGGGGTACTGGGTATTGGTGCAGATGTCGTGGCCTTTTGGGATCGTGTGTATTGTGCCGATATATGGGCATATCGTCACGGCTTGGAGAGAATGATGCTGAAGAGAGTGACCACAGGGTCT
Source organism: Cepaea hortensis (assembly GCA_963921405.1). NCBI lineage: Eukaryota > Metazoa > Mollusca > Gastropoda > Stylommatophora > Helicidae > Cepaea > Cepaea hortensis. The sequence continues at coordinate 86,119,249 of OY992890.1, forward strand.
GGCTGAGAGAATAATGCTGAAGAGAGTGACCACAGGGTCTGGCTGAGAGAATAATGCTGAAGAGAGTGACCACAGGGTCTGGCTGAGAGAATAATGCTGAAGAGAGTGACCACAGGGTCTGGCTGAGAGAATGATGCTGAAGAGAGTGACCACAGGGTCTGGCTGAGAGAATAATGCTGAAGAGAGTGACCACAGGGTCTGGCTGAGAGAATGATGCTGAAGAGACTCCAAGCAAAGGCCAGACGAACATATAATTATACTGCTACTGGTACCATTAGTATTGGGACTCTTCGCTGGCTATTAAAAATAAGGATGCAGTAGGTATGGGAATGTCCTGAGTGCTGTGATGTTGGTTCTTGACTCAACTCATTCTCAATCAGAGGATATATGCCCACACGTTTCGACCGCGAAGGAGACACTGGAGGGGATCTAATATTTTCGCAAAATCCGATGCCATTCATCGAGGAATCTATGGACACCAACAACCAAACATAAATTACAGTGGTTAATATAATGATAGAAGAACGTGACTATCAGAATATACAACCTAGCAAATAAAGATCCAGCACTTTCAAGTATGGGCATTACTGACACAAACTGCATAATAGTTCAATACTTTATTAGCCGCCCAGAAAGATTGGAATATCCAGATACTGCCAACAGAGGAGATTAAATAGAGACTTGGAAAAATAGATTGTAATTTCCATCTAATTAATAAACTAGGTCACAAAACCAGCTTCTATTCTAAATCTGGCAAAGTGGTCGACTTCATTGAACCGGTTTGTATCCCATAGGGCTCTGTCTCTTTCCTCAAGGCGTTCTGCCGAAAGCTGCCCACAAAGATGGTGTAATATTCCCACTCCAGGCTTGTCAGTCTGTACAGGAGACATCCTCCACAACATTGATTGCCTTGTGCAAGAACAATTAGCATTCAGTGACAACAGACCTGTACATCCTGTGATGAATAGTAAGCTATTGCCTCGTGGGAATTATAAACAAGCTGTTAGGGATAGATTTTCGATGCGAAAAATACTGTAATAATAAATAAACAAGATATGGCAGCATGGAAATAGTGGAGGAAAGTCTAAACACAGCTTTACTGCTGGCAGCCACTGCGTCATTCCAAGAGGGGCAAGGAAAATTTACAAACCCTAGTGGACTGAATAATGTCCTCATATCGCTCAGAAGTACGGTTTGCCGCCCTACATTATATCATTCAGTAGTATGTAGTTCTTTCGCCCCACATCTGCCCCTATTTCCTTCAGTAGTGTATTTGTTTTTGTTATTTACCCACCCCACCTCACCCCTAATGTTCTTGGGGGTGGAGTGCACCAGGGGTAACGGAGCCCACCTCAAGCAGACTAAGTTCGTCTCAGTGATAATTGTTCGGAGTTTTCACAAACGCAAAAAAAGGGTGTGGGGGATAGTTTTGTCTCATTGATCATGTGGTAGTGGTTCCGAAGAATAGCCTTCTAGAACAAGGGCGAGAAACTGGGATGACCAGTGTGGTAAAAGTTGCGCAGGTTAACCACCTCTGGCTAGAGCAGACTAAATTGTCCTTCACCCGTACTTTAATATAATTATAAATATTTATAATTTAGGAAAGCTGATGTTTGTGATGCTTTTGATGTCAATGATGTATGTGATAAGTTGTCTTTATATCTTAGCTTCTCTTAAAACATTTTGATTACCCAGTATGGTTGTGTTGAAGTACGGGAGTCTCCGAGCGAATTTGTCAAACCGTCTGTTTCGCGCTTCAAAGGTTATCAGTTTGTTTCTGGGCTACATCTTTCGGTTCACGAGTGCATTTTTCTCAGAGACTCCCGGGGATTGTCGCTGGAACTATGGAGTTCGTGCTTTGTGCGATGCTTTCGGCAGGTCGCCCCGCAGAAAGAGACCGAGTCATATGGGATAAAATCCGGTGCAATGAAGTCGATCCTCTCGACTTTTAAGATTTTTTAAAAATTGTTGTTGAAGGACATTTGAGCATTCTTCAACAAAAGCACATCTCTGAGGTCTCGGGGTGTTTATTTGCATGTTCACTAGCTGCCCAGGTTTCACAGCCATATGTTAAAACTGGTTCTATGTAACCTGAAAGAGAGCCGTGGTCAGTAGGGCCGAATGTATAAGAACGTTCGCTCTTAAACTCCCGATGTGCTGATGATGAGGTAGCTGGTTCAACCTCTCCACTGACCAGTTGGACTAAAATGTTGACTTCACGTCCTTGACTTGGGAACGTGCATTACAAGTGCCCCAGAAGTGAGAGTGGTTTCTCCTGATGGCGAGGGACGTACGCAAAAATCAATTTAGTGCGGAAGAAGTAGAAGCACACGTATGGACTACGTTTGATTTCAAATCGAGCGAACGCGTAAAAACAAAAAGAAATGGAAGAGATATTTATCAAACGTCCAATAACAGGGTTTATTGTCTCAGATGTACTGTTATTGCATGTGTAATTCTGTTACGCCGGACTCCCTGGCGAAGGTGTTAAGGACGCTGTTCGTTGTCCCGTACACCCACGTTCGAAACACAGCTGTGCGAGATTTGGTAACAGATCTCATCGCGCTGGTGTCTTACGGAAAAGTATGTGAGCTGGTCGTTCAGAGATAAATGGCAAACTACTGAACGTAAAACTTGCCAAGACATCAACAGAAGCTGAAAAATGCTGGTGTTTACTGCAATGCCCCGTAAAAAAGGATATGCAAAACAAAACACACACACACACACACACACACACACACACACACACACACATTCTGTTACACGCGCATCTAGGTCCTTGTAGGTCCCAAGAGTGCAAGCATTCTGCTGGGATAATCCTTGTGTGGTGTGTGCGGGGAGACTGAGGCACATATGAAATATCCAAGTGCACTGTAAGTGATTCTTTACAGTCGTTCAGTAGTACAGCCGTGCTTTAATTTCACAGCTGTGCTTTAATTTCACAGCTGAACTTTGATTTCACAGCTGTACGTTGACTCCACCGCCGTGCTTTGACGTCATAGCCATACTTTACAGCTGTACTTTGACTTCACAGCTGTACTTTGACTTCACAACTGTACTTTGACTTCACAGATAGACTTTGACTTCACAGCTGTGCGTTGACTTCACAGTCGTACTTTGAATTCACAGCTGTACTTTGATTCACCGCCATACTTTGACTTCACATCCGTGCTTTGACTTCACAGATGTACTTTGACTTCACAGCTGTACTTTGACTTCACAGCTGTACTTTGACTTCACATCTTTACTTTAAGTTCACAGCTGTACTTTGACTTCACGGCTGTACTTTGACTTCGCAGCCATGCTTTGACTCCACAGCCGTACTTTGACTTCACATCTGTAGTTTGACTTCACAGTTGTACTTTGACTTAACAGCTGTGCATTGACTTCACAGATTCATAGCTGTACTTTGACTTCACAGCTGTGCTTTGACTTCACAGCTGAGACTCGCGAACTAGAAAACAAGTGCCGCCAAATCTCCTTGACAATGCCGATTGCAGCACAGAGGCGGCTCATGGGGGAACACATCACAGCTCGCCGGATAACTCCTAGTGACAACAAACAGGCTGCCAGATCGCTCAACCCGGTAAGTTTTCCCTCCTCGTACAACATAGTCTGGTGGCTAGACGCTGGCTGGCCTGTCTGGGGGTTATGGGGTCTAACCCTTATTGAGGTGGATGTATAAAAATTGACCTGGGTTCCCAGGTAAAATGGGTATCAGGAAATTATTTGGTAGTAAATGTGACTGGTGGGATACAGACCACATCACCCTCGACCGGTGATTGGTCTATAGAAATATGGACCCAAAGCCATATGTTCAGTACGCCTTGGGTGTGTAAATGGGTCCTTTACTGTTTTTAGTATAGAACATATCTATAGAATATGTCACGTCTTAGTTAGATATGATTGAGCTACCGTGTGATAGTAAACGGTACTACCTGCTTCTGTTAGCGCCGAATGTTGCACGACGCTTACCAAATCCGACACCCCATATTGTGCCAACGGCTTCAGGCGGAGGAGCGCAATTGGGAGGGCACAAGCCTTATCCTAGTGCGAGGAAATGCAACCTAAAGACTGAATGTCATGGCAGGGCAGGCCAGGCCCTAAACCTTGGTTGGCAACTGGTCCAGGATCGAAGCTCGGATAGGCGGACAGTTAGAGCATTGCTTTACTGATACGGCAGCTTCTGCAGCTTGTCTTGTTCCAGACGTATTGGTGTTACCTTTCCTCTGCAGTACACTAGACAGGCCGAGAGAGGGATCGTGCTGCATTGGTAACACACGGTCTCTAAATTCAGCCCAGGCTTTGTGTTATGGAGAGGTATAACTCCATTTTACAAACTATCATCTGTCAAGACGACAAGGTGCCAGTAAATATCTATAGAAAATAGCCATACAATTTCTAAAGAAAATATCTATGGAAAATATCTATAGAATAATTAACAAGCAATTATAAAGAATAGAGGCACTGTATATACAGAAGAATATGTCGTATTTCTTTTTCATCAAATACAGATGTTCTATAAAAACTGGGAATGAAAATAGAGTTGATGGAAGAAATAAAAGAGGCAAGTAAAATATTTCGGCCAGGTTAAAAGACATAAAAGACATAACACTCTTGTACAGGGTGTTTGTAAAGTCTCATTACACTTTGTATGTAGAACAATTTTGAACAATTAAGTACATGACGTCATCAAAAATGTGCTAAAAAATTCATTAAATTAGTTACAATAGTCACTGCTATTGTCTAACGCTGTTTTCGGGAAGCGGGAAAGTACCAATGAAATATTCACTATAACTTATTCAACAAATCTCTAACCGTGATGCGATGAGGAGGTTGTTTATCAAAAAATCTTGCTATAAATTATTGAACAACCATCCGTGTGTATCGACCGCCATTTCGAAACACTTGTTGTTAAGCCAAAATAATTCTTACTTCCGTTGATAACACCATTCTGTTTGGAGTGCAAATAATTACTCTAGCAGACGACAGCCACTCGCTGCATATTGCTGCACGATGGACTGTGGAGCACATTTTTTTGTTGTACTTCACCTTGTACACCTTGTACTTCATATTTCAAAATGGTTCTGCATACAAAGTGTAGTGAGAATTTACAAACATCCTGTAGAAACCATACCGAGGGGTAAAGCTGATGCAGGCGAGCAAGAGGTAGACAGCGTTACAAGTGAGATGATAACATCAAGAGATGGATGAACAGCTGTCTGAGAGTTATGTGCAATCAAGGCGAGAGACAGTGTTAGAGATCCATTGCAGCCAACCTTTATTGTGGAGATGGCACCTGATTCATTGATAGAAAATGTGCCAGGGATAGTAAGTGGTGGTCCTTATGAAATTAACTTAAGTTATGCTGATGACACTATCTTGATAGCAACAAGTCAACACGTTTTTCGAAGTAGTCACCACTGTGTTCAATGCAAGTCCTCCAGCACTGATAAAGTGCTTAAATTCCTGTAGAAAAAAATTCTCTGGAGTCACTACTCTGTGTGCCTAACCCGGTCGTGAACAGTCTGTCACAGAAGTCACGCCGTTTTGAAACGTCCTACTCCACTCACTACACATGCTGGACTGACAGGCACGCATCACCATACTGGACCTTCATTCGCCGTTGAATTTCTATAGGTTTCACCCCTTCACTAATTTAAAAAAAAAAAATGGATAACAAAATGCTGCCCCTCGTTCGTGCATGTCAAAAGTGAGGCGGCCATCTTTAAACTGTCCTTATGACGCCACTATGTTCTTCTACACCATGATGTCACGTGCTTGACTTCCTTATCAACACCATTGACACCATTATCAACAATATTGACAGGTTACAAGACAATGGCATAGTTATTGTAATTTATATCACACTTTTAAGGTTTTGATTTGAATACGCCTCGTTGAACAAATTTCTTTCTGTGTACTTAGAACCATTTTTTGCAAATATGATTGTGAAACCTGGACAGCAAGTAAACAAGCAAATAAATACAGCGAGGCCCAAGACATGTGCTTTTCTAGAAGAATGCTGAAATGTCTTTCAACAGCCATAATTACTTATCTAAATGTTTTAATAGAAGCTAAGACATAATGACAAATTGTCACATATATCAGAAACAAGCATTATGAGAAAGGAAAACTCTGGAGCATGTGACAATTGGAAAGATTTAGGGAAATAAATAGATTAAACGTCCGTGTATTACAGGGGACCATGCGAGGAGTAAAGAATAGTAGTATTGTCACTCGTCATGTGTGCCGTAAGAGGCGATTAAGGATAATTGGTCTAACTGGCTATCGTATAGCGTAATAAACTCTGGCGGCAAAATGTAACTAATCATGAACAGGACTACAACATGTAACCCAATTACGAGCAGGACTACAACATGTAACCCAGTCATGAGCTGGACTACAACATGGAACCAATCATGAGCAGGACTACAACATGTAACCCAGTCGTGAGCAGGACTACAACATATAACCAATCATGAGCAGGACTACAACATGTAACCAATCATGAGCAGGACTACAACATATAACCAATCATGAGCAGGACTACCACATGTAACCAATCATGAGCGGGGGGGGACTACAACATGTAACCAATCATGAGCGGGGGGACTACAACATGTAACCAATAATGAGCAGGATTACAACATGTAACCAATCATGAGCGGGAGGACTACAACATGTAACCAATCATGAGCAGGATTACAACATGTAACCAATCATGAGCGGGGGGATTACAACATGTAACCAATCATGAGCAGGACTACAACATGTAACCCAATCATGAGCGGGGGGACTACAACATGTAACCAATCATGAGCGGGGGGACTACAACATGTAACCCAATCATGAGCGGGGGGACTACAACATGTAACCAATCATGAGCAGGATTACAACATGTAACCAATCATGAGCGGGGGGGGGGGGGGACTACAACATGTAACCCAATCATGAGCGGGAGGACTACAACATGTAACAAATCATGAGCGGGGGGACTACAACATGTAACCCAATCATGAGCGGGGGGACTACAACATGTAACCAATCATGAGAGGGGGGAACTACAACATGTAACCCAATCATGAGCGGGGGGACTACAACATGTAACCAATCATGAGCAGGATTACAACATGTAACCAATCATGAGCGGGGGGACTACAACATGTAACCCAATCATGAGCGGGGGGACTACAACATGTAACCAATCATGAGCGGGGGGACTACAACATGTAACCCAATCATGAGCGGGGGGACTACAACATGTAACCAATCATGAGCAGGATTACAACATGTAACCAATCATGAGCGGGGGGACTACAAAATGTAACCAATCATGAGCAGGACTACAACATGTAACCAATCATGAGCAGGACTACAACATGTAACCAATCATGAGCGGGGGGATTACAACATGTAAACAATCATGATCGGGGGGACTACAACATGTAATCAATCATGAGCGGGGGGACTACAACATGTAACCAATCATGAGCGGGGGGACTACAACATGTAACCAATCATGAGCGGGGGGACTACAACATGTAACCAATCATGAGCGGGGGACTACAACATGTAACCAATCATGAGCGGGGGACTACAACATGTAACCAATCATGAGCGGGGGACTACAACATGTAACCAATCATGAGCAGAACTACAACATGTAACCAATCATGAGCAGGACTACAACATGTAACCAATCATGAACGGGGGGACTACAACATGTAACCAGTCATGAGCAGGACTACAACATGTAACCAATCATTAACGGGGGGACTACAACATGTAACCAGTCATGAGCAGGACTACAACATGTAACCAATCATTAACGGGGGGACTACAACATGTAACCAGTCATGAGCAGGACTACAACATGTAACCAGTCATGAGCAGGACTACAACATGTAACCAATCATGAGCAGGACTACAACATGTAACCAATCATTAACGGGGGGACTACAACATGTAACCAGTCATGAGCAGGACTACATGTAACCAATCATGAGCAGGACTACACCATGTAACCAGTCATGAGCAGGACTACAACATGTAACCAGTCATGAGCAGGACTACAACATGTAACCAATCATGAGCAGGACTACAACATGTAACCAGTCATGAGCAGGACTACCACATGTAACCCAATCATAAGCAGGACTACAACATGTAACCAATCATGAGCGGGGGGACTACAACATGTAACCCAATCAAGAGCGGGGGGACTACAACATGTAACCAATCATGAGCAGGATTACAACATGTAACCAATCATGAGCGGGGGGACTACAACATGTAACCCAATCATGAGCGGGGGGACTACAACATGTAACCAATCATGAGCGGGGGGACTACAACATGAAACCCAATCATGAGCGGGGGGACTACAACATGTAACCAATCATGAGCAGGATTACAACATGTAACCAATCATGAGCGGGGGGACTACAACATGTAACCCAATCATGAGCGGGGGGACTACAACATGTAACCAATCATGAGCGGGGGGACTACAACATGAAACCCAATCATGAGCGGGGGGACTACAACATGTAACCAATCATGAGCAGGATTATAACATGTAACCAATCATGAGCGGGGGGACTACAACATGTAACCAATCATGAGCAGGACTACAACATGTAACCAATCATGAGCAGGACTACAACATGTAACCAGTCATGAGCGGGGGGATTACAACATGTAACCAATCATGATCGGGGGGACTACAACATGTAATCAATCATGAGCGGGGGGACTACAACATGTAACCAATCATGAGCGGGGGGATTACAACATGTAACCCAATCACAATCATGAGCAGGACTACAACATGTAACCAATCATGAGCGGGGGGACTACAACATGTAACCAATCATGAGCGGGGGGACTACAACATGTAACCAATCATGAGCGGGGGGACTACAACATGTAACCAATCATGAGCAGGATTACAACATGTAACCAATCATGAGCGGGGGGATTACAACATGTAACCAATCATGAGCAGGACTACAACATGTAACCCAATCATGAGCGGGGGGACTACAACATGTAACCAATGATGAGCGGGGGGACTACAACATGTACCCCAATCATGAGCGGGGGGACTACAACATGTAACCAATCATGAGCAGGATTACAACATGTAACCAATCATGAGTGGGGGGGGGGGGGGACTACAACATGTAACCCAATCATGAGCGGGGGGACTACAACATGTAACCAATCATGAGCGGGGGGACTACAACATGAAACCCAATCATGAGCGGGGGGACTACAACATGTAACCAATCATGAGCAGGATTATAACATGTAACCAATCATGAGCGGGGGGACTACAACATGTAACCAATCATGAGCAGGACTACAACATGTAACCAATCATGAGCAGGACTACAACATGTAACCAGTCATGAGCGGGGGGATTACAACATGTAACCAATCATGATCGGGGGGACTACAACATGTAATCAATCATGAGCGGGGGGACTACAACATGTAACCAATCATGAGCGGGGGGATTACAACATGTAACCCAATCACAATCATGAGCAGGACTACAACATGTAACCAATCATGAGCGGGGGGACTACAACATGTAACCAATCATGAGCGGGGGGACTACAACATGTAACCAATCATGAGCGGGGGGACTACAACATGTAACCAATCATGAGCAGGATTACAACATGTAACCAATCATGAGCGGGGGGATTACAACATGTAACCAATCATGAGCAGGACTACAACATGTAACCCAATCATGAGCGGGGGGACTACAACATGTAACCAATGATGAGCGGGGGGACTACAACATGTACCCCAATCATGAGCGGGGGGACTACAACATGTAACCAATCATGAGCAGGATTACAACATGTAACCAATCATGAGTGGGGGGGGGGGGGACTACAACATGTAACCCAATCATGAGCGGGGGGACTACAACATGTAACCAATCATGAGCGGGGGGACTACAACATGTAACCCAATCATGAGCGGTGGGACAACAACATGTAACCAATCATGAGAGGGGGGACTACAACATGTAACCCAATCATGAGCGGGGAGACTACAACATGTAACCAATCATGAGCAGAACTACAACATGTAACCAATCATGAGCGGGGGGACTACAACATGTAACCAATCATGAGCAGGACTACAACATGTAACCAATCATGAACGGGGGGACTACAACATGTAACCAGTCATGAGCAGGACTACAACATGTAACCAATCATTAACGGGGGGACTACAACATGTAACCAGTCATGAGCAGGACTACAACATGTAACCAATCATTAACGGGGGGACTACAACATGTAACCAGTCATGAGCAGGACTACAACATGTAACCAGTCATGAGCAGGACTACAACATGTAACCAATCATGAGCAGGACTACAACATGTAACCAATCATTAACGGGGGGACTACAACATGTAACCAGTCATGAGCAGGACTACATGTAACCAATCATGAGCAGGACTACACCATGTAACCAGTCATGAGCAGGACTACAACATGTAACCAGTCATGAGCAGGACTACAACATGTAACCAATCATGAGCAGGACTACAACATGTAACCAGTCATGAGCAGGACTACCACATGTAACCCAATCATAAGCAGGACTACAACATGTAACCAATCATGAGCGGGGGGACTACAACATGTAACCCAATCAAGAGCGGGGGGACTACAACATGTAACCAATCATGAGCAGGATTACAACATGTAACCAATCATGAGCGGGGGGACTACAACATGTAACCCAATCATGAGCGGGGGGACTACAACATGTAACCAATCATGAGCGGGGGGACTACAACATGAAACCCAATCATGAGCGGGGGGACTACAACATGTAACCAATCATGAGCAGGATTACAACATGTAACCAATCATGAGCGGGGGGACTACAACATGTAACCCAATCATGAGCGGGGGGACTACAACATGTAACCAATCATGAGCGGGGGGACTACAACATGAAACCCAATCATGAGCGGGGGGACTACAACATGTAACCAATCATGAGCAGGATTATAACATGTAACCAATCATGAGCGGGGGGACTACAACATGTAACCAATCATGAGCAGGACTACAACATGTAACCAATCATGAGCAGGACTACAACATGTAACCAGTCATGAGCGGGGGGATTACAACATGTAACCAATCATGATCGGGGGGACTACAACATGTAATCAATCATGAGCGGGGGGACTACAACATGTAACCAATCATGAGCGGGGGGATTACAACATGTAACCCAATCACAATCATGAGCAGGACTACAACATGTAACCAATCATGAGCGGGGGGACTACAACATGTAACCAATCATGAGCGGGGGGACTACAACATGTAACCAATCATGAGCGGGGGGACTACAACATGTAACCAATCATGAGCAGGATTACAACATGTAACCAATCATGAGCGGGGGGACTACAACATGTAACCAATGATGAGCGGGGGGACTACAACATGTACCCCAATCATGAGCGGGGGGACTACAACATGTAACCAATCATGAGCAGGATTACAACATGTAACCAATCATGAGTGGGGGGGGGGACTACAACATGTAACCCAATCATGAGCGGGGGGACTACAACATGTAACCAATCATGAGCGGGGGGACTACAACATGAAACCCAATCATGAGCGGGGGGACTACAACATGTAACCAATCATGAGCAGGATTATAACATGTAACCAATCATGAGCGGGGGGACTACAACATGTAACCAATCATGAGCAGGACTACAACATGTAACCAATCATGAGCAGGACTACAACATGTAACCAGTCATGAGCGGGGGGATTACAACATGTAACCAATCATGATCGGGGGGACTACAACATGTAATCAATCATGAGCGGGGGGACTACAACATGTAACCAATCATGAGCGGGGGGATTACAACATGTAACCCAATCACAATCATGAGCAGGACTACAACATGTAACCAATCATGAGCGGGGGGACTACAACATGTAACCAATCATGAGCGGGGGGACTACAACATGTAACCAATCATGAGCGGGGGGACTACAACATGTAACCAATCATGAGCAGGATTACAACATGTAACCAATCATGAGCGGGGGGATTACAACATGTAACCAATCATGAGCAGGACTACAACATGTAACCCAATCATGAGCGGGGGGACTACAACATGTAACCAATGATGAGCGGGGGGACTACAACATGTACCCCAATCATGAGCGGGGGGACTACAACATGTAACCAATCATGAGCAGGATTACAACATGTAACCAATCATGAGTGGGGGGGGGGACTACAACATGTAACCCAATCATGAGCGGGGGGACTACAACATGTAACCAATCATGAGCGGGGGGACTACAACATGTAACCCAATCATGAGCGGGGGGACAACAACATGTAACCAATCATGAGAGGGGGGACTACAACATGTAACCCAATCATGAGCGGGGAGACTACAACATGTAACCAATCATGAGCAGGATTACAACATGTAACCAATCATGAGCGGGGGGACTACAACATGTAACCCAATCATGAGCGGGGGGACTACAACATGTAACCAATCATGAGCGGGGGGACTACAACATGTAACCCAATCATGAGCGGGGGGACTACAACATGTAACCAATCATGAGCAGGATTACAACATGTAACCAATCATGAGCGGGGGGACTACAAAATGTAACCAATCATGAGCAGGACTACAACATGTAACCAATCATGAGCAGGACTACAACATGTAACCAATCATGAGCGGGGGGATTACAACATGTAAACAATCATGATCGGGGGGACTACAACATGTAATCAATCATGAGCGGGGGGACTACAACATGTAACCAATCATGAGCGGGGGGACTACAACATGTAACCAATCATGAGCGGGGGGACTACAACATGTAACCAATCATGAGCGGGGGACTACAACATGTAACCAATCATGAGCGGGGGACTACAACATGTAACCAATCATGAGCGGGGGACTACAACATGTAACCAATCATGAGCAGAACTACAACATGTAACCAATCATGAGCGGGGGGACTACAACATGTAACCAATCATGAGCAGGACTACAACATGTAACCAATCATGAACGGGGGGACTACAACATGTAACCAGTCATGAGCAGGACTACAACATGTAACCAATCATTAACGGGGGGACTACAACATGTAACCAGTCATGAGCAGGACTACAACATGTAACCAATCATTAACGGGGGGACTACAACATGTAACCAGTCATGAGCAGGACTACAACATGTAACCAGTCATGAGCAGGACTACAACATGTAACCAATCATGAGCAGGACTACAACATGTAACCAATCATTAACGGGGGGACTACAACATGTAACCAGTCATGAGCAGGACTACATGTAACCAATCATGAGCAGGACTACACCATGTAACCAGTCATGAGCAGGACTACAACATGTAACCAGTCATGAGCAGGACTACAACATGTAACCAATCATGAGCAGGACTACAACATGTAACCAGTCATGAGCAGGACTACCACATGTAACCCAATCATAAGCAGGACTACAACATGTAACCAATCATGAGCGGGGGGACTACAACATGTAACCCAATCATGAGCGGGGGGACTACAACATGTAACCAATCATGAGCAGGATTACAACATGTAACCAATCATGAGCGGGGGGACTACAACATGTAACCCAATCATGAGCGGGGGGACTACAACATGTAACCAATCATGAGCGGGGGGACTACAACATGAAACCCAATCATGAGCGGGGGGACTACAACATGTAACCAATCATGAGCAGGATTATAACATGTAACCAATCATGAGCGGGGGGACTACAACATGTAACCAATCATGAGCAGGACTACAACATGTAACCAATCATGAGCAGGACTACAACATGTAACCAGTCATGAGCGGGGGGATTACAACATGTAACCAATCATGATCGGGGGGACTACAACATGTAATCAATCATGAGCGGGGGGACTACAACATGTAACCAATCATGAGCGGGGGGATTACAACATGTAACCCAATCACAATCATGAGCAGGACTACAACATGTAACCAATCATGAGCGGGGGGACTACAACATGTAACCAATCATGAGCGGGGGGACTACAACATGTAACCAATCATGAGCGGGGGACTACACCATGTAACCAATCATGAGCAGGGGACTACAACATGTAACCAATCATGAGCGGGGGACTACAACATGTAACCAATCATGAGCAGAACTACAACATGTAACCAATCATGAGCGGGAGGACTACAACATGTAACCATTCATGAGCAGGACTACAACATGTAACCAATCATGAACGGGGGGACTACAACATGTAACCAGTCATGAGCAGGACTACAACATGTAACCAGTCATGAGCAGGACTACAACATGTAACCCATCATGAGCAGGACTACAACATGTAACCAATCATTAACGGGGGGACTACAACATGTAACCAGTCATGAGCAGGACTACAACATGTAACCCATCATGAGCAGGACTACAACATGTAACCAATCATGAACGGGGGGACTACAATATGTAACCAGTCATGAGCAGGACTACAACATGTAACCAATCATGAGCAGGACTACACCATGTAACCACCAATGAGCAGGACTACAACATGTAACCAATCATGAGCAGGACTACAAGATGTAACCAATCATGAACGGGGGACTACAACATGTAACCAATAATGAACGGGGGATTACAACATGTTACCAATCATGAACGGGGGACTACATCATGTAACCAATCATGAACGGGGGACTACAACATGTAACCAATCATGAGCAGGACTACAACATGTAACCAATCATGAGCAGGACTACAACATGTAACCAATCATGAGCGGGGGACTACAACATGTAACCAATCATGAACGGGGGGACTACAACATGTAACCAATCATGAGCAGGACTACAACATGTAACCAATCATGAGCAGGACTACAACATGTAACCAATCATGAGCAGGACTACAACATGTAACCAATCATGAGCAGGACTACAACATGTAACCAATCATGAGCAGGACTTCAACATGTAACCAATCATGAGCAGGACTTCAACATGTAACCAATCATGAGCAGGACTTCAACATGTAACCAATCAATAGCATGATTACAACATGTAACCAATCATGAGCAGGCCTACAACATGTAACCAATCATGAGCAGGACTACTACATGTAACCAATCATGAGCAGGACTTCAACATGTAACCAGTCATGAGCGGGGGACTACAACATGTAACCAATCATGAGCAGGTCTACAACATGTAACCGACCATGAGCAGGACTACAACATGTAACCAATCATGAGCAGGACAACAAAGCACTTGGCGTGATTTGGTTAATAGCGACATGAAAGGGAGATGAAAGGAAGCAGCAGCGGGTAAAGAAGAAGAAGACAGACAGACAGACAGACAGACGGACAGACAGACAGACAGACAGACAGACAGACAGACAGACAGACAGACAGACAGACAGACAGACAGACAGACAGACAGACAGACAGACAGACAGACAGACAGACAGACAGACAGAAGAAGAAGAAGAAGAAGAAGAAGAAGAAGAAGAAGAAGAAGAAGAAGAAGAAGAAGAAGAAGAAGAAGAAGAAGAAGAAGAAGAAGAAGAAGAAGAAGAAGACGAAGAAGAAGAAAAAGACAACGAGAGAACATTCTTTACAACTGTATGTCTTGACACGTAACGCTGGTAGTACACTAGTTATTACATGCTGAGTTCGGTTGAAAGGTGTGGATAAGCATGATCGCCGACCCTAGTTGAAAAGATACTTATTTTTGCTGACATATCCTTTACAGGACATCGCTGTCGACGTTAGCATCTTTCAGCTGATTGTTGATTTCTTGGCAAGATTACGCTCAGTAGTTTGCCATTGCTTTCTGAGCGACCGCTCACATAGCCCGTAAGTTACCCACGCGGAGAGAACTGCTACAGATTCTCGCGCACGTTACGTTACTTACAAGAGTATACGGGATTACGGAGAAAGTAGTGTAACTCCTAGGCCAGGGAGACCGGCGGAGAGATACTTCGTGACGTATTATTATTATTATTATTATTATTATTATTATTATTACATTTCAGAAAGATATTTCTGCTAATAGTAATATTATTCTCATCAAGGCAAGCATGTGGTTGTTTTGTTTGTTGTTACTAATTGTTATTGTTTATTTAGTCACCAGTTGTTATTGTTTTTTTTTTTTTTTTTGCATAACCTATTTACAGGACATTGCAGTCAACACCAGCATTTTTTCAGCTACTGTTGATGTCTTGGCAAGTTTTACGTCAAGTAGTTTGCCATTGCTTTGTGAACGACCGGCTTACATACCTTTCCGTAAGAAACTAGAGCGACGCAATCCATTGTTTGTTTAGTTGCCAGTTATTATTATTTGTTCAGTTACTAGGTGTTCTTGTTTTTAAACTGACTTGGTTTCCCAGCTCAACCTAGTTGAAAATGGATGCCTTGAAATGTTGTCGGAGTTAAGCTGACCGACGTGAGACTGACCACACCGCCCACCGACAGAGTGGTCTACAAAACACGGGTCTGGCACCATGTATAGGATATAACCATGATGTAACCAACCATGAGCAGGATTATAGTATAGGATGTATTGTTATTGACTGTGCGGTGTTTGAAAATATTGCCGGTTCACGTTTTGTACGAGGGTAAGGTAATAAGTAAGCCACAAATGGCTGTAGAAAAATAACAAACTATGATAACAATCTGAAACCAGTTTATTTTTATACATACATTGTCCCTTTATTTCTCAAAAGAAATTTCCACCAACATTGATGCACTTATCTCATCGTTTTATCAGGCCTCCCGAACCGGTTGCATAGAACTGCGTGCTCTGTTTTTTAAACCATGTTTTCACTTCACATTCAACTTCGGCGTCACTCGCGAAATGTCTCCCGCCAAGGTGAGTTTTCAGTGAACTAGCCCGTAGCGATTTCCCGTAAAGCGGTGCATAGCTGGGTAGAAAAAGTTACGAGGGCGAGTCAATAAGTAAGTCACACAGCTCTGTGGGATGGCAAGTAAATTAAAACAGAGCACGCAGTTTGGTAGGACTGATAAAACGATAGAATATCGACTCGTCAAAGCCCAGCGCAACGCGGTCTGCTGTCACATCGGTGGCAGCTGTGTTTCGAACGCGGGTAAGCGGGATTACGAACCGCAGCCATAACACCTTCGCCACGGAGATCGGCACAAAGAGCATTAGAAAGAGTAAATAGAATATCTTTATATCTGCACCCCTCCACCTTCTTTTTTTTTTTTCCTTCTACCCCTTCACCAACACTTCACTGAGGTATACAGAAGAAGAAGACGATGTTTACCATTGTTTTCTAAACTACCGACGCTCATGCTATTGTTCAAAATCAACGCAAGTCTATATGCTCCCAGATCATTCACAGTCACTAGTCACAGATACCGACACAACTGTAAGAGACTTAACCTGTTGGAAATCTATTCATGCCAAACTTCGTTGTGGAGACGGCACTTGACTGAGTACAGAGAGTTCACTGGTCAAACATGTTATACAATAATTAGATGTTTGTTTTTATGTGACCCAGAGCTGTAGGTTGTTATAGGTCAGAGAAGTGAAAGAGTCATCACATCGTGTATTCCTGAGAGCAAGGAGGAATAGGTGGCCAATCTTTCCCTCCAGAGTCGAGCCCTGGCGTCGAACTGCGAACGATCGTGTTCACAGCATTACCAGCGCAGCTCCCTATCGATTTCGCTAGCGCACTCTCTGTAGTGTTGCATGCCCTTGGCAGGGTGTTGCCAGCAACCCAGGTTGATTGTTAGACAATTTTACGTCCATTGATACACTGAAGACGTCTCCGAGGCTAAGGCCTGACGGACGCAATTCGTGAGCCCGTTTGCCATAGTTCGACACACGGCTGCGACCGATATGGCAACAGACTGCGTCGCGCTGGGTATTGACCTGGTGGTATGGGAGCCGGTCGTTCAGAAAGCAATGGCAAACTACTGAACGTAAACTTGCCAAAACATCAACAACAGCAGTAAAATTCTGGTGTTGACAGCGATGTCCTGTAGTTAGGATATGTAAAAAAGAAAGAAAAAGATATACTGAATGCTCTAAGACAAGTAAGTCGTGTGCAAGAAACAAGTGATGACTGTGAATCTACAACAATGGTCAGACTGCGAGAACAGCAAAGTACAAGAGGTGTGGCCATAGAAGAACACTATACAAGAAGCCAAAGAAGATTAATACACCAATACAGAACTGGTGTCGTGAGCCGCTACACGCTGTGGGATTTGCTGAGGAGGGGATCCGAGCACTTATCGAATGAATGGTTCGATGTGCAATTAGGATGATCTGTTGGCTAACTAACTAACTAACCAACTAACCAACTAACTAACTAACTAACTAACTAACTAACTAACTAACCAACCAACCAACCAACCAACTAACTAACGAACTAACTAACTAACTAATTACCTAATTGTAACAGTAGAGAGAATATTAAGGAATAAGAGGACATAGTTTCCTATGCTTAGGTGCTCAAAGACAAAGAAGCGCAACATTGACTTCTAGTGGGCCAGAGAAGGATAAGAAGACAGAGAAAAAGAGCCCTTTATACATTCTCCCCAGTTAACAAAAAAAAAAAAAAAAAAAAAAAGATTTGAGGCATAAGAAATCCAGGACTTACTTTATCGGGGAATTATGCCTAAATGCATATTCGAGACAATGGGTCACTGAGATGGGCTGAACCAACATTAATGAATGGAACAAACAATGACTAACATTACTAGAAAACAAAGACTAAACATAACACAACAGCAAGGACTAGATAAACAAGATAAAAACAATATGCATGAGTATTTATTCTGTCCAACACTGTAGCGCGAATTCCCAACTGTGTAGATACAAAATAAGATTTCTTATAAGTAAGACAATCAACACTTCATATCACTTGCATTTATATAGGCAGTCTGCCGCATATAGCCAGACCTCTGCCCGTTGTGGCCGAGCCTCCAGGGTGCTCCTGGGACCCTGCTACGATACCTATACATCCGGCTGACCAGGACTGAACAACAGAGAGACCATCACTTGAGAAACAACAAGAACACAACTCTAAATCTGAGTATGAGCCTTACAGTGCGGAGACGGGACTCACTATCCTGAAACACATAACATAACACTATGGATCCCTGTAGTCCACAGCGGAAATCAGTGGATTGAGCTCCAGATATTACCAGACCCCTGTACCTCAGCCAAATCCAATATTGTGCCTAATGCCACCAGAGAAAGTCACGTCCTGGAACTGGCTGGGACACATTACTATAACAGGACCACCACTTGCTAAATAGAAATCTTTTCTTGAGCATGAAAAGCTTAAATAGATCCAACTAGAAACTGTAACCTTAACAATGCAGTCACAAACTAATATATGAAAAACTCGAATATTGGATCAGCTGGGAGGGGAGGGGTGAAATGTGAGGTAAGGGATAATGGGGGTGGGGGTGAGGAAAAGATGGCGATAAACAAAGACCCAGGAATGTTCCCGCCTATGATTGAGGAGTTACATCCTCAAGCATTTTACAGAGATGTTACTGCAGAGATGGTTCCGTCAGGCCTACTTTGGACTGTCAGCCTAACAATTTCTCATTTTCGCAGGTTTAGGCACCTGCCAGTTAGATATCTGTGACACGGCCTGGTCACACTTGTCACCCATGCACGGTTTTGACTGGAGATGGTGTGAGGGGGACGGTTACATTTCCCCTACCAGCTTGGTATCAGTGCGGCCGCCGAGGCCTCTCC
Organism: Cepaea hortensis; assembly: GCA_963921405.1. Taxonomy (NCBI): domain Eukaryota; kingdom Metazoa; phylum Mollusca; class Gastropoda; order Stylommatophora; family Helicidae; genus Cepaea; species Cepaea hortensis. Next base: position 86,139,103 of record OY992890.1, read on the forward strand.
AGAACTGAATCGCCGGGGCAAAATGTGCGCTCAATTTTTAACCATGCAAATTACCCAGCGTGCCTCAGCCACGCAACAACACCTGAAGGTTACATCAGCCCAGCATCATCATCATTCGGAGCTATGCTGAGCGGCTTCATAACTAACCAACTAACTAACGTCCACTTGTTTGCATACAAACCTGTTATAGCTCTTGTGATATCCGATATAGGAGGTCAGCATGGCCGAATTGATAAGAACGCGTGTTCTTAAACATCTGGTTTACTGATGCCAAGGTAAAGGATTCAACCCCTACTCCAGAACATCCATCCATCATATGCCATGCCGATAAGCGTGGGCGGTCATGTTCTGCCATCTGACTCGATCACCAGAGTCGCGGATCAGCTCCATGTTCCTGTCTCGACCATGTCACGTGGCCAAGCCATCCAGGTATTTACTTCTCTGTCTTTCCCTTGGTCTCTTCCCTTCAATCTTGCCAGTCGTCACCAAGTTCTCTAAGTCATTTCTTCTCATAACATGCCCAAAAAATTTAGACTGTCTACGTCTAATGACTCTAATCAGTTAACGATCTTCATTTGTTTCTTGAAGGACTTGTTCATTGTGTTTTCTGTCTATCCATGGTAGTCTTTAAATTTTCATCAGAAACCACATTTCCACAGCCATCAGATGTTTTTTCAGCTTGACTGCTCATTGTCCACGCTTCACATCCATACAAAAGTATAGGTTCTATGTAGCACTTCACTCTTTTTCTCATTTCAATTGATATCTTTTTATTGGTCAGTATGTTTTTCATCTTGGAAAAGGCTACCTTCGCCATGGCAATTCTTGTTCTAATCTCTTCAAGGCATCTCCCATCAGATGTTATGACTGTGCAGAGATAACTGCTTAAGAATATGCCCATTTACTCGTATATCACATTGTGGTATTTCCTTCTTCCCGGTGACTACCATAATCTGTGTCTTCTTAATATTCACTTCTAACCCTAGTTGTTGACTACTCCAGATAGTTGGACTAACATGTTGACCTCTCGTCCTTGACTTGGGGACGTAAATTGCAAGTACCTCTGAAGTCGGAATGGGTTCGCCTGATAGCGAGGGACACTGTTAATAGGGAAAGTTAATCCACATGCAAAATTCAGTCCAGCACTATTAGAAGTAGTGTGTATGGATTACGTTTGAATTCAAAGCCAGTGAGCGCAATAAAAACAACTATCCGATATCATTGGCGTTGATTATAAATGTCTGTCCTGTAGCACCGCCATTGTATGTTGATTGACGTCACTACTAATTGTGGCCATGGTTTGGTTAATGGGATATCCTTTACAGGGCGTTGTAGCCAATTCCATCAAAATTATTATTATTTTTTTTTTGGGGGGGGGGGGGGGGTGTTTGAGATTTCTGGGCAAGTTTACGTTCAGTAGTTTGCCAATTCTTACTTAACGCCCGTTATACCACTGTATGAAAAGCACTGCACGGTGGTCTGCTTCCAAATCGCTTGCAGATGTGTTTCGAACGCGGTTTGCGAGAATACAGATTGTATTCGGTACCCATTGGCCGCAGAGCCGGTGATGGTAGGGGACACTTAATTAATTGTTGTGTTTTCATTACGCACCGTTGTCATGTGACATGTTCTGTCTGTCTGTCTGTCTGTCTGTCTGTCTGTCTGTCTGTCTGCCTGCCTGTCTGCCTGGCCTGCGTGTCTGTCTGTCTGTCTAACTACATACCTATCTACTATATGTCTGTCCGTCCGTCCGCCTGTCTGTCGGTCGGTCCATTGGTCGGTCGGTCGGTCGGTCTTACTGTCTGTTTTCCTGAATGCCTGTCAACCTGCCTGGGTGTCTGCCTGCCTGCCCGACTGTTTATATGTCTATCTGTCTGTCAACCTCCATGTCTGTCTGCATGTCTGGTTGTCTGTCTGCCTATCAACCCATTATTTGCCCAGTCTGCTATTCCACCGTCAAAATTACCGGTGTCACCCGACTCCACTGGAAGAATTGCCCGCCTATGTCAGTAAAGCGTACCACATTAAGTGTACTTGTCCAGCATCATGTGTTATGACTATTTGACGAAACTGTAACAAAGTATGCATCAAACAGGAACGAAATCTGGATCATTTTGAAGCTCCACGGAGACTATCCAGGTCAGGGGCTAGAGTGGTCAGCCATGATGGTGTTGACGACAAAGATGACAGCAGGTAGGTGAAGGGTGCACACACGCACGCAGAGAGAGAGAGAGAGAGAGAGAGAGAGAGAGAGAGAGAGAGAGAGAGAGAGAGAGAGAGAGAGAGAGAGAGAGAGAGAGAGAGAGCTATAACAACATACACCGAGTTAGTCGAAAAATAACTAACGAACGAACGAACGAACACATTTTATTTTAAAAGGGTAACAAATTGGGCACGCAGGCCCGTCTTACATTCGGCCCTTTCAATCACTCATCTTTCATTCATCAAATGTGCATGTTACATTAACATATGGGGGGAAAAACATTGTCAAATGGATTTTGTAACTAACGGAATGCATAGAGTTAGTACAGTGGTTCTCAATCGATTTTTTGTTGTTGTTGTTGTCCATGCACCTTTTCACCGTATGTCAGAATGTCATTCCGCTCTTTCCAGCGAATGAAAGAAGAAGAATTCCCGCTCCCCCCCCCCCTTTAAAAAAAAAAAAAAAACATTGTCAGGCTCAAAAGGTGCATGTTTGCTTTATTTTCACAATATTTTATTAACACGCCAAATAAAATCATATTACAATAAACAACCTGTTAAAACGTCAAAGAATTGTCACTTAATACACGGCACCAGAATGCCAGAAATTGTACTTCATCAAACAAAACGCTCAATAGAAAATCAGAATATTGTGCCTGAAGCAACATCGAGTCTGACAATCTGTGGTAACTGATTGCCTGCCAAACAAAAAATACGCTGTTGAACGGTCAAGGAGATCCGGTCTGTGTTACATTCAGAGGACAACTCAAGTGTGGCTATTCAGTCGTCGGGAGGCTAGCATATCTGGAGAACGCCATGGATTTACAAACGACGGGCGAACGCTAGACATACAGATTCGGAGGAAGATAACGATCGGAAAGAACAGAGGGAAATAGAAGGTTACTAAATGTCGTCAAGGGAAAGGGGTGGACTATATATCAGGTTAGTAGACTAGAAGATTAGTTCCCTTCTCGGTATCACGAGACGCTAATTTGTCCACTACAATATATATGTGACAGTTTTGCAAACTCCGGATTAAAAAAGGTGTTATCTTATCCCAAGCGTCGGCATTGTACTTTCTTCCTTGTTCGCCAGAGTTCTTCAAGTTATTAGTACACCGTTTCTTTAATGAGCCAAGTTCCATGTTGTGTGTCAATCCGAGGATAGTGCCATGGCATAATATTTGAGAAAAGGACGACATACGACATGGCACTGACCAAACAGAAATTCATGACAGAAAATTGGAAGTAGGGGTGTGTCATAATAATGATTTTTAAAATTGTTAAACTGGTAGCAGATTTATTGTATTATATATCAAATTAAAGAGGATTTGGAAGGGTAGAGGGCAGGCAGAAAAAAGGCAACACGGAGCGGGCTTTGCAGTGAATTATTCGCTACTGGGAATGATTGAAATTCCAGGAGGAGGAAATGAAAGACTATTATCCCTGCGCTTGGCAACCTCTTGTGGTTTTGCCACCATTATTACTGCATATGCACCGACACTCGATTCCTCTGATGATGTGAAGGATTCGTTCTATGAGGAGTTAGACTCCGTGATCTAGGCAGTTGCAAAATCTGACTACATTTATATGCTCGGTGATTTCAATGCTCGTGTGGGCAAGGACTCGAGTTCATGGTCAGTGTGCCTTAGAAAATACACCATCGGTCGCATGAATGAAAATGGGCAAAGGATGCTGGAGCATTGCACCAGAAATGACCTACGTATTACAAACTCCTTTTTTAAAACAAAAGAGTTGCATAAGGTCACATGGAAACATCCAAGATCCGGCCATTGGCACCAGTTCGACTTCATCATCACACGGAGACAACATCTGAACCACATATCATTGACTTGAAGTTACCAAGGTACTGACTGTGATATGGATCACTCTTTGGTTGTTGCAAGGGTTAGACTGAGACCAAAGAGAATCTACACAGCTAAACACAAATCTAGCCCCAGGATTAATATTATTAACACTCACGATACTGAAAAGTGCTTTCAGTTTCAACAGCAACTTGAAGACGCTTTCACTGATACACCAGAAAATTGTACAGTAAATGAAAAGTAGGGTCAACTTAAGGAAACTCGTTATAAAACTGCCGTAGGGGTTTACGGCACTGTGGATCATCAGAGGCAGGACTGGTTTGCGGTCAACAGCCAGACTCTGCAGCCCTCGGTTGATAAGAAGAAGATAGATCTCTTAAGATACAAGGAAAGACCAAAGCGTAACACTCTGAGTGAGCTAAAGCAAGCTAGGAAGGATGTGCAAAAGGCTGCCAGGCAGTGTGCAAATGATTATTGGATCAAGTTATGTGAGTCCATTCAAATCGCAAGTGATAAGGGAGACATAAGAAGCATGTACGAAGGAATAAAGAAAGCCTGTGGCCCAGTGATCAAAAGAAGTGCACCATTGAAAACCTTGACTGGAGAAGTCATCACTGATAAGAAACAGCAGATGGACAGATGGGTAGAGCACTATTTGGAGCTTTACTCAAGTGAGACCAAACTAGCGGATGATGCCCTCAATGCCATATAGGCTATACGAACTCTTGACCACCTTGACACACTTCCGACCATAACATAAGTTAAGTGTGCTATAAATGAACTTGCATCTGGCAAGGCTCCAGGTAAGGATGGGACTTCAATAGAGGTTATCAGGAGTGCAAGACACACTCACTCTACAGATCCACCAGCTAATAGAGCTATGCTGGCGAGAAGGACAAGTCCCACAGGATTTCAAAGATTCAAGCATCATAACAATGTACAAGACCAAGGGCGATCGGAGCGACTGCAACAACTATAGGGTATCTTACTTCTGTGTATTGTTGGAAAAATATTTGCCATAATTGTTCTGCGCAGACTTCACGTCTCAGGAGATCAAGTATACCCCGAATCACGGTGTGGCTTTTGACAGAATCGGTCGACCACGGATATGATATTCTCATTGCGACAAATGCAAGAAAAATGCCGTGAACAGAATCAACCACTGTTTATTGCCTTCATCGACCTCACAAAGGCATTTGATTTGGTCAGTCGTGAGGGTCTGTTCAAGGCACTAAAGAAGATCGGCTGCCCACCAACTCTTATGTCCATTGTGGAATCGTTCCACACAGGCATGAAGGGTATAATCAAGTTTGATGGTGCAACTTCTGAAGAGTTTGAAATCAAGAGTGGAGTTAAGCAAGGTTGTGTACTAGCTCCCACCCTCTTTGGAATATACTTTTCACTTCTACTGAAATATGCCTTTCGTGATCAGGGTGGTGGTATATACATTCACTCACGCTCAGATGGCGGCCTCTACAATGCTCAGAGATTGAAGGTCAAGATCAAAATTAGGAGGGTACTGATCAGAGAGTTGCTTTTTGCAGATGATGCTGCAGTTACGACCCACTCTGAGGAAGAATTGCAATGTCTACTATCTGCATTCTCCAATGCTTGTTCTGAATTTGGTTTAACAATTAGCAAAAAGAAGACACAGATTATGTCACAAAGTGCACATGGGGTACCATCAATCTTTATTGACGACGCCAAACTAGAGATGGTAGACGATGTTACATATCCCTCGATCAGGAAATCAACATCCGGATTGGTAATGCAGCAACAACAATGAACATGTTAAGAAAAAGAGTCTGGGACAACAGGACGCTTACTGCCAAAACAAAAGTCCTTGTCTATCAAGCCTGTGTCCTTAGTACTCTTCTTTATGGCAGTGAAACCTGTACAATTTACTCACACCAAGAGAAACGTTTAAACAGCTTTCATATGCGGTGTCTGTGAAGAATTCTTGGTATTAAGTGGCAAGACAAAATCACAAATACTGAAGTATTGGAAAGATCAGGTTGTGTGACGGTTTATTCCATGCTCAGTCTTCGTAGACTTAGATGGATAGGACATCTTAGGGGGATGGATGATGGTAGAATACCAAAGAACATCTTTTTTGGTGAATTACAGATGGGTAAGAGGTCTCAGGGTCGGCCTCTACTACGATACAAAGATGTGTGTAAGCGGGACATGATTTATACAGGCATTGATAATGCACATTGGGAGCAAGTCGCCGCTGAACGTGTTGCATGGAGGGCAAAGACCAGAAATGGAATAAAGACAAAGGAGAAAATTATTGCAGATAAGTGACACACCGAGCATGTGAGACGTAAGATGGTGCATGATGGTGGAAATGACCACGTGTTCACATGCACCCACTGTGAACGAACATTTACAGCGCGAATTGGCCTTATCCGTCACATTCGCTACCGCCATAGGTAAAAGTTATTATGCCTTTTTAAAGCACAAACTATCTTCTGTCAAGACGGCAAGGTGCCAATGAATAAAGAGGTTTGCACGAGGAACATGACAGTGTTAATAATTAACTGATAGGTTAGAAATATTATGACAATAATGAGAGGTTTAATAATAACAGTTGAAATTAAAGAGGTAAAAATTATTTTAAAATTTCACTTACCAAGACGTTATTTATAATCCTCTTATGTTGATCCTGTTAAATTTAGTGAATAATGTTACACACACCACTTGTGTTCAAGAATATCACAAGAACTACCACATAACACTAATAAAATACAATTAAAACATAATATTTCGAAGCACATATTTTTCACACAAAATGGAAAATGTCAGTAATACACCAGCCAGATTGTACTGAGAATAAGAATATAAACACTATTTTTTATTTAGATATAATTACTATTCTTTTAATTTTAATTATTCAAATACACCTTAAATACTTTGTGATTGGGAAAAACAAATTTAGGGGCATAAATGTGGCCCATTAGCGCATTCACCATTCGATATGTACCATCATATTATGACATATTATGAAGAACTTTCGCTTTTAGTGTTGTTACGGATTAATCTAACTGACTACTGAATACTGCACGTGGTTTAGTTTTAGAATCTTTCACAAAGTCCTTTAAATCACTATAACCATAATATAAAATTGTTTAAAACTGTAATTTTATTAAAATATATGAGGTCCAGAACCAGAAGGCGCTGTCATTTCGAAGTTCAAATCACAACAATCATTTCGAAACACAACAAATACGTTTCTAAAAAAACAAAAATATGGCTGCTAATGCCCTGTTTCACACTGCGAAATCTTTCTGTCTCAAATTTAAGTTACCGAAGTTAACTAAAAATTGCGGAGAAAAAAAAAGAAACATAACAAATAAAGCACTGTTTATAATGTGACAGTAGACTGGCACACCGGTGCCAAAATCGTCAATAGACTAGCACACGGCAGAGAATATACCCCCCCCCCCCCCCGACACCATAAAATTCCCCTCGTGGGGGGAATTCCCCACTGGTTGACAACCACTGAGTTAGTAGAACGCTGACAGGGGGATACACAGAGATACCGAACATATACAATTATAGGTGGGAAAGAGAGTTAATCAGTATTCATGAATCCCAGTGCAGTCTACAAACCATAAACCACTAAGCTCGTCCATCTCTCATAAAGTTAACAAGAAAATGCTCTTTGCATAGTGTATGCGACGAACAATAAACAATTGCTCAAATATGCCGAGAATCTAGCAATTAGGCAATTACAATCAATGTTGTGCAGATAGAAAGACTTTGTTTTAAATTTGCGGTGTTCGTTGAGATATCAAATATGCCTTATTCAAACAATGTCAGTGACTATGCGTTTCAAATATTTCAGCCAAAGTATAAATCATTTATCCACTGCATGAGATATGTATCTGTGCACTATGCATCTGATGAGATGCAGCAACATATGCCGGGCTATAAATCGTGCAAACTTGTGTTGGTGGCTTCTGTATTTAAGATATAACCCCCCCCCCCCCCCCCCAACCCTTTTTTTTTTACTGACCTGTTTTCACCAACCTCTGGAAATGTGTTTCCATAAACGGCTTCTCGCTGCTGTTGTTTGTCCATCAAGAATGATGATGACTATTTATTTCATCCAGTTGGGTTGAAAGTACGGAGTCATGAGTTCTAAGATGGCTGATAACGCCTATTTTGGCTCGAAGCGTTCTTTGACAATGTGGGCAAAGAATGCTTGACGTTCCACGAGGAGGATCTCTTGCAGTGGTTTTTCTGACCAGCCATTATTTTTCAAAGCACTGTTTGCTTAGCAAGCGACTGTACCCTTGCGTAATGATTCACGCCATGAATTTCGGTCTTTCGCAGCAGTCTCTCAAGTGTCGTGATGGATTCCAAAAACTTTCAGTGAGATCTTCAGTGTCTTTAACGCGTTTCCTCTGACCGCTTTGGGAGCGTTTACCACAACGCAGCTCGCCGTAAAAAAATTCGTTTAGGGAGCCTGTGATCTGGCATACGAGTCTCGTGGCCAACCCAGCGAATCTGATTCTTCACCAGTAGAGTGTTGATAATGGGCATGGACGTTTTTTCTAGGATTCAGTTTCTGAAGTTGTAAACCCACGAACATATATGCCTTCGTGTACTGGTTTGTTGTATGTTTATTATTGTTGTGACAGCAGGCAGCAGAGAAAAAGCTACAAAACACGAACAGTTGACTCTGTACAGAAAACGTTGATAACGTCTCATAATTATCTATCCCTCATATAGTCGTGCACCTAGACGTATATTTAGTCGTGCATGCAGTTGCGTGTTTATTCGTGTGTATATATAATCATGTGTATACGAGGGGGCTTCATATGATAACCTTAAAAGTGTGATGGAAATTACAATAACCATGCCATTGTCTTGTAACCTGTCAATTTTTTGTTAAGGATGTCAAAAGGTTTAAGCCCGTGACATCACCGCACAGACGAACACGGTGACCTCATAAGGATGGTTTCTTCTTCTTTTCGTTCATCCGGAGTGTTTTTTTCAGATGTCATTGCGGTGTGCGTTAGGCACCCTTGGGTTGAAAACCCTTAGGTCAACACATCCGGCTTATGCGTGCATTTTTGACCAGGTTAGCATTCCTGGGAGACTCTCACTTTTGTGGTACCGTCCACATCTCAGCTGGTCAAGTTGGAACAGTCGAGGACTTCGGTCATCCCTCAAGAGACGGAAGGGACAGTCCATAGCATTTTCCGCCATCCAAGATTGCTTCCATAGTTGCAGGGCCGATACATAGCGCCCTGGTACTGGGCTCACCAAGGGAATCGTCACGTCCTGCTCATGGCTGCTTTAATTCCTCACTTCAATATATTGGGCATTTCGTTCGCCCCGGGCCGTTCCCGCACAAACCAGACAGGTCTGCAGACGGTATCCACTCAGCGAGTTTTCGGACATGAGCTTGTCGTTGCGCCCGTCAGAGCTGTTCCAGGCACGACAGACATTCGGAAAAATACCTAGTCAGAGCTGTTCCGAACAAGAGCGGCATTCGGAAACTAGGTAGTCAGAGCTGTTCCTAGCACGAGAGACATTCGGACTAGACATTTCACTCGGATTTAAATGTGTAGTGCCAATTTTTAGTTTGCCACCCGTAGGACGGCACTTCCGACTTGAGCAGGCATTTTTTAATGAGGTTAGCTTCCTAGGGTTTCGAGGCACGTTAGACTTATTGTAGTGATGTCGCCCACATCTCAGCTGGTCAAGATAGAACGATCATCGACATCACGGTTAACCCTCAAGGGAAGGCAGGGGCAGACCATGGGCCTATCCAAGGCTATCTAAGGAGGCTTCCATAATTGCAGAGCCGGCACATATCGCTCTGAGACTGGGCTCACCCAAGGAGTTGCGACGTCCTGCTCATGGCTGCTTTAGTTCCTCACTTCCATGTGTTGGGCATCTCGCTTGTTACTGGTCGCTCAAGCACACACCAGGAACGGTCAGACTGCGGGCGACATCCGCTCGGTAAGCTTTTGCTTTTGACTTCCGACCACGCAATGGATTCGCTAGCCGTGCGTTCCATTTCGTGTTATTGAGACGTTTTTTCACTTTTGTCTACACTCTATGTGTTAGATACAGACAGTTTTCGTAGCCATTTCATTCGACTGGGACACTTTCTGCATTTTTATTCTCGCTCACAAGGTAGGCTACATGTGCTGCCGGCTCAGCACCCTACCTCCGTGGAGCAGTGAGCGAGAAACGGCCAGGCCCTCTCATCCGGGAATCCCTCATATCCCCCAGCTGAGAGCCTTCAAACAGGTATCAGAACTGTGCATGTAGCGTGCTCAGTATATCGGTAGGTGTGTATCGGCCCGGCGCTCAGATCCGCGGGTTTGTGGCTTAGAGACGTTCAGCCACAGCCCTCGACAGAGAGCCTTATAGTTTTGTCCGGACCAAGGTCTTCTGCCTTCGTGTACCTGATTTAATCTTTTGACTGTTATCCTCAGTCTACCTGCAGAGCAGCAGGTTGTGTCTCTCTTAGTCTGGTCCCTATCCCAAGAGCTGTCCGATATGTAGTTTTTCATCCATCGGCAAGCACATGGGGTCGATGGGACACGCAAGCTCCCCCACCACGGCAAGGTGGAGACACATCGGGGGTGATAAGGATGGTTTAAAGATGGTCGCCCCACTTTTGACATGCACCAAAGTGGAGCAGCGTTCTATTATCCGTATTTTTTTTTAAATCAGTGAAGGGGTAACACCTATAGAAATTCGTCGACGAATGAAGACCCACTATGATGATGCATGCCTATCAGCCCAGCAAGTGTATGAGTGGAGTAGGAAGTTCCTAAATGGTGTGATTTCTGTGTCAGACTGTTCACGACCGGGTCAGGTCATAAGGAAAACCGCCGATTGACTGTGAGTGACAGTGCAGTACATCTTGACATCAGTCAAAGTTCAGCACACCACATCATCCATGATGATGTGCTACAATTTGGTGCCACGGCAGCTTACTCCAGAACTGAAACAACGAGGAATTGATGCTTGTCAAGAACTTTGAAGCAGAAGGTGACGGTTTCCTAGTAATAATTCTTACTGGTGATGAAACCTGGGTTCATTACAACGAGCCGGAAATGAAGAGAGCGAGCAAGGAATGGCGTCATCCCTCCTCATCGAAACCAAAGAAGATTTCCGCGCAGTCATTTGCTATGAAGGTTATGCTGATTCCCTTTTGGGATGAAATGAACGGGGCTTTATTTTAGAGCACTATATGCCAAGAGGTAAAGCTGTCACCAATGATACGCATATAGATCTCAGGAATAATCTTCGACCCGCAAGCAAATCCAAACGGCGTGGATTTCTGAGTAAAGGTGTCCTTTTGCAACATTACAATACTTTACCCCATGCTGCCCATGCAACAGTTGAAACCATCGAAGACCTCCACATTCAGTGTGTACCACATCCCACGTACTCGCCAGATTAAGCCCCGAGTGATTTCCACCTGTATGGACAACTTAAAGTATCACTGGGAGAAAAGACTTTTCGGTCCGGCGAAGAGGTACAGCACGTGACGTATGAGTGGTTGTTCCACACGCTACGAAGAGAATTGTATTTACTACAGGAATCCAAGCACTTTAAGGCGCTGGAGGACTTTCATTGAATGCAGTCATAACTGCATTCAATAATGATACATTTTTTTTTCCAGAATACACACACACACACGCGCGCGCGCACGCACACACACTCACACAAAACATTTAAGACTTTTGGTTGAAGTCCCCTTGTAGTCTTATATATCTTCGTGTATATACGTGTGTATTTATTCGTGTTAGTAGTCGTGTGTATAATCGTGCATCTAGTCCTGTATTTAACTGTGTATCTAGGCGAGTATATATATCTAGTCGTGTGTCTAATCGTGTATAATCGTGTATTTATTTGTGAATCTGGTCGTGTATTTAGTCGAATATCTACTAATGTATCCAGCCGTGTAATCAGTGGCATATCTAGTCATGTATTCTAATCGTGTATATAGTAGTGTATTCAGCCGTATTTCTAGTCATGTATATAGTTTTGTATCTAATCGTGGATTCAGTCGTATATCTATCTATTCGTATCTTGTATCTATTAGTGTGTCTAGTCATATATATATATAGTCTTGTGTCTAGTCGTGTGTGTGTGTGTGTGTGTGTGTGTGTGTGTGTGTGTGTGTAGAGAGAGAGAGAGAGAGAGAGAGAGAGAGAGAGAGAGAGAGAGAGAGAGAGAGCCCTGTACGTATTCGTGTATCTAGTCGTGTGTATAGTCATATACCTAGTCGTATATCTATCCGCGTATATAGATCTGTATCAAGTCATGTATTTACTTGCATATCCAGTCATATATCGATGACTTAGAACCTGGCGAGGAGTGGGTACAAGTGCTGACAGATTTCTGAACGTCCTTTTCTGTTTGCATCCAACTAGACAGGAAATACAGACAAGAACATCCGGCTGCTGTGGAAGCGGAAGTACAAGCGTTGATTTGCGAGAATTCGTTGGATGGTGATGCTGTCATTTACACAGATGGGTTGGTCGTCCGACATGTGAGAAAGTCATGGGCCTTTACGGCTCAGGCCTGAGGGAAGAATTGTGAAGGAGGACTCTGGTGCTTTTGTTGAGACCACAAGTAGCCTGACTATGGAAGTCATGGCAGTAAGTAAAGCAATAACATGGCTCGAGACACAGACATTCACCAGGGCTTGTTTCCTTAGCGACTCTATGAGCATGCTCAATAGGCTAGAGATGGGGTGGATCCGAAGAGAATGGCTGCTGTCTCTGGAGCGGTATCGGCTGGCAAAGATTAGTTTCATCTTCGTGCCAGGGCATGCGGGAGTACAAGGAAATGAGCGGGCTGACAAGCTCGCAGGTGAGGCTACTGTGGAGGGCGGACGCGCCATGGACCAGGCTGACATTCTGAATGCTCTACGACAGTGGTTCTCAACCGGTGGGGAATTCCCCCCAGGGGGGTTTCGGGGGGGGGGGGGAGATGAAGATCATTTCAAGATCGCGTTAATACAAGAACCGATTACTTGATCTTGTTTTTCCCTTCACGTCTCACCCTTCTAAAATTCATTTTATAAAGTAAGTAACCCCATAAATCACGTTTTATGTGGACGTCTAGACTTGTTTTAGTATGTGCTTCCATTATTACGTATACTGTATAGGGGTGGGAGGGGGGATGTTTAGGTAGGAAATACGAAAGGGGGTAATGACTTTCTGAAAATGTGATGAAGGGGGGGGGGGGGGCACGGGCCAAATTTTTAGGTAGGAAATACGAAATGGGGGGGGGGGGAGAGAGAATGACGTTCTTAAAATATGGTGAAGGGGGCACGGGCCAAAAAGGGTTGAGAACCACTGCTCTACGAAAAGTAAGACTTTTGTGAGAACCAAGTGATGACTGCGAATCTACAACCATGGCCAGACTGCGAGAACAGCAAATTAAAAGAGGTGTGGCCATACAAGAACACTACGCAGGAAGCCAAAGAAGGCTGATAAACCAACACAGAACTGGTGTCGTTAGCCGCTACACGCTGCGGGATTTGCTGAGTAAGGGATCCGAACACTTATGGACTGAATGGTTCGATGTGCAGTGAGGATGATCTGTCGACTAACTAACTAACTAACTAACTAACTAACTAACTAACTAACTAACTAACTATGTATTTACTTGTGTATCCAGTTATATATTGAGTCGCGTATCAAGTAGTATATATAGTTGTATATCTATCTAGTTGTGTAATTATTCGGGTAACTAGTCGTATATATAGTCGTATGTTTAGTCATGTAGTTAATTATGTATCAGTTCATGTGTCTAATCATATAGTTAATTATGTATCAGTTCATGTGTCTAATAATGTAGTTAATTATGTATCAGTTCATGCGTCTAATCATTTAGTTAATCGTGTACCCAGTCATTTTGTCTAGTTGTGCAACTTATTTTGTCTCTAGTCGTATACATGTCGTGTAAATAGTCGTACATTTAATTGTGTACCTTGGTGTCTAGTTGCGTAATTTGCTATATATATATATACTTGTGTAATCATTCGTGCATCTAGTCGTGTATTTAGTCGTATATCTAGGCATGCGTCTAGTCGTGTGTCTAGTCGCGTAACTTACTATGGTTATAGTCGTGTATTTATTCGTGAATCTAGTCGTGTATTCAGGGGTATAACAAGTCATGTGTCTAGTCTCGTAACTTACCATTCGTGTTCATTCGTGTATCTAGTCCCATGCCTAGTGCGTAACTTACCGTGGTTATAGTCGTGTATTTATTTGGGACTCTAGTCATGTATTCAGTTGTATATCTAGTCATGTATCTAGTCATGTAATCAGTCGTGCATCTAGTCGTGTGTCTAATCGTGTATAATCGTGTATTTATTTGTGAATCTGGTCGTGTATTTAGTCGAATATCTACTAATGCATCTAGCCTGTGTAATCAGTGGCATATCTAGTCATGTATTCTAATCGTGTATATAGTAGTGTATTCAGCCGTATTTCTAGTCATGTATATAGTTTTGTATCTAATCGTGCATTCAGTCGTATATCTAGTAATGGATCTAGTCGTAAATCTAATCGTGTATTCAGTGGTATATCTAGTAATGTATCTAGTCATGTATCTAATAGTGTTTATAGTCGTGTATTCAGTCGTATATCTAGTTATATATATATACATCGTGTATCTAATCGTGCATTCAGTCGAATATCTAGTAATGTATCTAGTCATGAATGTAGTCGTGAATCTTATCGTGTGTATGGTCGTATATTCAGTCGTATATCTTGTAATGTATCAAGTCATGTATCTAGTCGTGCATCCAGTCTTATATCTAGTCATGTATCTAGTCATGTGTGTATAGTCGTGTACTCAGTCCTATATCTAGTCATGTATCTAGTCATGTGTGTATAGTCGTGTACTGAGTCATATATCTAGTCATGTATCTAGTCGAGCATTCAGTCGTATATATTGCAGGAGGCAATCGACGTTTAATTCCAAAGCCGGCTCCAAACCCGAGAGCAGGGAGGACAAAGACGAAAGTAGGTAAGTGGTGCTTAGTGCTGCGGTTGTAAAGATGCCGAATAACACTTTGACTTAGTAGAATACCTTGACTTAGTAGAATACCTTGAGTTAGTAGAATACCTCGAGTTAGTAGAATACCTCGAGTTAGTAGAATACCTTGAGTTAGTAGAATACCTTGAGTTAGTAGAATACCTTGAGTTAGTAGAATACTTTGACTAAGTAGAATACCTTGAATTAGTAGAATACCTTGAGTTAGTAGAATACCTTGAGTTAGTAGAATACCTTGACTAAGTAGAATACCTTGAGTTAGTAGAATACCTTGAGTTAGTAGAATACCTCGAGTTAGTAGAATACCTTGAGTTAGTAGAATACCTCGAGTTAGTAGAATACCTTGAGTTAGTAGAATACCTCGAGTTAGTAGAATACCCTGAGTTAGTAGAATACCTCGAGTTAGTAGAATACCCTGAGTTAGTAGAATACCTCGAGTTAGTAGAATACCCTGAGTTAGTAGAATACCTTAAGGTAGTAAAATACCTAAAGTTAGTAGAATACCCTGAGTTAGTAGAATACCTTATATTAGTATGTAGGCGGGCCGGCTCACCTGGCCTAGGAGTGTAACGTCTTTCTCCGTGTTCCTGTTTACTCTCGTGAGTGGCGTGACGTACGACGAGAATCTGTAGGGGTTCTGGCCGCGGCCGTGACTTACGGGGTATGTGGACCGGTTGCTCAGAAATCAATGGCAAACTACTGAGCGTAATCTTGCCAAGAAATCAACAATCAACTGAAAAATGCTGATGTTGACAGCGATGTCATGTAAAGGATATGCGAAAAAAAAGTATGTAGGCGTGTATTCAGTCGTATGTCTAGCCATGTGTCTCGTCATACGTCTAGCCGCGTAACTTACCGTGGTTATAGTCGTTTACTTATTCGTGAATCTGGTCGTGTAGTCAGTCGTATATCTATTCATGCGGCCAGTCGTGTATTCAGCGGCATATCTAGTCATGTATCTAATCGGTATCTAGTTTGTGTATATAGTCGTGTGCTCAGTCGTATATCTAGTAATGTGTCGGTTTGTGTGTATAGTCATGTACTCAGTCCTCTTCTTCTTCTTTGCGTTCATCCGGAGTGATTTTTTCAGATGTGATTGCGGTGTGTCTGGTTAGGCACCCTCGGGTCGAAACCCTCAGGCCAACACATCCGACTTTTAGCGTGCATTTTTGGCCAGGTTAGCAATCCTGGGAGACTCTCACTTTTGTGGTACCGTCCACATCTCAGCTGGTCTAGTTGGAACAGTCGAAGACTACACGGTCATCCCTCAAGTGAAGGCAGGGACAGTCCATAGCATTTTCCGCCATCCTGGGTGGCTTCCATAATTGCAGAGCTCTGGTGCTGGGTTTACCGAGGGAATCGTCACGTCCTGCTCATGGCTGTTTTATTTCCTCACTTCAATATATTGGGCATTTCGCTCGCCCTGGGCCGTTCCTGCACAAACCAGTCAGCTCTGCGGTTGGTTTCCACTAAGCGAGTTTTCGGACATGTGCTTGTCCCTGTACCCATCAGAGCTGTTCCAGGCACGGCGGACATTCGGAAAACTACCTAGTCAGAGCTGTTCCGAACAAGAGCGGCATTCGGAAACTAGGTAGTCAGAGCTGTTCCTAGCACGGGAGATATTCGGACGAGACATTTCACTCGGACGTAAATGCGTAGTGTCAATTTTTAGTTTGCCACCCGTAGGACGACACTTCCGACTTCCGGCGGGCATTTTTTAGTGAGGTTAGCCTTCCTCTGGTTTCGAGACACGTTAGACTGTTGTAATGTTACCCACATCTCAGCTGGTCAAGATAGAACGATCAACGATATCGTGGTCTGCCCTCAAGGGAAGGCAGGGGCAGACCATGGGCATTATCTCGCTATCCAAGGGGGCTTCCATAATTGCAGAGCCGGCACATATTGCTCTGAGACTGGGCTCACCCAAGGAGTTTCCACGTCCTGCTCATGGCTGCTTTAGTTCCTCACTTCCATGTGTTGGGCATCCCACTTGCCACTGATCGCTCAATCACACACCAGGAGCGGTCAGACTGCGAGTGACATCCACTCGGTAAGCTTTTGCTTGTGACTTCAGACCACGCAATAGGTTCGCTCGCCGTGCGTTCCATTTCGCGTTGATGAGACATTCTTCCACTTTTGTCTGCACTCTCTATGAGTTAGATACAGACAGTTTCCGTAACCCTTCGACTGGGGCACTTTTCTGACTTTTTTGTGCTCGCTCACGAGGTAGGCTACATGTGCTGCCGGCTCAGCACCTTACCTTCGTGCAGCAGTGAACGGGAAACGGCCAGGCCCCTTCATCCGGGAAACTCTCATATCCCCCAGCTGGGAGCCTTCGAACATGTATCAGACCTGAGCATGTAGCTTGCTCAGTATCATGTTTCTATTTTCCTGTAGACGGGTATCAGCCTGGCTCTAAGATCCGAGGGTTTGTGGCTTAGAGGCGTTCAGCCACAGCCCTCGACAGGGAGCCTTAAGAGCTTTGTCCGGACCAAGAAATTCTGCCTTTGTGCACCACATTTAATTTTTGACTGCTATCCTCAGTCTATGCCTGCAGAGCAGCAGGTTGTGTCTCTCTTAGTCTGGTCCCTATCCCATAAGCTGTCCGATATGTAATTTTTCACCCATCGGCAAGCAAATGGGGTCTATGGGACACGCAAGCTCCCCCACCACGTCAAGGTGGAGACACATCGGGGGAGCCATCGACATTTGATAGGGCAGACATTTGAAAGATGCGTCGCCGGCACGTAAGGCCATGCGATCAGCACAAAGTTATCCAGAGTCACCAGTGGGAACGCCGCGCCCCGCGAAGGGCAACGACGATTGGTTTTGAACTAATAAAAGCGCTCTTTCCGCGAGGGTCGGAGCTTGGTAAGCATGTATTAGCTCTAGAATTGCCACAGTTATCCAAGTAGGATCGTGTCATCTAAGGAACCTCGACTGATTTAATGAGCCATTCGCGGTTTCACCGTGAGACAGTGTGAACTTAGACATGCATGGCTTAATCTTTGAGACAAGCATATGACTACTGGCAGGATCAACCAGATATCTATCGGACAGACGGACTATTCACGCACACGCAAGCCAAGAGTAGCATCGCTAAAGCGCGCCCTCCCGGTACAAGGTGATACATGCAAAACCACTGGACGCCTACCGACGAGCTTTCAAGCTACGCCGGCAGGACTAACCGAAAAAAAAGCTATACCAGCTTACTGACTGCAGGCCCACTACTCATCGAGAGAGAGTGGGCGCTTATCGAGACTTTGTCGAACGGTCGTACAAATTTTGCTCTTTTGCCCGCTCAAACCACGACCCTGGCTGCACGATGCGGTTACATTCTTGAAACGCCTGCCTCGCTAACTCACGTTGGCTGGGAAGATCCCATTTTGGTGCACCTCACACAGCCATCCGAGACAACGAACGCTAGACGCGGAACTGATCTAGCGAACCAGACCAGCCCCACGTACTCAGTCCTATATCTAGTCATGCATCTAGTCGAGTATTTAGTCGTATATCTAGTCATGTATTTAGTCGTGTGCCTACACCGACTGACTTTGGTTTCAGCAGGAGGCAAACGGCGTTTAATTCCAAAGCCGGCTCCAAAGCCGGTTCCAAACCCGGCTCCAAACCCGGGAGCAGACAGGGCGACAAAGACGACAGTAGGTAAGTGGTGCTTAGTGCTACGATTGTAAACATGCCGAAAAACACAACGAGTGAGTAAAATAACTTAATTTAGTAGAATCCCATA
The DNA here is from genome assembly GCA_963921405.1 of Cepaea hortensis. Classification (NCBI taxonomy): domain Eukaryota; kingdom Metazoa; phylum Mollusca; class Gastropoda; order Stylommatophora; family Helicidae; genus Cepaea; species Cepaea hortensis. The sequence goes on from OY992890.1 coordinate 86,157,930, forward strand.
ATTAGTAGAATACTTTGAGTTAGTAGAATAACTTGAGTTTATAGAATAACATGAGTTAGTAGAATAACTTGAGTTTATAGAATCACTTGAGTTAGTAGAATAACTTGAGTTTATAGAATAACTTGAGTTTATAGAATAACATGAGTTTATAGAATAACATGAGTTAGTAGAATAACTTGAGTTTATAAAATAACTTGAGTTAGTAGAATAACTTGAGTTTATAGAATAACATGAGTTAGTAGAATAACTTGAGTTTATAGAATAACATGAGTTAGTAGAATAACTTGAGTTTATAGAATAACATAAGTTAGTAGAATAACTTGAGTTTATAGAATAACTTGAGTTAGTAGAATAACTTGAGTTTATAGAATAACATGAGTTAGTATAATAACTTGAGTTTATAGAATCACTTGAGTTAGTAGAATAACTTGCGTTAGTAAAATAACTTTAGTTAGTAGAATACCTTACGTTTGTAGAATACTTTAGTTAGTAGAATACCTTAAGTTAGTAGAATACCTTGCGTTAGTAGAATACCTTGCGTTAGTAGAATACTTAAGTTAGTAGAATACCTTGCGTTAGTAGAATACCTTGCGGTAGTAGAATACCTTGCGGTAGTAGAATACCTTGCGTTAGTTGAAAACTTAAGTTAGTAGTATACCTTGCGTTAGTAGAATACCTCGAGTTAGTAGAATACTTATGTTAGTAGAATACCTTGCGTTAGTAGAATACTTAAGTTAATAGAGTACCTTGCGTTAGCAGAATACTTAAGTTAGTAGAATACCTTGCGTTAGTAGAATACCTTGCGTTAGTAGAATACATTGAGTTAGTAGAATACCTTGAGTTAGTAGAATACCTTGAGTTAGTAGAATACCTTGAGTTAGGAGAATACCTAGAGTTAGTAGAATACCTCGAGTTAGTAGAATACTTTGAGTTAGTAGAATACTTTAGTTAGTAGAATACCTTGAGTTAGTAGAATATTTTAGTTAGTAGAATACCTTGAGTTAGTAGAATACATTGAGTTAGTAAAATAACTTTAGTTAGTAGAATACCTTGAGTTGGTAGAATAACTTGAGTTAGTAATATAACTTTAGTTAGTGGAATACCTTGAGTTAGTAGAATACCTTGAGTTAGTAGAATACCTTGAGTTAGTAGAATACCTTGAGTTAGTAGAATACTTTGAGTTGGTGATTTGTTTTTTTTAATTTTCTGCCTGTTTTTGCTTTCTTTCGGATGAGTCCCGAAGAAGACTGGTTATATTATTCCCATCGTGATCGTCGGGAACGCCTGGGTCTTGTGGGGCTAGTGTTGATTAGTATTTTATCTTTTGCGTTTTGTTGGTCCTATTGAGGACCGGCCCTGGGCAGGACCTACTAGAATCAGTAGCTTCCCAGTTGTTGGTTATTTTCTGATATGGTCCTCATAAGGACTGGTTTCCTCACAAGGACTAGTTTAATCTTGTGTAGTCCTCTTAAGGACTGTCTTGATCTTGATCTGTCTTCACGAGGACTGTCTTGATCTTGATCAGTCGGTCCAGGGTGGGTGTCGGCGCCGGTGCATCCGTGCATCCGGCCCCCCACCCTAGAGCATCGCGACACTGAGGTGTCTGAGCCCTCCCGCCACGCCACCCGCGACACTGAGGTGTCTGAGCCCTCCCGCCACGCCACCCGCGACAAGAAGAAGACCAGCTCCATCCCCTGCCATCCATCAGCAACGCCGCAGAGCTGAACAAGCGGCCGCCCGGCGCTACTATCGCCCAGGGTGCGGCCAAAAGGAGCCAAACTACACCCATGCCAGCCTTCCGTAGCAATCACTGTCCCCTCCAACAACCAAAAAAAAAAAAAAACGACAAAGGACAACGGCGACAAGAAATAAAAAACAGCAACAACAATACCATTTTTAAAAAATTAAATTGTCCTCTTCTTCCTCTGGTTTTCTGCATTCATTTCTTCAGTTTCAAGTTGTATGTCTTTTCCGATTCGGCAGAAGTACTGTCTGACCAAACTCGATCTCTTGATTGCTTTCTACAAGGAAGAACTTCCTCATTGTTATTGCTGTCTTTGATATGGCAACTCCCTTCGTTCATTAGTATACTCGCCATATGATAGTAAATAATGTTCGATGGTATTGTTTTCTAGGCATGCTATGCATAGTGGGTTTTCTCTTTTTCTCTCCAGTTCCCCAGCCTGATTTTCCAAGGCTTTCTGTTTGCTGGTGCTTTTGTGTTATTATTCACTTGTGATCTGCATCTGGGTTCTCTCAGTACCTGGTATGCATGTCGACCTTTTAGAGTTGTCTTTCCACTGTTCCTCCATTTTTGGTGTATGTGGCTTTTAAAGACGCCCTTTCTTTCTACTTGTCCTAGACCTTTGTTGATTTTATTTCAACTTTTTAGTCCTGGTTTCCCTGCTCTGTCTTCTCGTTTCCGGGATTACCCCCGTGAGGTGTTTGGCCTGTTTCTGAGGTTGATGGTTATCGCCAATATTTCCTTTTATTTAATGTTGAGTCTGTTACCTCGAGTAAAGTTCCCGAGTGTTTGTATTGACGACAGGCAGTCAATATACACAGTTTTTGCGATAGGTTCTCGGTTGCAATTTCCATTCAGTCTGGTCTATTAGCTTGTATTGTATCTTCAAATTCCAGCGTGGTACCACCACCATACTCCTACCTCTCCCCTTTCGTTCCTGGATCTGTCTGTGTATATGATGAGATTGTCCTTCCTGATTTCTCCTGTGTATGCCTCAGCCGCGTACCTAGCTTCTGTATCCTCTGTGTTTTTGGTAATGAACTTTACGAGGCTTGTGTCTGTGAAAGGTACTGTCAGTTCCTATGGAGGCATTGTTGGTTTATATAGCTAGTCTGTCCTAGTAATTTTTCTAGGTTGTTATCTGCTTTCATTTTCTCTGCCGCTTTCCAGCCTGCTGGGTTTTGCACTTTTGTAATAGGGATGCCTCCCAACTTGCTGCGGTTGTCGCTGAAAGTCTGGTACGCCGGATGGTTTCCTTCTTGTGCCACCTTTAGCCAGTAGTTATATGCCAGCAGTTTACGCCTCAGACTCAGTGGCATTATTCCCAAGTGATACCCCCATAGCTTCCTTGCAGGTCCATTTACCTGTTCCGAGGATGGTGTCTAAAGCCTGGGTCTGTATAGTGTCCAACATCGTCTTGCTGGGTTCTGTCGCTGAGTCGTAAACGATGCTGCCATACTCCAGTTTGCCTCTAATGAAGGCTTTATAAAACATCAAAACTGTTTTGGTGTGAACAGCCAATCCGTTTCCCAATCTTTATCACTCGCAGTATATTGTTGGTCTTTTAACATTTGTCCACTGTCTTATATATATGTTTTTCCTAGTTCACCATCTTGTCTGGAATCATACCTAGGAGAACCGTGCTGTGAATTCTATTAATAGTTTATTTTTATTTAGATGTTGTTATCCTTGTTATTTACCTGCTTCTTGCTACCGAAGATCATGCTGACTGTTTTATTTGTATTAATTTGAAAGCCCAATTTGTCCATCCAGTTGGTTATTTTATTGATCTGAATCTGAATCGTGTAGAATGTATGCGCCTTCTATAACAGCGTACAGATAAATAGGACTAACGAGTTCTTTGTTTTAGTATAAATAGAGATTTATTTCATCTTGATGACAACTTCTACAGCCTTCATACAACATGGCGTCTTCTCTCTTCCAGGCCCAGATGTTGACTGGTTCCTAACAACAAACTACGTCACGACTTGAGCATCCTTCTTCCCATTCCACCCTGATGCTCAAGCGTGCTGTAGTTTTGCCCACCCCATATACACATACTGCTACACTTCCACTCCTTGTATGGGGAAATCGTCGGCAAATTGCGACATTCTATGGTCCTGAACCTCCTCTGCTAGGTCATAGGTCAGTAATGAGAGTATTGTTGGGGAGATGTCAGAAACCTGTGCTATGCCGTTCTCTTGCACATATGTCTTGAACACTCCGCTTCCTATCCTCACTGAGAAGTTTCTATCTTGTAAGAAATTGTCTTTGTATGTATAATATATGTTCTCCATACTATAACTTATTTATTTAGTGTGATTAATGCAGCTTCTCTCCAACATTGATCCTATGCCTGTGCTAGATCCAGGAAAACAACCATCGTTGTTTCCCCATTGTTGAAACGCTTCTTGATTTGATTTTCTAATTTAATTATCTGATCAATCGTGCACCGGTTGGCTGCAAATCCTAATTGTGTGTTAGTGTATAAACCGTTTTTTTTTTTCAAGTGGAAAGTTGCTCTTCGCCTAGACCAGGGGTCACCAAACTTTTTTCACGGCGGGCCGGATAACTGACAAAATGACGAGCGCGGGGCGCATACTAATTCTGTACAACAATTGCGCCTCTCTCCGTGGCGAAAGTCTTACGGACCTGTTCGTAATCCTGTATACCCGCGTTCGAAACACAGCTGCCCGCGATTTGGCAGCAGACCGCGTTGTGCTGTTTTTTTTTACGCTGTGGTATGGGTGCCAGTCGTTCAGAAAGCAATGGCAAACTACTGAACGTAAACTTGCCAAGACATCAACAACAACAACAAATGCTGGTTTTGGCTGCAAACGTCCTGTAATGGATATGCAACTAACTTTAACAATACTTGCAAGCCAGTACGCCAACGAAAGCTCTGGGGAAAAAGACGAAAACATAAGCTAATCATGGGCAAGTGGCGTGAAATACACACACACACACACAAACAAAGACAACGTACATATTTATTTACTAAAAAAAAGTTATCAAAGACGGCGACGTTAGCAAAAAGATAGTTACATCAGACCTAGTGTGCACATATCCGAATATCACAAACTAAGCAGGAAAACAGCTTAGTGAGATTTGTGAAATTGATATTTGGCTTTCAAGATATCATCAATGTTTTGTTTGGAATTGCTGCATCCAATCAAGAAAATTGCTTTCAAATGTTCATCTGTCAATCTCGTTCGATGTGTTGACTTCACATACTTCATTATTGAAAATGGTCACTCACAGACATAAGTTGTTCGAAACACTGATGCCATACCAGTGGCAAATTTCTTCAGTTTCGGAAACTCAATATCAGGTAAGCAGCAGTAAAATTCAACAAGTTTTCCTTCTCTGTGCTTCTCTTTCAATAAGTCATTTGCTTGCTAATCAGTTAGTTCCAATTGTAGTTCAACTAGCACATCATCAAACTGATTCTGGAGCAGAAGAATGCCACTCTCAGTTCTGTCAAGATATGAAAATCTGTCCAAAAGATGCTTCTTGAAGTCACGAATAATTTTAATCGTAAAATCGAGGTTGACATCTTCGGGGATTGTAGGCAAAACTCTTTGAAACAGTAAAAATTATAAAAGTTTTTTTCCCTTCCGGTTATGTTTCAATCAATGACAGCTTTCTCCAAAACCCGTTGATGATTTTGTAGAGATCACAGATGAGGTTATCCTTTCACTGAAGTTTCAATTTCAGTTCATTCTTGTGGGATGTTATGTCGACCAAAACTGACAACTTCGACAGCAAGGTAGGGTCTAACAGCTGTGGATCAGCTCTATCTTTTTCAGTGAGGAAAACATCCATGTCGTTTGGAGCTTGTAAAACGAAACAGGACATTACTGCAGCTGAACCACTTCACTGATGTGTGATAAGGCAAGTCACAGAATTCAGAATCAATTTCTTCAAGAAAAGTCTAGAACTAACGGTGATTGATTGCATGTCGCCGAATTAAGTTCATAACAGAAACAACTGGTTTCAATACTCAAGAAATAGCTAAGTCTTTACCATAGAGTGCTTGCTGATGTATGATGCAGTGTATGAACAGAGCACCCGGAATTTGCAAATCTTTCAACTGAGTCCTGATCTGCCACATTAGACCCTTCCTCCTTCCAGCCATGTTTTTCCTCCATAAACTGTTACACCTCGAAGCTGATTCCACTGAAGGTTATAGTCTTGCACATCTTTTAGCAATTCCATGAAAATTTCTTTTCCATTTGTTGTTCCATGCATGCTGCAAACGGATGCCAACTCGTCCGTTATCTGAAAGTCCAAATTGACACCACGAATGAACACGAGAAGTTGTGACGTACTCGAGAGATCAGTAAACTCATCCATCGCCAGAGAATAACACAATAAGTTCATAGTTTTCTGACGTATCTGTAGCACTATGTTCTCTCCAAGTTATTCTGTTCTTCGCACAATTGAACTTGCCGAAAGGCTGATAGTTCCAGACAAATTCGCTTTCTCGGGACACAAATCATTTTCTGCTTCCATCATAACTCTTTGATGAAGTTGCCATCACTAAACGGTTTTCCTCGTTCTGTCATCTTATGCACTATATTGTAACTTGTACGAGTGACAGATTCATTTTCAGCAAACTTTCTCATGAAGAGATTTCTTTGTGTTTCTAAACCACTTTTTATGGACTCATATTTCCCAGAGCGTAACTTTCCAGAAAACTTTGAATATGTTGATAGATGTTTTGTTTCGTAGTGACTGGTGAAGCTACGGCTCACTAAAGGTACATATGAAGTTTATAGGTACCTTTGATAATAGATTATATCTCGTAATAAGATTGAAAAGTATATAAACAAGACCGGCCTAAATAAACAGCCTAGAGCACAGAGTTCCTTAAGCTATGTAAACATTTGCGTAAGGATCTGCTCCAGCAGAAAGGTTGAAAAACAATGGTTAAGAGACCAGCTCGATTAACACCCTGACTGGGGAATTCTTCTCAGCTGGGGATAATATTTTTGTAATAACATGAGGCTTCTACGGCGTTTGTATGCTATATTTGCTACTTTATTGCCTCTATTCACACTTGTAGTTCACTTACCTATTACTGTCAAACAAAGAAATCCTTGTTACATACCTATACAATGGATGACTGGCAAAAAGAAGTAACTATTTCTGGAGCATCAGGCCTGTGTTGACAGCCGGGTGCATCTATGGGAGGGAAAGATGCGCATGTGTATGTGCCATGGAAACCATGGTAACGTCAGAGAGTAGGCGGCGCTACCACGAGCCGGTGAAGGACTTGGGATTTCGAGAAATAAGCAACCATTACAATCAAGAAAATCTAGATACATTAATTTATAATTGAAAATGTTAGTTAGTTAGTTAGTCGAGGTTCCAACTTCACGGCAACGGGTCTTTCCTATTATGCTCCGTTCCTGTGCCCGTGAATATCACACAAAATGCTCCCGACTGTCCAATGTGAAAAGTGGAACAGACAGGAGTCTCGGCAAGCCAACAGCCCGCACAGGTACACTGTGCATAATGCCGCCGCCAGCATGCCAACACAAAAGTCCTCCACGAAAACCACAGTTCATCGTCGATGGACTCGGCAGTCACCAGAAAGACCTCATTGACCCGGGTTTTCTCACATGGCACGAACTCCGTAGCTCCAGCGCCGACTCCCAGGAGTCTCCTGAAAAATACACTCGTGAACCGAAAAGGCAAATCAGTCAATTCAGTAACAGCCGGTAGCCATTGTTCCGAACATGCAGGTCACTGTACAGGACAGATGTAAAAGCACTCCACGCGAACTTCACAACTCACAGTGTCGCCCACGCACTCACTCAGTAGCAGGGCGATGGAACCATGTACTACCAGTCCAACATGAGGAAAATGCGATTGAAAACCGTAGCTACAAGCATAAACACGCCACAGGCCTTAACGGTTCAATGCCTAACCGCCATGTTGGCGACCGGAATTGAAAATAGTAGATTTAAGACACAAAGCAGGCAGGAGGTCTCTGCACGTGTGAATATCTATTATTCTAAACATCATATTGACATTTACATAGTATCAAACGTCACGTGCTCCATACGTTATATCAAGTAAGTTCGAGTACCGTCGGCTGGCAGGATGAAATGACGTTGCGGGCCGCATCCGGCCCACGGGCCGTAGTTTGGTTGCCCCTGGCCTAGACAAATATATAGTTGTGTATAATATGTTCGTATATCAAGTCGTGTATATAGTGGTGTGTTTATTGGTGTATGTAATCGTATATGTAGCCGTATATATAGTCTTATATTTCTTCGTGTATATATGTGTGTATTTATTCGTGTATATAGTGTGCCGCCGTGTATATAGTCTTATATTTATTTATTCGTACATCTAGTTGTGTATATAGTCGAATATCTATCTAGTGGTATATCCAGTTAGTCGTGTATCTATTAGTGTGTCTAGTCATGAATATAGTCGTGTGTCTAGCCGTGTGTATAGTTGTATATATGGCCGTGTAATTATGCGTGTACTTTGTCGTGTCTATAGTCATGTACCTAGTCGTATATCGAGTCTTGCATATAATTGTATATCTGGTCATGTATTTAATTGTGCATCTAGTAGTATATCAAATTGTGTACTAAGTCGTGTATACTGTTGTGCATCTAGTAGTGTGTTCAGTCGTATATTTAGTCATGTATCTGGTCATGCATCTAGTCGTGTATTCAGTCGTATTTATAGTCATGTATCTAGTCGTGTATTCAGTCGTATATATAGTCATGCATCTAGTCGTGTATTCAGTCGTATATATAGTCATGTATCTAGTCGTGTATTCAGTCGTATATATAGTCATGAATATAGTCATGTATTTAGTCGTATACCTAGTCGTGTATCTAGTCGTGTATTCAGTCGTATGTATATAGTCGTATATCTAGTCATGTATGTAGACGTATATCTAGTCATGTATGTAGTCGTATATCTAGTCGTGCATCCAGTCATGTGAGTTCACCGGCTGACTCTGGTTTCACCAGGAGGCACACGGCGTTCGCCCCAGCGACTCCACAGAAAACCCCACCCAAACCCGGAAGCAAGGAGCTCCTGGCTGGCAAAGAGGACAAAGACGAAAGGTAGGTGGTACCTAGTGATGAGGTTGTAGAAGGTGCCGAGTGTAACAGGATGGCCTTGGATGTTGTGAATGAACACAAGCCCAAGGTATCCCAGACACTCACGTGTATACTAACCCCAGGGGTTGGACAGGTAGATACACATTTACTACTATGACGGACCCCCTCTGCAAGATAACAAGTGTGGTTGGTCTACAGGCCCCTCCAGGATTCTATACCTCTACTATATACCCTCTACCGAGCAACAAGTAATTCTCAGGACTCGTCCAAGACGACACCTAATAATCGTCGAAAAGACATGTCAGCAGTTAATCCATTTATTTACACTATAGACACAGGTCTGAAAGGAACGTCCTGATTGGAAATGATATATTTACAATATAGAGTAAAGGTTAGAGATAGAGTTAGAGAAGTACTGCGTCATCATTAAGCGTAGCAGAAGATTTGCGGTGTGCTTCCGTCGAGTCAGTCCGTTCGACTCACCCGGCTCTCTTCCAGAAATGCTGACTGGAAACTTGTGGACTTCCCTGCCGCAAGCGCCGGATGATCATCAAATACGATTAGGCACCCGAGCCATAAAGACTTGACTGGAGTGCCTGCACAACAACAAACTTGAGTAAAGTTAATTACTACTGTCTCTTTACTGCTTTGCCTACACAGACTGAATGGGAGATCCTCCCTCATGAGGTCTCCTCTGCTGCATCTTGATGATAGCTGAAATCATAGTCGGGCCACACGCCAAACAAGGTAAATGTCTAACAGGTGGACTCTTCATGGCCTTACTATCATGGACAATTGAGGTGAGCATTATACAAAGTCAGCAACGTGTCTCTGGAGGATGTCTCCTCTCTAGTAGATGAATATATACATATGGATGACGAACTCAAGGGTTTTGACCCGACTCCACCTGAGTCTGGTCGAGAACAAGGTCTTGTATCATGATAACACAATGTCTAATGTTATAAACACAAACTGAGTCTCTGGTAAATCATATGAGGATCTATCACTGTGGAACACCTAAGATTTCACCGGGTATAGCAGGTTATTTGGTGTCGTGCTGTGATAATAATCTAGCTGAGGTATTCCAAGAGCGCTGACATTGCCCCAGCCGGGGTTGTCCTCTGGATCAAATACATAAACACAATCTTCCCTTGGAAGCTCAACTACATTGTAGATAGTCTATACAATACTATTTTAGCGTAGCAATCAAAAACCAAACCTTGAAAATATCACTACCAAATAGGTTCTTGGTAGTCGTTCTATACCACCCAGGTGTCTTGTAGAATGCTGTTACAACACATAGTTGTAACCTTCCTGAACCACAAAGGGGCAGTCTCAGATAAACTTACTGTCGACCGTATACATCACAGCAAGTCCCACAATAGCTCTGCCTGTATCATACAACAGGTACATCTGGTCTTCGACAACATGTTCAACCACAACAGGTACATCTGCCAACAACAGGCAACACCTGAAACCATGAACAGACCCCAACATCAGCCTTGATTACTGTCGGTAGCTCCTTAACCTCATAATGGACAATAGTGGCCGAATACTAGAGCTGTGCTCTGGCCAAGAGCTCGATGCGAACTGACGACCAGATCGCATTTTCCGGCTGCGAAGTAAAATCGCTAACCCGGAAAAAGTCATGAAACATGACTTACTCACTCAAAGTGAGAATCAGGTTTTTCTCCGGACCAGTGCCCACGTCTACGTTACTCACGAGATAAAACTAGTGTCCGTTTCGACCTTTCGGTCTAGCAACTACCAGCTCTAGAACGTTCTAATTCATGCAAATCACCCGGTGTTTCCCCAGTTAATTATAACCGGGGGAATTCCCTACTGACCTATTCCCGTACAATGGAGATTCCTTGTACGAAGCCAGCTGATTTGACTTGCATCTCGCTACACCGAGTAACACCTCGTTAGTAGAATACCTTGAGCTAGTAGAATACATTGAGTTTGTAAAATACATTGAGTTAGTAGAATACCTTGAGTTAGTAGAATAACTTGAGTTAGTAGAATACCTTGAGTTTGTAAAATACATTGAGTTTGTAGAATACCTTGAGTTAGTATGGAATAGAGAGAAAAAGCGGCGGCTGCAGCAGGATATAACAATATGAAATGGAAACAAATAGGTATTTTAAATTCCTGCGAGAAAAAACGAACTAAACATTAACAAACGTTGCACATACCTTACAAGGAGATCCACGTGTCGCGAAATACAGGTGAAAAATCCGAAATCAGAAGCACTCAATAAATATAAAAATGAATAATAAAATAAGATAAAAAAACACACGAACGCATACAGTACGACACACAGACGTTTCGATTCTAAGAATCTTTGTCAATGACAACACAGATAGCTGACGACAAAAACACAAACACACGACCTATCACTTATAGTGCACAACCTGATAATTCCATGTGCGGCAGAAAATGTGACTTGGCCAGCTGCGAAAACGCTTGTGGCGCAGAATTGAAAATGGGTTGCCAAAAAGGATTTGAGTAGCCAAAAATATGTGAACAGTCTGCTATGAAAACATAGAAATGTGGGGACAATTAAGTCTAGATATCGCGGGGGGGGGGGGGGGGGGACAGCCGTAGTGTAAACAATTGGGGAAGATGCCACAGTTATAATACTGTAGCGTCCACGACAGTATTAATTTCTGCCGGGTGGATGCATCCCAGATTGTTGATTAGCTGGCATTCAATTCTAAGTCTGACACAGCTATTAGAGAAGCAGGGTTTTAATGCGGTGACACATGCATCGTCGGCTCCATTGTGGTTGGAGGAATTGAAATGGTTGGGGACAGGTTTGTCAGCGCCCTGATTGATGTCTCTGAGGTGTTCTCTAAAACGATCCGCAAGACGTCTGCCCGTTTGGCCAATGTATTTCATGTCACATCGTTTGCAGATGATAACATAAATCAGATTGCGGGATGTGCAGGTGAACGAATCTTTCAAGGTGAAGGTGCCTCGGGGAAATGCAATTTCTGGTGTCTGAACAACGTATGGGCATGTCAGACAGTTCCTACGATGGCATTCGAAGGTGCCCACGGATGAAGTAACCGTGGGGAGGCGACTGTGCACAAGGTGGTCTCTGAGGCTCTGGTTACGGCGGAAAATTACCCTGGGGCCATTTGAGAATACCTCACGAGTGGTAGGATCCGATTCCAAGATGGACCAGTGTCTCAGGAAAATGTGCTTGATGGCATAGGCATGTGGATGGAAGGTGAGGATAAGCTTGGGTTCATTGTTCTGAGGTCGCGTATGCTTGGCGAGGGACATTTCCCGCGAGACCTGGGTTATGCGACAGAGAGCTGTCGACAAGACGTCCTCTGGGTAGGACCGTCTGCGGAAAAAGTCCAGCATTTCGTGGGCTCTCTCGAGGAAGTCATTATCATCCTGACAGATGCGGCGAAGGCGGAGTAGCTGGGAATATGGGATGGAATCTTTGCAGCTTTTGGGGTGGGATGAGCTGTACAGGAGGAAACCGTGAGCATCAGTAGGTTTATAGTACACGGAGGTCGTGAGGCCTGTAGAGTTTAACTTAATGGTGGTGTCAAGAAAATTGACAGAGGTGGTGGAAATTTCTGAGGTGAATTGGATCGATGGATGGAAGTTCTTGACATAATTAATGAACCGGTTCAGTTCCGCCTCCGACATGTCAGTGAGACCTATGCCGTCATCGATGTAGCGTCGGTAAAAAGAAGGGAGAAGACCATCATAGCTGAGTTCAATCTGGTGTTCCAGATGTCCCATAAATACACATGCGTAGCTGGGTCCCATTTTAGTGCCCATGGCGACACCGCTGATTTGTTCAAAGTAGTGGCCATTGAACTCAAAGGAATTGTTGGTGAGGACCAATTCAGCGAGTCTCACAAGTGTGCGTGTAGGGATGGCTTGATCTGTGCGTTGATCCAGAAAGAACTGTAGCGCCCTGAGGCCATCAGCGTGAGGAATGGAGGTATAGAGGGAACATACATCTATTAGGAATAGTCTGTATGTGTTCCCAGGAGTCAGTTGGAGAGAGTTGAATGAAAGTAACGCATGCGTTGTATCCTTGATGTATGACGGGAGATTCGCAACTAGAGGTTGGAAAATTCTGTCAAGAAACGCTGAGATCAGTTCAGTCGGGCACGAGCAGGCAGAAACTATCGGACGTCCAGGATTTTTAAGTTTATGTATTTTGGGCAGCATGTAGAGGTTGGGTTTGCCCAAGTCGGAGTCATGGATGTGAAGTGAAGTGGCACTGGGTGGTCTCTTGAGTTAGTAGAATACCTTGAGTTAGTAGAATACCTTGAGTTAGTAGAATACCTCGAGTTAGTAGAATACCCCGAGTTAGTAGAATACCTTGAGTTAGTAGAATACCTTGAGTTAGAACAATGACTGTATAATACACAGAGATGTTGAGCAATGACAGTATGTTACACAGAGATGCAGAACAATTACAGTATAATATACAGAGATGTAGAACAATGACAGTATAACACACAGAGATGTTGAACCATCCATCCATCATGTGCCATGCCGATAAGCGTGGGCGGCAATTGTCTGCCATCTCACTCGATCACCAGAGTCGTGGATCAGCTCCGTGTTCCTGTCTCGACCATGCCACGTGGCCAAGCCATCCAGGTATTTACTTCTCGATCTACCCCTTGGCCTCTTCTCTTCGATCTTCCCTTCTCCAAGTTATTTCTTCTCATAACATGCCAAAAAATTTTGACTGTCTACTTTTAATGACTCTAATCAGTTTACTATCTTCATTTGTTTCTTGAAGAACTTGTTCATTGGTTTTTCTGTCTGCCCATGGTATTCTTCGCATTTTCCCCAGAAACCACATTTCCACAGCCATCAGCTGTTTTTCAGCTTGACTGCTCATTGTCCACACATCTGTCTTCACATGCATACAAAAGTACAGGTAGATGTAGAACAATGACACTAAAATACAGAGTTAGTGGAATTCACGGAGCTAGCAGAATTCATTGGCAGTAGAATAGCTTCATCTCCATTACAGAAGGTTTCACTCAACCTCAGCTTTTATTGGCTGCTTATGCAGACCACCTTTCGCTGGTTTTCTCAAATGGTATGAGTGCCGGTTGTTCAGATAGCAGTGGCAAACTACTGACCATAAACTTGGCAAGCAATCACAAACTGTTTTTATGGCTGACTAGGACATTTTACGTTTAGTGGTGGACAGTTAGAGCATTGCTTTGTTGATTCGGCATCTTATGCAGCTTATCTTGTTCCAGATGTAATGGTGTTACTTTTCCTCTGGTGTAAACTAGGCAGGCCGAGAGAGGGATCATGCTGCATGGGAACCACGTGGTCTCTTTTGGGCACGTTATGAAAAGAAATACACTTGAGAATTTGATAACAAGTGGCAACAGTGTGGGGTAAAGATAAATGGGAAGGCAGAGAAGTAAATACCCGGACGGCTTTACCGCGTGGTATGGTCGAGACAAGAACACGGAGCTGATCCGCGACTCTGGTGATCGTGTGAGATATATATTCTATATATTCCTATATTCTTGTTACACGCAGTCTGTGGGAACTATATAGACCTTGAAAACTGCAGCAGAAATGCTTTGATACAGACACACAAGAAAACATAAACCCATTGCTTTCTTGACGGATGCCATGTCAGCTGTTTCAGTACAGAAGAGCTAAAACAGCACAGAACTCTCAGACCTAGGAGCGGCACTCTATGAAATATGTCATAAATGCAACAGAGCTGTAATACACTGGATCCCCTCACATTGCAACTTACCTAGAAACGAAGAGTTTGGTGGATTAGTGAGGAAATATGGACAACCACCTCTGCATGATATAGACATAACCCATGATGAGGCCAAGAGATTTATAGAAAGCATTTATATGACTAAGAGGAAATCAGAACATCCGGGACACCAGGAAGATATCACCAACCCGACCGAAGAGAACAAATATCTTAAGATTTCTGTACAGGATATTACAGACCGAACTACCATGTATTTAATAATCTAATGTGATAGCGCCAAACCGATGAACCTTGGTGTCTACAACAAACCGATGCACGAGTTTAGTCTATCAAAGCCGTATTTGTCCTGGCCACCACCGGAACTCGGCTTAACAAAGGAATCGGAAGCCAGTTTTGTTTTAGCAGTCCTTTGTGCTGATGAGAGATGCGGGCAGCATGGCCTTCAGTTCAGTGCTGTTCTGTTGTTGTCAGGTGTGGGAACAATTCCCTGAGTTGATCTGTGTCAACTAATGTTGTAAGTTTTTTGTAACTGTAAGTTTTAACTGATTAAGTTTAAAATGCTTAATTCAATAAATATTTGTTAAATCGTAGCACACGCCAGTTTACCAATTTGAAAGTGTTTGCATGGGTGAACAAAATTGTTAGGCGAGATGGTAGGAACAAAGAAATATAAATAGATAATATGAATAAGTATTACTAAAATGAGCTGTTCTACAGAAGGATTTAGTGTCCCTAAAGCTTTATGAAAATAACATGTAACACATAGAGATGTCGGCAATCAGACAATGGTGATGTGAAATATGCAGAATAGGTCATTGATGGTGGTTAAGTATCATAGAGACTGATGTCATGTCATGCCAGCCATGCTGGCACAAGATTATTTTGTTGGGAATTATTTTACATGGTTATCCTATGGCATTAATGTGTTACTGGCTAAATAGATATGTGGGAGATTAACCAAAATATACAATGTGTGGGGTCATAAATTAGTTTATAGTAAAGACTGAAATAATGCTACATGATGCCATGTAGGCCATGTTGGCATGGAAGGGAGTAAGTGCTTGTGAGGTTGCTAGAAATGAAGGTTACTTAACAACAGAGTGGTGAGAATCATATGTGTATGTGTATACAGCAGCAAGATATGTTTACAGGATTATTCTGTGATTATGGTGAGCATCACATTGGATGTTTGGTCAAGTGTTGGATATGAACACTCCAAAGCAACAATGAGTAGGGGAAAATAACCATAATATATGTGTAATATTTATAACATGTGTAAAGCAGGGAAGGGTACTTACATGTTATATGTGGGAATGATGGGTTAATGGTTAAGCTATGTAGTTAGGACATGTAGGTAATAAATAGAAGTAAAGGAAATAATGTGTTGAATTGTAGGGACGCCAAGCAGATTGATAGCTACTAGGCGTAGGAAATAATGCATCTTAATACGCGGGGTTCGTATCAGCAATCATAGTGCAATCGTAACTGCGAATGAAGTGTGGCTGTATTGAGGGAGAACAGGCAGGTGCATCTGGAACTGATATTGGTAAAGGGGTTTCTTATTTAGCATTGAAGTCTGGTGTCACATCTGTTACCAGAATGCAGTAGTGTTTGTGCTAGTGTATCAAACTGGGAGTTTTATGTGTAGTAAAACAGGGTGGTTGTTTTACCAGGGGAAGGATGTGATTTATTGCTACGTACAACCTTTCGCAAAGATATATGCACTTGCTATGCGACATGAAGCGTAAGATAGCAAAACTTATAACCGGTGTATGATAGGAAGAATGGTGGGGAACAGAGCGCACAACTGTACATTTGCTGTCCACTCACAAATAATATTACACTGATTGTGTTGGGCCTTGAATAACACTTATTGGTCATTAGTGTGTAATAATGACATAATATATATAATACACTGTTTATTATATTAGTACTAATGTTCTGTATCCTGCCATGGACATTGTTGTGTTTGGATCCTGTCTCATATGAATGAGGCACTCTGGCCACTATTTGGTGTACTTTCACTTAGTAATATTGTGTGTTTATTTTATGAGCTATCTTAGGGGCATCAGAGAGTCCCTAAATGAGTTCCTGTGTAATAAATGTTTATCTTTATCTTTAACTTTCTGTGAATGTTGTGATTCTTCTATGTGTAAGGTTACATTGTCACATTCTACAAATATGGTTATTCTTGTTTCCTTTGTTTTTCATAGTTAAACATGTTTTACCTGTTGGTTATTAGTTTATAATATCATGCGGTAATGTGTGTGATGTCATATTGTTGTTGATATCCTTTATCAAAACATGGACATTGCAGGAGCAGTGTGTCCTATATCATATGGCATCCATCATAAGTTTAGGTATTTAAATGACAGAAGATGGGGGAAAGGTGGTGCATTGGGTATTATGATTGTAGTGATGGCTATGGTGAGAGTGACCATTTGATGATTGTGATGGTGATTAGGATTGTGGTGATGACTATGTTGAGGCTGATCATGTAGTGATGTCAGCTAGGATGATTGGGATGATGATGGCTATGGTGAGAGTGATGATGGGGATTATGATTGTGGTGACTATGTTGAGGCTGATCATGTAGTGTCAGCTAGGATGATTGGGATGATTATGGCTATGGTGAGAGTGATCATTTGATGATGGTGATGGTTTTATGTCGCGATGTATGTTATATGTCTGGGTTGTTGTCGGTGACTTATGTTATAGCCTGTGTCCTGATTGTTGCTGGTGTCATGTGTAGAACTGTACCTCTGGTATATTGATGTTGTCTAACTGTCATCAGTACAAAGGTGTGTGTCCTTGTGATGCCATATTGAATTGCATACCCTATGTCTGCTGGGTTGCTGTTGGTGCATTGGACTGTATTTATGTCCTCTTTGTACATGTTCAAACGGTGTTGTCCTGTTAGAGTCGTTGTACACCGGTGTAGCTGAGTTGTGTTCGGTGTTGATTTTGACAAGTTGATTAGTGTTGCTGTGTAACATTGGCATTTATGGGGGGTATTGTCAGCCTGTGCTGTTGGGGATGAGAAGTTGTGTTGGACCAGAGACCTGTAGGTAATGACCTCCCTGAACTCAAGACATTCTGTAAGTGAATGCTGGGCTGTATGGGGAGGTGGAGCAGGCTGCGGTTGTTGCATTAGAAGGTGTTCCATCCTAGCAATATCAAGTGTAATCTCATGACAGCAGTGGCACAACTGGAGAAGACAATAAAGTGGGTGATCTGATGATGCAACATTGACTGTTGTATTTAACAATTAGAGATGTAGTCAACTTGAAGAAGGAGGTAGCAAAGAATTATCATGACAGACATCAAGGGTTACCCCAGAATAACAAAATAGATAATTAGATGGAGGGACATTTATGACCTATGGGTTAATTCATGTTATATTGTATGTGCTCATTGCTTCATGTGTTTAATTTTATTTCTTTACAATGATAATCATATATTGTGTTTTTCGTTGTTACAGGAGCGGCTGACTAGTTAGTGTCAGCAGGCCTGGGTTCTTGGTGGGATAGTAAATTGTGTCACAACTCTTTGTTTATGTCGTGTCTTGGGGTTTATGTTGTGTAACCTATGTTTTTGTAGTGTCTTATTGTCTGTGCAGTGTTGCTTGTGTCAAGGTTCTTTATTGTGTCAGTCTAACCAGCTATTGCTTGGAGCACCTGTGTTGTGGTACTTGGTGTACCCTGTTGTCTTAAGTGCTGTTTATTGGTTGGGGGTTACCCACTGTTGTTGTTTGAGATATACAGTTGTCTGTTGTATCTGTAATTGAACATCCCATATTGAATGCTTTGTTCAATGTGTTCGAGCACAAATTGTCACACAAATTTGTAGCAGTTGATAAATAAAGAGCTATTTTTGTACTGTTTTTGATTCGTTTGTTTAGTCTCTTTTAGTTTTTACAGTCACTATTTCTACCACAATCTAACACCTTAATCCAATGTCTGGGTCTCAAATATGACAGTCAGTCCAGAGTTGAGGCCCCTGCCTGAGATCTCGTATATCTTCTTATCTAATTACTATAATCTTTTTTTGTCGGTTGAGGCGGTGTGAGGTTCTCTCTCTTTTCACTATTTTTCTTCTTTGGCCGTAACGAAGTCAGAACTACTCTTTACCTCTTAGCACCGTAGTGAAGGAAGCATCAGTCTTTATGATTGTCTCCCTTTGTCTTTTACCATCCACTACACTAAAGACAGAGGATACAGATAAATGTAACTGCCGAATTGGTAAAATAACGGCTAAACGTTTAGCGACATGTCTGCCATATCTAGAACATAGAAAATGAAAGGGGACATCTACCTCAGGCGGGTGTAGACATTAGCTATGATGAGGCAGACATGTATAGAAAACAATGATAGAACTAAGTGTGAAACAGAGCATCCAGGTCACGATAAAGATCATATCTATTACAGAATCCAAAGAGGATAAATAACACTCTTTAAACTCAGTACAGGACACAACACGCTAAAATATTACATTTTTAACTGATTCAGTGCCAAACAAAACGTAAGTTTGGACCAAGCATGGTACACAATCGAATGAACAATTATATGGTCTATTTTTAATGACTGTGCAGTGTTTGAAAATATTGCCGTTCCAAGTTTTGTATTCACCCTCTGTAAAGTTTATGCAACATAATAGGTAAATACAAAACTTGGGCCAGTAATATTTTCAAACACTGCATAGTCTTTAAAGAATACATCATGTATTATAATGGAAATGTCTGTTCATCGAGCATTGAAATTGTGGAAGATACTACGAAATAAAGAAATAACACGATGACCCTAGTATGGCGATATATCGTTCTTTTATCCAAATGGGGGATTCACATTTGTCAATATATAATCCCTACCACGGCATCAGCACACCGGAAGTTTAAGAACGAAGGTTCTTATTCATTCTGCCATGCTGACGTCGCCAAGAAATTTATAACAAGCAAGAATAGAACCAAGTGCGAATCGGTGCATCTAGGCCGGGAGACTCCGTGGTAAAGAAGTCAGGTCGTCTGGCTCGGGCTCCGAATCTAATTCCGGGCCGCGTCTTTCGGTTCACGAGTGCATTTGTTTCGTCGCTGGAGCTACGGAGTTCGTCCTTTGTGCGAGGCTTTCGGCATTTCGTTGTAGAAAGAGACCGAGCCATATGGGATAAAACTCCAGTGAAATGAAGTCGACCTTGTCGACTTTTAAGCGACCTTTTTTTTAAAGGGTCGCATCTAGGCCACGAAGAAGATAAAGCATACTGCCACCGCCATCGAAGAGAACAAGTAGCGATCGTTAGCCTGCGCGGGACCCAACAGGCTTAAATATCACACGTTTAATACACTAAAGATAGAAGATACAGATAAATGTATCCGTTGAACTGGTAAAAGGAGGACTAGATGTTTAATTGCAGGTGTGACCGCCATATGCAGATCATAGAAAAGTAATTTGGCCTACGCCAGCTCCAGGTGAAGACAAAATCTATACAGATGTCTACAAACTCAAGTTGACTGCTGTTTCTTTGGGTATACAATTGTTGATGACCGAAGATAGACGAAAGCAAATGGTTAGATAATATGTTTTTACGGTAACTGTCAGAATGAACCGCGATGATGAATTACATCTCGGTGTGTTTTGCAGGATGAGGGCGAGCAGAAAGTACACAAAAATTGTAGGCTCCAATATGAACTTACTGGATGCAGGTAATAGCCTCACCCTAATCGCCTTCTACTTCTCTCTTCCTCCTGCTCTTCTGTTGCTTCTTTTTTTTAAATCGCTGTTTTTGATGATTACACAGTCAAGCCAGTTCCCATGATAGGTAACCTGGAACGTGTTTATTTATTAACACTATTCTATGTATTTTTCTGTTTTCTTCTTGTTTTCTGGCAAAAAGACGAGCGGACAGATAGACATGCGGATGGATGGATGGATGGATGGATGGATGGATGGATGGATGGATTCGGGTGGGTTGATGTATGTATGGATGGATGGACGGACAGGCGGTCGGGCGGGCAGACAGACAAACAGATATATTAGATTGTATGGATGAATGGATGGATGAATGGATGGATGAATGGATGGATGAATGAATGGATGGGTGGGTGGAGATATATACACAGGCAAGCAGACAGGCAGACAGACCGATTGACTGATAGACTGATTGATTGCTACTATGGATGGATGGATTAATGAAGAATGAATGTCCGAATACATGAATGAAGCGACTGATGAATTAATGTCTAGATATGTTGGTATGTAAGCAGGCAGCCATGTAGGCCTATGCAGAGAATTAACCAGTTGTGTCATGTCCCTTACAGTGTTCAGGACTTCAATTCACTCTGTACAACCAGAAGTGGAGAGATCCAGGAAACCCAGCATGTAAGTAGGATCGTGTACTTGCTGCTCCACCTGTCAGTTTGCTGTTTGGCATCGCGGCTGCTTTTCCCTTTCTTTTTGAAATAGAATCTAACAATCGAAAATAAAGAGCATTTGATGGAGTTTGATTCTCCACGCTGGGAAACAAGCAGAGGGACAGATTGGCTGGGTGTATCGCGTTCAGTGGGCTGGCGGTGCATAATAAGGAAGATTTTGTCGGGGCTTTTTAGGATCGTGTTTATAGTGCAGAAGAACGGATAGATCACCACGGACTGCAGAGAAGGGTACTACGGGGAGTGACCAGAGGATCTGTCCGATACTCAGGACTCCGAGGAAAGGTCAGATGGACACACAATGACACTGCAACTAGTATCACTGGCATTGGGACTCTTGGCTGGCTGTTGAAGTTTAGAACGGAGCACGTCTAGGAATGCCCGAGTTTATTTATAACTGTGTGTGTGAGTTAGTGTGTATGTCTGTGTATGTGTATGAGTGTGTACATATCTTTATTGGTTTAATAGTAGTGGTGGTCGTGGCTGTGATGATGATAGCAGTAGCAGTAGTAGTAGCAGCAGCAGTAGTAATAGCAGTAGTATTAGTAGCAATAGTAATAGAAGTACAGTACAACTTCGATTAACCGTCATCACCCGGAACAGTATATGACGGATAACCGAATAGACGGATAACAGGAATATCTTAATACATATGTACAGTAATGTGATTTCACTGCGGGTTTAGGACGAAAATTAAAATAAAATCCTTGAAAAGTGAATAATACATGCATATTGCATTAAATTTTACAAAACGATCGATGTAAACTTCAATATAAGAGTAGTAATGTACAGACATGTATTGTAATACTATAAACCTACGTTACTTTAAAATAATCTGTAATCTCCTTCTGTGTCTTTGAGGCTCGAGCTTTCTGCGCGACGATGTTCCGTATCTTACGCAGAAGTAGGATCTGTGTTTCATTTCCCTCCTCTCGCATTTGAAACCAGTCGATGCACTTTGATAACATTGTTTCTGCTTTTGAGTGGCTAGTTGTAGGTTTGTTTGTCTGTTTGTTTTATTTTTCAAATCCTCCATCCATTTTGTCACATTCCAACCAGTCTGTTACTTCTTCTGGCGTAATGTTTTCACTGTTTAGTCCTACACTGTTGCACAGTTGCACAATTTCGGCAACACTAACAGTCTCAATTCCTTCAGTTTATCAATAGGTTCAGGCAAGAGTTTATTCCACCCATTATTTAGGTTAGACACTGCAAGATCAGCCCAGGCAATGGCGACATTGAAAATAGCGTCCTTTATGTTTTATAACAGAAACTGACGGTTAAACGAGTGACGGTTAGTCGAAGTTTTATTATAATAGAAGTACAGTACAACTTCGATTAGCCGACATCACCCGGAACAGGACTGTGACGGATAACCGAATAGACGGATAACAGTTGTTGTTGTTGTTGTTGTTGTTGTTGTTGTTGTTGTTGTTGTTGTCACAGCAGCAAACTTGGAAGAGCAATAGTATTAGAAGTAGCAGAGGAGGTTGTGGCAGTAGCATTGACAGTGGTGGTGACAGTGGCTAGTGGTAATTAAGGTGGCGGTAAATAACAGCCATCCCGGTGCTGTGGCATAGATGTTACAAAGGCGATTCACAATACCGCATACCGCGTTCCAAAGACAGCTGCAGGCGATTTGGAAGCAGTAAATCACAAATAGCCACACACACACACACACACACACACACATACACACACAAAATAGTGGCAGTGTTATTTATGTTAGAAGTAGAAATAGCGGTCTCCGTGGCCTAACAGCTTGCGAAAGCGATTTGTGAGCCGCTTACCACGCGTACGAAACACAGCGGTGACCGATTTGGCAGCAGACCATGTTTCGCTGGTTTTGACGTGTTGGTATGGGAGCCGGTCGTTCAGAAACAATGGCAAACTAGTGAACGTAAAATGTGCCAAGACATCACCAACAGCAGTAAAATGCTGGTGTTGACAGCGATGTCCTGTTAATAGGATATGCCCCCCCCCCCCAAAAAAAAAAAAATAGTATTAGTAGTAGCACTAACTCCAGGAAGCGAAATCGCAGCCCTATCTATGCAAGCAGAAGTAGAAACACCATAAGGGCCCCAATTATAAAAAGTTAGTTGCATATCCTTTACAGGACGTTTCGGTCAACACCAGCATTTTTCTGTTGTGATCTCTTGGCAAGTTTACCTTCAGTAGTCTGCCATTGCTTTCTGAACCTACAGCACCCATACCATTTCGTAAAAAATCCAACGCATGGCGCTCTGCTGCCAAATCGCCCACAGCTGTGTTTCGAACACGGGTGTACGGGATTACGAGCTGCGTCAGTAACGCTTTTGCCACGGAGACGGGCCCCAATTATAACCGACCGAAAACACGACGGTTTAACGGGGTCGAAACATCTCTCAAAACTGGATTGGACTGGATAGTAGTTGTAGTAGTAATAGTAGTGGTGATGGTGGTGGTGGTGGTATATCTGAATCTGAAAGCACACAAATTGAGTAAAATTACGGGGAACACCCACATGCATACTCTCTTCCTCTGCACTTTATCCCCCATTGAGTCATAGTTCCTCAACCAACATACTCCTTGCCGCCCCATCTTTCGCTGTTTCCTGCAGCTCCATCCATACCCTTCCGGTATATTCGTCTCTGACTCTAATTCTACACACTAATTCAAAACTCTAATTCTGTGTGATTTAGGTCTTCTTTCGTTTCATTTTCCCTGTCGGCTCCAGAGAATGGGCTTCACAGTTGTGGTATTATGAGGTTTTCTTAATGTTTGTCCTACTCAGCGCCAGGACCCTTTCCTCGCCTCCTGATTCGCTTGGATGTCTCCCGTTCCCTGGCTTAAGTCCCACATGAGTGATTCTGTCATATTATTTGAGTCGTATCTCCGCATGCGCCATTACTATTTGTTTATTTTTTGTGCGCGTTCGCTCGCTTTGAATTCAAGCGTAGTCATATACATGCTACTACTTCTGGTGCACTGGACTGATATTTGCGTGAAGAATAGCTTTCCCTATTACTAGTGTCCCTCGCTATCAGGCGAACCCACTCCGACCTCAGAGGTACTCTGTAATTTAACCCCAAGCCAAGGACGAGAAATAAAAATTGTAGTCCTAAATGGCCGGTCTCTCTGGCCGAGGGGTTACAACACTTTCTCCGTAATCCCGTTTATCACGCAGAGTCTCGTAGCGGGCGAGAGCTGGAAGCGGTTCGACCCCCGCTGGTGACTTGCGGGAAAACTGAGCCGGCCGCTCAGAAAGCAATGGCAAACTACTGAGCGTAATCTTGCCAAGAAATCAACAGACAGCTGAAAGATGCTGCTGTTGACAGCGATGTCCTGTAAAGGATATGCGAATTTAAAAAAAAAAGAAGTCCCAAATGACCGGTGTAGGGATTGAACCTGTTACCTTGGGATCAACACATCGGAAGTTTAAGAGCGTGCGCTTTTATCCATTCGGCCACGCTGACCTATCACCAGTTAATTTATGCTTGTTGTTTAGTAGTAATTGTTTTATTCGTGTTGCATATTTCTGATCCATGTTTAGTAGTAATTGTTTTATTCGTGTTGCATATTTCTGATCCATGTTTAGTAGTAATTGTTTTATTCGTGTTGCATATTTCTGATCCATGTTTAGTAGTAATTGTTTTATTCGTGTTGCATATTTCTGATCCATGTTTAGTAGTAATTGTTTTATTCGTGTTGCATATTTCTGATCCATGTTTAGTAGTAATTGTTTTATTCGTGTTGCATATTTCTGATCCATGTTTAGTAGTAATTGTTTTATTCGTGTTGCATATTTCTGATCCATGTTTAGTAGTAATTGTTTTATTCGTGTTGCATATTTCTGATCCATGTTTAGTAGTAATTGTTTTATTCGTGTTGCATATTTCTGATCCATGTTTAGTAGTAATTGTTTTATTCGTGTTGCATATTTCTGATCCATGTTTAGTAGTAATTGTTTTATTCGTGTTGCATATTTCTGATCCATGTTTAGTAGTAATTGTTTTATTCGTGTTGCATATTTCTGATCCATGTTTAGTAGTAATTGTTTTATTCGTGTTGCATATTTCTGATCCATGTTTAGTAGTAATTGTTTTATTCGTGTTGCATATTTCTGATCCATGTTTAGTAGTAATTGTTTTATTCGTGTTGCATATTTCTGATCCATGTTTAGTAGTAATTGTTTTATTCGTGTTGCATATTTCTGATCCATGTTTAGTAGTAATTGTTTTATTCGTGTTGCATATTTCTGATCCATGTTTAGTAGTAATTGTTTTATTCGTGTTGCATATTTCTGATCCATGTTTAGTAGTAATTGTTTTATTCGTGTTGCATATTTCTGATCCATGTTTAGTAGTAATTGTTTTATTCGTGTTGCATATTTCTGATCCATGTTTAGTAGTAATTGTTTTATTCGTGTTGCATATTTCTGATCCATGTTTAGTAGTAATTGTTTTATTCGTGTTGCATATTTCTGATCCATGTTTAGTAGTAATTGTTTTATTCGTGTTGCATATTTCTGATCCATGTTTAGTAGTAATTGTTTTATTCGTGTTGCATATTTCTGATCCATGTTTAGTAGTAATTGTTTTATTCGTGTTGCATATTTCTGGTCCATGTTTAGTAGTAATTGTTTTATTCGTGTTGCATATTTCTGATCCATGTTTAGTAGTAATTGTTTTATTCGTGTTGCATATTTCTGATCCATGTTTAGATAGACGGACAGACGGATGGACGAATGGATAGCTTGATAGACGCGGACGGGTGGACACGCGGAAAGATATATAGACAGATAGACAGACACACAGACGTAGGACTGACGGACGGACAGACACACTGACAGACGATCGGATATACAGTCGGACGGATGGATAGATGGCTGGACAAATATATTTATTAAACGGTGGGATTGATTGATTGATTGATTGATTGGATTGATTGATTGGATTGATTGATTGATTTGATTGATTGATGGATTGATTGATTTGATTGATTTGATTGATTAGATTGATTGATTGATTGGATTGATTAATTTGATTGATTGGATTGATTGGATTGATTGATTGGATTGATTGGATTGATTGATTGATTGATTGATTGATTGATTGATTGATTCATGCGCATCCTGACAAATGATTCTAATTTTGCCCCTAGAACAACGCCAACAACAGAAGCGGAAGACAGCCAAATCCTGTTAGCCAAGTAATCACTTCACATTCTTTGCATTACTCACGCTAATTGTGGTTGATTCATTATGACGTTGTATGTCATTGATCCATTGTCACGCTGTGTGTCATTGTCTCGTTGTCACGTTGCATGTCATTGTTCCATTGTCACGTTGTGTGCCGTTGTTTCTTTGTCACCTTGTGTGTCATTTTATGGTTATGTGTGACATTGTTTCATTACCATGTTGAGTGTCACTGATTCCAATGACCGAATAGCAAATAGCTTTCTGAATTCATTCACGTTAAGATTTGTTTTAGTTCTATCCCCAAGACAATTATTTTGTCTTCCACTTCTTCTGGTTATCATCACCCAGTGGAGCATAGGCGCTCAGCCACATCACACAATGAATGTCCTTTATCGACTTGTTCATGAGACGGATGGGTTTTGTGGCTAAGGTTTTCTACGGGATGCGGTTGCCAGTTGCATTCCAACCTTCCTTACTCGCCTCCTGCGTCATGCATGATAGGTTACGGTGCTACTGTTCTGTGCTTTCCTGGCGGGCGCCGGTATGACACGAGCGAGTTAACTGTGTACTTCGTCATATATTTCTGCTGTCGGTTTCATCTGCTGCACTGCTTTCTTCGGCGCTGTGGTGAATGGTGTTACAAACGCGATTCGTAATCCCGCATATCATGTCCGAAACACAGCTGCGGGCGATTTGCGTTGGTTTTCATACAACGTGCCAAGAAATCACACAAAGTTAAGCTAATTGCTTATCCTTTACAGGACGTCGCAGTCAACCCCAGCATTTGAAGGGGGATGTTTGTTCGTAACTGCGTTCGTAAGCCCTTTGCCACGGCGCTGGCAAGAAATCACAGCAGCCCAAAAATTCTGGGGTTGATTGCGACGTCCTATAAAGGATATATGCACCTAGCCTTTTCTTCTTATAGACCTGTGTAAATATGGGGCATTTGTTTTTGTTGTTACTTCTATGCAAAATAGATGCAAGTTGTAAAGTTGTATTTGTAAAAGATCATTCTGCTGTTCTGTTTGTGTACATGTGGCATTTAATTATGCTGTTATTGGGTTAGTTGGTCATTAGCTGCGGCTCCAACGTCACGGCAAAAGGTCACCTCGCAATGCTCCGTTCCTGTACCAGTGAATTGCTCCTAGCTGTCCCATGTGAACAGTGGAACAGACAGCAGTCCCGACAAAACAACAACACACACAGGCATACACGCATAAGGTCGCTGCCAGAGTGCCGACACAACAGTCCGTCACTAAAATTACAGTTCATCGTCGGTGGCAGTGGCAGTTATTAGAAAACCGGCAGTTACTGGGATTAAATATGTACCCGAATGTTCATAGTACTAATAATTACTTGTCGCAGAGCAGTTTTCTGCAATAGGTCTGTGAAATGATAGCGCCGTGTCATTTCGTAGGCCTGAGTACACTGTGGAATATGTGGTCAATCTTTCCCTACACTTTCGCAGGCGACAATGTCAGGAGTAAAACCCACGTCCGCTCCCGCTTATGACATTATCAGTGCAGGTCTCTATCAACTAGGCTAACTCGCCCGATATTTGCACAGTACAAAGTTAGAATATGCACACTATGTGTGACAGCGGCTGAAGTTGGAAATTGGTATTTATCCGGAACGTCGCTGTATGTTCGTGTTGTATCCCGACTCCATGTATCACAGTCGCACTGTACATATGTAATGGAAGAGACAGCGAGATTTCGTAAACTCGTAAGATTTCGTCAAGCTAACGAATTTTGATTCTTGCTTGCGCTCGCTGGCTGTGAACTCCAGCGCGAAGTCCTGTATGTCGGATGAAGACATCCTGCTGTCCAACATCTGTGTGATGTCTTACTGGACTGAGGTTGCGTGAGTATCCGTTGTCCCATGTCTGGCTTATTGGTGTTCAGACTGGTGGTTCCTCGCCGTGCATGCAGATACTCTCCTTCGAAAGAATCAGCGATCCTGCTGATGTTAGCCAGGACCCCAAAGGGACCTGTTGACCAGGACACGCGACTAGGACGTGTTAGTAGGTCTTGGCCAGTATAGAACCTGGCTCTGGTGCCTTGGAAACACCTCTGCGTCCCACGAATTTTGATAAAACCTGCTGATAGTATAGATAGAATGTCATTCCTCTGGAACCGATGGGACAAAGGAAATGAAGGAAAGAAGTCAACCTCCCCTCCCCCACCCAACCTTATAAAAAAAAAAAAAGCACGAAGAATAGAATCAGAGACGAAGATAAATACTATAGGACTATAGGGAGGACATGAATAGAGCTTCAGGAGATAGCGAAGTATTTGAGGACTTGAAGTGTATGTGTTGACAGCTTATGAAACATGAACAGATAGAAGAAGAAGAAGAAGAAGAAGAAGAAGAAGGAGAAGAAGAAGAAGAAGAAGAAGAAGAAGAAGAAGAAGAAGAAGAAGAAGAAGAAGAAGAAGAAGAAGAAGAAGAAGAAGAAGAAGAAGAAGAAGAAGAAGAAGAAGAAGAAGAAGAAGAAGAAGAAGAGGAAGAAGAAGAAGAAGAAGAAGAAGAAGAAGAAGAAGAAGAAGAAGAAGAAGAAGAAGAAGAAGAAGAAGAAAAAAATAATCCTACAACTCCTTCCTCTGCAATCTGTGGTCACTTGTGAGATTTTGAGGAACCCACGCCTTCCTTATGACAGTTAAACAGGAAATTAACTGATTAAGTGCCATGGGATTTTAAAACGTTTTATTCAAACATCCCGTAGCTGTCATAGACTTATAATTATAAATCAAACTATATTTAACATATCGCTACTGTATGTTTCCCTCTGCAATCCCCTTTAATTTGATGTATAATACAACGTGTCTGCTACCATATTAACAACTTTTAAGTCATAACTGTGACATAGTCCTACTTCCAATTGTCCGCCATCCATTTTTGTTTGGTCCAGACCCACTTTGTGTTTGGTACTGAATCTGTTATTGTATTGCTTCTTTGACAAATTGACATTCAGACAAATTACCACATGGTCATTCGAGTTGTGTGCAATTTCAGATCTCTAGAACGGTCTCAAACGTCCAGCTTCTCCAGATGGGCGCTGGTCAAGACGGCAATCCGAGGAGACGTCATGGTAAATGACAGTTTGCTGCACGTCCTTTACAGCACGTCTCAGTCAACCCCAGCATGTGTTGGTTGTTTGTTATTTACTGGGCAAATTTACGTTCAGTAGTTTGCCATTGCTTTCTGAAGGGCTTTTTGCTCTACTATTTCTTGCGGAGTACGCAAGAATTCTTTTTTTAAGTGTGCTAACAAGGGTCTGCTTTTTTCCTACCTCTTATCCCATTTTAATATTACTTGGCACGCTGATAGTTGCATGTTTATTTCCAAATTAATGCCGGGGTAGGGGTTGAAACGCCTACCCCCGCCACCAGATCACCGGAAGTTTAGGAGCTTTCGACCATGTTGACGTAATGGTAAATATGTGTGGTTTCTCTCTCTCTCTCTCTCTCTCTCTCTCTCTCTCTCTCTCTCTCTCTCTCTCTCTCTCTCTCTCTCTCTCTCTCTCTCTTTCTCTCTCACTCTGCCATTTTCTCTTTCTTTCTCTCTCACTCGCTCTCTCATTCTCTTTCTTACTATCTCTCATTCTCTTTCTTACTCTCTCTCGCTGTCTCATTCTCCCTTACTCTCTCTCTCTCTCTCTCTCTCTCTCTCTCTCTCTCTCTCTCTCTCTCTCTCTCACATACACACACACACACACACAAGCTCCAATTTTCTCTTTTTTTCTCTCTCTCATTCACTCTTTTTCTCTCTCACTCGTTGTCTTTCTCTCTCACTATCTCTATCATTCTCTCTCTCTCTCTCTCTCTCTCTCTCTCTCTCTCTCTCTCTCTCTCTCTCTCTCTCTCTCTCTCTCTCTCTCTCACACACACACACACACACACACACTTGCACTATTTTTCGATTATCTTGTTTCTTATACTAATGTCATGTTTGGTTTATTCAGTGTCTCTTCTACTCCATCCTGTCAACCCTTCCTGGGTAGTCCTCTCGCCTTCTACTTCCATGTTCTTGCGTGGAACGCCCAAGGCATTGGTTGATCTTAAATCTAACTAAATGTCCGAACCATTTAATTCTTTGGTGTTCGATAAAGTCAATAATCGGTAGTATCCCTACACTTGTTCTTAGCTTCTCATTTGTCTCTCTATCTCTTCTTATTGTTCCAGCTGCGCTATCTTTAGCATCTCATCTCACGTGATGTGATTATACGCCTATGTGTTAGGACTGTCCGCTACGTGTTTTCTAGACCAGTCGAAGCTTCGACCTTAATTCAACAGATCCTCGTTAAATTTGTATTATTTGCAGAATAATACATTTATAATCGAAAGAAGCCAACCTTGTGCAAACAGAAAGACATAATAGTCAGTTTAAAATTACCGTGGTAGACAATTGAAAGTACTGCATGAATATGTGTACATTTGAGCTTGAAGGATTTATCTAATCACTTTAGTTTATGTTGCGTGGTTTCTGCCAGGCAATAAATTGTGCAATCTATTGTTTGCGTCTTTGTTATTCACATTCAGTAGGGGAAACATTGTTTTGAATTTGTATTG
Source organism: Cepaea hortensis (assembly GCA_963921405.1). Classification (NCBI taxonomy): domain Eukaryota; kingdom Metazoa; phylum Mollusca; class Gastropoda; order Stylommatophora; family Helicidae; genus Cepaea; species Cepaea hortensis. Next base: position 86,188,682 of record OY992890.1, read on the forward strand.
TTGTTTTTTTAACATTATCGGTCTCCGTGGCGGTTCGTGAGGCGGGTACCAGGCGTTCGAAGCTCAGCTGCAACCGATTAGTGCAGCAGACCATGTCGCGTTGTGTTATAACGTACTGATATGGGAGCCGGTCGTTCAGAAAGCAATGGCAAAGTACTGAACGTAGCACTTGACTAGTACATCAACAGCAGCTGAAAAATGCTGGTATTGACTGCAACGTTCCGTAAAGGATACGCAACAATTTTTTTTTACAGTAAACACACTTTTATTTTGAATCAACAGAAGTTGTAGTGTTTCTTGCTTGTGAATTGAGAACTCTAGCTTCAATTCTCTGCTCCTTAATGAGGAATGCGCGAATGATTCTTTCTCTGGCAGTCTTGTGGCAAAGATATCCTCCATAAGCACGAGTAGCTGTCTTCTGTCGCTCGCTCAAAGCACTGAGCTTGTGGGGTGGGGGTGGGGGGCGCACAGATCTCTTCTCTCTGAGCTTGTGGGGGAGCACAGATCTCTTCTCTCTGAGCTTGTGGGGGAACAGATCTCTTCTTTCTGAGCTTGTGGGGAGCACAGATCTCTTCTCTCTGAGCTTGTGGGTGGCACAGATCTCTTCTCTCTGAGCTTGTGGGGAGCACAGATCTCTTCTCTCTGAGCTTGTGGGGAGCACAGATCTCTTCTCTCTGAGCTTGTGGGGGCACAGATCTCTTCTCTCTGAGCTTGTGGGGGGCACAGATCTCTTCTCTTTGAGCTTGTGGGGGGGGGCAGATCTCTTCTTTCTGAGCTTGTGGGGGAGCACAGATCTCTTCTCTCTGAGCTTGTGGGGGAGCACAGATCTCTTCTCTCTGAGCTTGGTCTTGTTAGTTAGTTAATTGCATATTCTTTACAGGACGTAGCAGTCAATTCCAGCATTTTTTTTTTGGGGGGGGGGGATGTTTGTGATTCCTGGGCAAGTTTACGTTCAGTAGTTTACGGTTGCTTTCTGAACGACCGGCACTCATACCAATGTATGAAAATATCTGCGCGAGACGGTCTGCTACCAAATCGCTAGCAGCTGTGTTTCGAACCTAACCCCTTTGCCGCAGAGCCGGCTTTGTTCTTGTAGTCACCACAACTGTCAGACTTGGGCTCCGAAGGTTGTAGGTTCGATTCCGGGCCGCGTCTTTCTGTTCACGAGTGAATTTTTTTTCGGAGACTCCTGGGGGTCGTCGCCGGAGTTACGGAGTTCGTGCTTTGTGCGACGCTTTCCGCGCTGCGGAAAGAGACCGAGCCATAAGGGATTAAAAACCCGGTGCAATGAAGTCGACTCTGTCGAATTTTAAGCGACTTTTTAAAGTCACCACATATTGGTGTCTTTGCTAGGTATGTTTCTGGTAAAACTATACCAATTTTCCACCGGGTGACTTGTTGACTTTTCGACGGTTGAAATGTGTGTTGTATGATAGACGACGTTTGAAAGTATGTCGCTGAACCATCTAGATCAGTGGTTCTCAACCGGTGGGGAATGGGGGGGGGGGGGGGGTTTAGGGTTTCCATGGCGGGGGGGGGGGGGGGAATTAAGATTATTTCAAGATCACATTAATAAAAGAACCGATTATTTGATATTGTTTTTCCCTTCATACTTTACAGTTAGTACTTGTCGTCCTTATGAAATTCGTTTTATAACTTAAGTAGACCGATTCACGATTTATGTAGTCGTCTCGACTTGTTCTAATATGTATTATTAAATTTAGCTTCCATTTTTACGTATACTGTGTAAGGGCAGGGGGAAATTTATTGGGAGGAAATACGAAAAGGGGGGGGGGGTGGGGAAATGACATTCTGAACATATGGTGAAGGGGTGCATGGGCCAAAAACGGTTGAGAACCACTTTTCTAGATTATGTTTTTCACTAGTCAAAACTGACTAACTATTTATAAAGTGTACGCATTCCAATTACGGGGTCTCGATAGAGTCCTGTGTTGTTGTTTTTCGTCACAGCCTCACCTGCTTTGTAGCGAAGGGTTTACTGACCCAATTCATAATCCTGCATACCGCGTTCGTAACACAGCTGCTGGCGATTTGGCAGAAGACCGCCTTGCGTTGATGTTTATAAATGGTACGAGTCCCAGCTGTTCAGAAAGCAATGACAAACTGCTGCACGCAAACTTGCCAAGTAATCACAGTCAAAAAATGATGGGGTTGACTGCGACGTTCTCTAAAGGATATCAGTTATCAGTTATCAGTTGGGGTATCTTCATTGCACTCCGGACATGTCCATAGGATATGCAACTTACTAACTTCCCTTGCCAGGAGTGGGTAAGTTGAGCGCTTGCTGCCTTCTTTGGATGTGGTAGCCGTTTCTCATGCTCCCTCTCGTGAATCCCCATTACTCGCTACAAACGTAAGCGGCAAGTAGAATCGTTGCATTTAATACGAGCCATGCTTGCAGTTTCTGGCACAGATATCTTTCGATCCGGTGATTATAGTGATATAATGGCTTAATCGGTTTAAGTGCCTGGCGCACGCAATCCTTTAAGGCAGTCGATTTGATTTTATACTGCGGTCACTCAGCGTTGTTTGGCCTTCAGTGTATGAGCTTGGCACCACATTCCCAGCATGCACCAATAGCCGGGAATAGGTGTTCTTTACCTGTCCATGGACCAAAGCTACAGGCTTTGAAAAAAAAAAAAAAAGCTCTGCAATTGTATTCTCATTAATTATCTCTATACATGCAGGAAACAGAGTTTCTCGTAATAAGACTTGTGTGATCATCTCTACACATGCAGGGAACAGAGTTTCTCGTAATAAGACTTGTGTGATCATCTCTATACATGCAGGGAACAGAGTTTCTCGTAATAAGACTTGTGTGATCATCTCTATGCATGCAGGGAACTGAGTTTCTCATATTATGACTGATGTGATCATCTCTATACATACAGAGCACAGAGTTTCTCGTATTATGACTGATTTGTGACAATGTAATATACAGGTAAATGGGAACATTCTTCAACAAGTGAATCGGTGCAATTATCTCGGAACAGTCATAACATCTGATGGGAGATGGCTTGAAGAGACTAGAACAAGAATCGCCATGGCAAAGGCAGCCTTTTGCAAGATGAAAAACATACTGTCCAATAAAATGATGTCATTTGCAACGACATAGAACCTGTACTTTTTGTATGGATATGAAGCGTAGACAATGAGCTGACAAGCTGAAAAACATCTGATAGCTGCAGAAATGTGGCTTCTGATGAACGTGCAAAGAATACCATGGACAGTGTCCTGTTCTTCCCCGAGAGGAGAGTGGGAATCAACAAGTACATCTTCAACTTATTATCTGTTGGGATTATTGCCTGACTTTAGTCTACCCTCCTCTCTTCTGTCTTCCCTTCCATATATCTAGTGGTTTCACTCTCTCTCTCTGTTATTCTCTCAACACATACTCCGACAACAGTTTCTTTCAACAATAAACAAAAGATTTATTAATAAAACTATGTCTGGTGTATGTATTGATTTTGTAAGTGTAGTTGATAGGGTGTTCTATGGTTGGTGTTAGAAAGAACTCTGCATGTCTATCAGCGGTGTTGTTTCTCGCCCCATTCATTCTTCAAGATCACAGGACAGCACATCAAACAGGACAGAGCTCACCCGGGATTATCCGTATGCTTGAATCTGATGGTAAATCCGTTATTGAATGAAACAAAAACTGTTCACCACTGAGTCACTGTACCGTAATAAAAGTCCCGTAAGTTTATGACTGCGCTCGAGTCTGTTTCATGACGGTGCATATCCAACATCGAAAAAACCACCACCTCGTCACAGTTATTCCTATTGTCTATAGATTAATATCAATGTCTCTAATTGTCTATTCTTTCTTCTTTGTTTACTCAAGGGTATTCCTCTCCATCTCTTCTCTTTCAGGGCCTTAGAGTTATATTCGTTTGAGCATACAGTGTTCTGTATTTATTTTAACTTATTTCTTTCTTCATCGTAAATATGTTCATATTCTGTTTTGTTCCATGTAAGTACTTTGTTTACTCAAGTTTGTTTGGTTCTCCGTATGTACTTTAGTGGTTTAATGTAGTACTCTTCATCCTGTCTCTGCTTTCACTAGGAGAGTAGAACCTGGAAAAGTATAACAAATCCAGTGATAAGCAGCCGCCCCTTTCTACTACTTATGCAAGTGTCCTTCTCCAGCCATAATGATAAGGCTTCCGAAGTACATCCGCATAAGACATATGAATTCACCAAAGTCTAAACTATCCATAAATAGAAAGAAATGGTAATTGCTATTCACACACATCTATATTCCTATGCTAAACTATATCTAATATCTTTATACCTTATTTAGGCATCTATGTTCTTGGAATCGAAAAAACACTTAGCGAATAACACACTATTATCCCCTCTTTCCATCATTAGGGACGTGTATTTCTATTCCCACTCAAGAACATATCTCCTTCAGGTCAGTTTGGAACACACACTAAACTTACACAAAGAAATGGATACTCTTTATAGGTCATCTCTGCCGCATAGTCCTTGACCTTGCTTGACATCTCAAGTCCCTACTTCATTATCACCTTTTAGTGGAAAATTACAGAACTGGAACTTTTCCGTTATTCATTCACCCAGACCGCAATATGCTGTCCAATAATGCTGTCTGCCTTTGTCCCAAACGAATCTTTCCACTCGACCCTTTTACCTGCGCGGTTAGCCGTTTCTGTCTTGACCTATAAACACCTGTCTGGTCAACCCGTTGTTTGTTAACATTACTGCTTCGCTTGTTAACCCTTCCTCCACCTGGTCAGTCGGTGTATACAGTCGTCTATCTGGGAATCATTAACTCTTCAGTATTTCACGACATAGGCCCCCTCTTAAGAGATTAGACCGCGTCGAATCTTTCTCACTGTAGGTTTGATTCCCATGATCCACAATCCTAGTCTTCTTCCTCCGGAGCTGGATGTCTGGATAAGAAATCTGCTCCTACATTCTCCTTTCCCGGGATGTATTCCACTGTGAAGTCCAGTTGCAGCAACAACGTCCATCACATCCACCGTGCGTTGAGCTTCTGCGAAGTAGCTATTAACATCACGTGTTGATGATATGATTGGATCCTCACGTGGCTCACTTCATTATCCAGTAGGCGCTCTAATTGACACCCTACTATACTACTAACGACTGAAACTAGTGTTGGCTCCTCGCTCCTGTACGTCCGGTCGACCTACTTTCGACTTGCGTCAGCGACGGCTCACAATACAGACGGATTGTCCCATCTTGATTGTAACACTGCTTCCATGTCCTCTTGGTTTCCCCCGGCTTTGCCTCTGGGGATGTTCCACCTCGTCCTCGATGGACCGAGTCGTCTTTCCCAAATCTCCTGGACTTTTGCTTCCAGGACCATCTTGGGCGATATTGTATCTGGTCAGCCCATCGCCGGTTAGAGTCCTGGGTAATTCTCGCCTTTCCCGACGTTACCCACCCCTTCTGAACTTGGTTACCGGTGAAACTTTCACTCTTGTCCTTTCCCTGACTTGTGATTTCCCTCCTCCTGTCGTTGGGTAAATCTGACCTATCACGTACTGTCCCATAGGTCCTCCTATGTTGTACTGGCGATCTCTGGTCTTCGTCTGGACTGGTAACTTTTGTCCCAATGGCTGCCATCACCCTAAAGTGCGAAGCTTTGCTCCCGGATCTCTCTTCATATTTCCTAATGAGATGTCTAGGGAGATTTTTCTTCTCTTCCCCGATCCGTATTTTGTATATGTTCTTGGACACCACCTTTTCCACAGGATAAGGTCCTTTCCATCCTACTTGGAGTATATTGGTCTCTGCTGGACTCCACACTTCCACTTTGTCTTCCACTTTAAGAGCTAGTTTCCTCTTAATTCGCTTGTTGGGTGGTGCTTTCTGGCACTCCGAACAAGACTTCACCCACCGGCGTACATCTCCGGTAATTCCTGGCCAGCAATAATGGCCGGATATTTGCTGCAAGGTCTCTCTGACACCCATATGTCGATTCTCGCCTATGATGTGTCCACTCTGAAGAATGTGAGGACGGTGGGTCTCTGGAACCACCCACTGCTCATGCAGGTTATCTCCCCTCCCAGCTCTCCGATAGAGTAGTCGATTCTTCAGAAAGTACTGTCCCCGTTCTGGTGTCTCAGCACTTCTTTGCAGCTTCCTGTAGCAAGGATGCAACGTAGTATCCTTCCTCTGGGCAGTATGCAATTCTCCTATCCCTGAGTGGTCGCATAGTGTCTCTGCCTCTTTTTCCTTCCCTTGAGATCCACTGACTACTGTTCCCTTGTGGGTTGGCTGTTTGGGCATCCCCAAAAAGACATATTTCGTGCCAATGATCATTGGAAATAAGGAGTCAGATAATACAGCAGCTGGAATAATGCCCGTGACGTACCTGGATTTAATCTCCACCTTGGCGATTGGCAGCGTCATGGAAACAGCACTCCTCATTGCCGGCTGTATCTCTATGGTCTCCCCTGTAAGTTGGTCTGGGCTTACCAAGCTGGCGTCCACCACCGCTTCCCCATCCAAACCTGTATCGTAGAGACAAGCAACCTGTTGGCCATTGACTTCAATCAGTTCAACCACAGGTGGTCTCTCTTGGTCCTGAGTGTCTTTCATCTCCTTGACCGTTTCCTTGCCTTCCTCTTTTAATTCCTCGAGGTTGGTTATGCAATTGGCGTGTTTTGCCTTGCATCTGCAGTCCACAGTATTATGTGTTATCGACTGGCAGTGTGTGCACTCTGTTCCCTTCCTAGGTTTCCCTGTGTCCTTTTTGTTCCTTTCTCCTTCGCCGACCTCAGCTTTGTCTGTGATCACCGATGTAGGAATCACTTTGCATGCTGCGAAGTAAGAACTTTTAGGTTTCGATCTGCAGTCTTTGGTGTTGTGAGAGGCCGCCTTGCAAAATGAACACCACCTCTCAGACCACTGTCGTTTCGCTTGAGAATTCGAGGTGCTCTGGTTCCCTACCTTCACCTTCTCTGAACTCTCCTCTGTGTGCTTTATATAAGGTTCCACTTTTTCTCCTTCCCAGTTTTTAGGTTTCTTTTTCTCTGGTTTCTCCTGACCTTTGTTTTGTGTACTTAGTTCCGCCGCCTCTCCATGTACCTCTACGAACCGTTCCGCCAGCTTATTCACAACATCAATCCGTTCCGCCCCTTGTTCTCCCAAGAAGGTTCTGAGAGGTTTCGACATTTGCTTTCGCATCTGGTCGACCACCATCATCTCTTCGAGACTCTCATAATCCCTCTTGAATTCTGCCAAGTCCATCCATTTCTGGAGATAGGATTTCAGCCTTAGACTGTAGGCGGCGAATAGTTCTCCCGGCTCTCGTCTAGACGATCTAAACTTCTTCCTATACGTTTGTGCTGTGACTTCATAATGTTTCATCAAAGCGGCTTTCAATTCCTCATACTGATTTTCCTGTCCTGGTGGTAGGCGTGTGTAGACCTCGTACCCTGAACCACGTAAAGACTGGGATAATTTAAGAGCCCATCTGGTTCTATCCAGTCCCATAGCGACTGCCATAGCCTCGAACCGATCCAAAAACTGGTATATCTTCTCTTTACTTTCATCAAAGACCGCCAAGGGAAACTTCATGGCATGGTAACCCTGTCCACTCATGTATGTTGCCCCAGGTGAAGATGAACTTCCTTCTGCTGCATCTATTTCACCCTTAGTTTGTGTCTTGAGTTCTAACTCTTTCAAGCGGTATTCATGTTCCATTTCTTGTCTCCTGGCAGTCTGTTCCATTTCCAGTTTCTTGGTCTCCTGGTCCATTTTCTTGGCCTCTTGTTCCATTTCCAGTCGCTTGGTCTCCTGGTCCATTTTCTTGGCCTCTTGTTCCATTTCCAGTCGCTTGGTCTCCTGGTCCATTTTCTTGGCCTCTTGTTCCATTTCCAGTCGCTTGGTCTCCTGGTCCATTTCTAGTCGCTTGGTCTCCTGGTCCATTTCTAGTCGCTTGGTCTCCACCTCTATTCTTCTCACTTCCCACTCGGTCTTGCGATCTTCTCGTTCCGCTTGACGAATCTCTCGCTCTCTTTCCTGGATGTAATCAGTTAAGTCTGAACCAGCCAACCCAATTTCTTCTCCGTTGGCCCTAAGTTCTGCTGTAGTTAGTTTGGGAGTGGCCATAGTTAAAGCAGGTAAGTCAGCCCGTTGAGTAAAGACACCTCAAGGCAGTAAAGAATACTCACTATAAACAGATAATCTACCTAGAACCTATATCATTAATCTATGCCTATTTACTATTATTAATCTACAACACCACAACGTACATCACAACCACTCTCTCATCCACAAGAGGAGATATAGGATAAAGACTTATGTAGACGTGTGACCGTGTGACTAGGTATGTAATGTGTCTTACCACCTATCCACATTCACTCTGTCTGGAACTTTCTCACTGTAAAGTCACCAGCATTAATGAACTGTTTCTACCATAAATGTAATGGCACCATATATCCAATGGACGTCCTTCCATTAAAAGTCATCAATATATACTTCTTTTTCTTTTATTCCAATCAGTATGTCCCAACATGCAGGTACTCCGCTATGCCTGTGCCAATATGCAGGTACCCCTCTATGTATATGCCCTGTTATGCCTCCAGGTCATATGGGTATTTTTCCTACCCCGCTCGCTCCACCAATTATGTCCTGTTCTTCCCCGAGAGGAGAGTGGGAATCAACAAGTACATCTTCAACTTATTATCTGTTGGGATTATTGCCTGACTTTAGTCTACCCTCCTCTCTTCTGTCTTCCCTTCCATATATCTAGTGGTTTCACTCTCTCTCTGTTATTCTCTCAACACATACTCCGACAACAGTTTCTTTCAACAATAAACAAAAGATTTATTAATAAAACTATGTCTGGTGTATGTATTGATTTTGTAAGTGTAGTTGATAGGGTGTTCTATGGTTGGTGTTAGAAAGAACTCTGCATGTCTATCAGCGGTGTTGTTTCTCGCCCCATTCATTCTTCAAGATCACAGGACAGCACATCAAACAGGACAGAGCTCACCCGGGATTATCCGTATGCTTGAATCTGATGGTAAATCCGTTATTGAATGAAACAAAAACTGTTCACCACTGAGTCACTGTACCGTAATAAAAGTCCCGTAAGTTTATGACTGCGCTCGAGTCTGTTTCATGACGGTGCATATCCAACATCGAAAAAACCACCACCTCGTCACAGTTATTCCTATTGTCTACAGATTAATATCAATGTCTCTAATTGTCTATTCTTTCTTCTTTGTTTACTCAAGGGTATTCCTCTCCATCTCTTCTCTTTCAGGGCCTTAGAGTTATATTCGTTTGAGCATACAGTGTTCTGTATTTATTTTAACTTATTTCTTTCTTCATCGTAAATATGTTCATATTCTGTTTTGTTCCATGTAAGTACTTTGTTTACTCAAGTTTGTTTGGTTCTCCGTATGTACTTTAGTGGTTTAATGTAGTACTCTTCATCCTGTCTCTGCTTTCACTAGGAGAGTAGAACCTGGAAAAGTATAACAAATCCAGTGATAAGCAGCCGCCCCTTTCTACTACTTATGCAAGTGTCCTTCTCCAGCCATAATGATAAGGCTTCCGAAGTACATCCGCATAAGACATATGAATTCACCAAAGTCTAAACTATCCATAAATAGAAAGAAATGGTAATTGCTATTCACACACATCTATATTCCTATGCTAAACTATATCTAATATCTTTATACCTTATTTAGGCATCTATGTTCTTGGAATCGAAAAAACACTTAGCGAATAACACACTATTATCCCCTCTTTCCATCATTAGGGACGTGTATTTCTATTCCCACTCAAGAACATATCTCCTTCAGGTCAGTTTGGAACACACACTAAACTTACACAAAGAAATGGATACTCTTTATAGGTCATCTCTGTCGCATAGTCCTTGACCTTGCTTGACATCTCAAGTCCCTACTTCATTATCACCTTTTAGTGGAAAATTACAGAACTGGAACTTTTCCGTTATTCATTCACCCAGACCGCAATATGCTGTCCAATAATGCTGTCTGCCTTTGTCCCAAACGAATCTTTCCACTCGACCCTTTTACCTGCGCGGTTAGCCGTTTCTGTCTTGACCTATAAACACCTGTCTGGTCAACCCGTTGTTTGTTAACATTACTGCTTCGCTTGTTAACCCTTCCTCCACCTGGTCAGTCGGTGTATACAGTCGTCTATCTGGGAATCATTAACTCTTCAGTATTTCACGACATAGGCCCCCTCTTAAGAGATTAGACCGCGTCGAATCTTTCTCACTGTAGGTTTGATTCCCATGATCCACAATCCTAGTCTTCTTCCTCCGGAGCTGGATGTCTGGATAAGAAATCTGCTCCTACATTCTCCTTTCCCGGGATGTATTCCACTGTGAAGTCCAGTTGCAGCAACAACGTCCATCACATCCACCGTGCGTTGAGCTTCTGCGAAGTAGCTATTAACATCACGTGTTGATGATATGATTGGATCCTCACGTGGCTCACTTCATTATCCAGTAGGCGCTCTAATTGACACCCTACTATACTACTAACGACTGAAACTAGTGTTGGCTCCTCGCTCCTGTACGTCCGGTCGACCTACTTTCGACTTGCGTCAGCGACGGCTCACAATACAGACGGATTGTCCCATCTTGATTGTAACACTGCTTCCATGTCCTCTTGGTTTCCCCCGGCTTTGCCTCTGGGGATGTTCCACCTCGTCCTCGATGGACCGAGTCGTCTTTCCCAAATCTCCTGGACTTTTGCTTCCAGGACCATCTTGGGCGATATTGTATCTGGTCAGCCCATCGTCGGTTAGAGTCCTGGGTAATTCTCGCCTTTCCCGACGTTACCCACCCCTTCTGAACTTGGTTACCGGTGAAACTTTCACTCTTGTCCTTTCCCTGACTTGTGATTTCCCTCCTCCTGTCGTTGGGTAAATCTGACCTATCACGTACTGTCCCATAGGTCCTCCTATGTTGTACTGGCGATCTCTGGTCTTCGTCTGGACTGGTAACTTTTGTCCCAATGGCTGCCATCACCCTAAAGTGCGAAGCTTTGCTCCCGGATCTCTCTTCATATTTCCTAATGAGATGTCTAGGGAGATTTTTCTTCTCTTCCCCGATCCGTATTTTGTATATGTTCTTGGACACCACCTTTTCCACAGGATAAGGTCCTTTCCATCCTACTTGGAGTATATTGGTCTCTGCTGGACTCCACACTTCCACTTTGTCTTCCACTTTAAGAGCTAGTTTCCTCTTAATTCGCTTGTTGGGTGGTGCTTTCTGGCACTCCGAACAAGACTTCACCCACCGGCGTACATCTCCGGTAATTCCTGGCCAGCAATAATGGCCGGATATTTGCTGCAAGGTCTCTCTGACACCCATATGTCGATTCTCGCCTATGATGTGTCCACTCTGAAGAATGTGAGGACGGTGGGTCTCTGGAACCACCCACTGCTCATGCAGGTTATCTCCCCTCCCAGCTCTCCGATAGAGTAGTCGATTCTTCAGAAAGTACTGTCCCCGTTCTGGTGTCTCAGCACTTCTTTGCAGCTTCCTGTAGCAAGGATGCAACGTAGTATCCTTCCTCTGGGCAGTATGCAATTCTCCTATCCCTGAGTGGTCGCATAGTGTCTCTGCCTCTTTTTCCTTCCCTTGAGATCCACTGACTACTGTTCCCTTGTGGGTTGGCTGTTTGGGCATCCCCAAAAAGACATATTTCGTGCCAATGATCATTGGAAATAAGGAGTCAGATAATACAGCAGCTGGAATAATGCCCGTGACGTACCTGGATTTAATCTCCACCTTGGCGATTGGCAGCGTCATGGAAACAGCACTCCTCATTGCCGGCTGTATCTCTATGGTCTCCCCTGTAAGTTGGTCTGGGCTTACCAAGCTGGCGTCCACCACCGCTTCCCCATCCAAACCTGTATCGTAGAGACAAGCAACCTGTTGGCCATTGACTTCAATCAGTTCAACCACAGGTGGTCTCTCTTGGTCCTGAGTGTCTTTCATCTCCTTGACCGTTTCCTTGCCTTCCTCTTTTAATTCCTCGAGGTTGGTTATGCAATTGGCGTGTTTTGCCTTGCATCTGCAGTCCACAGTATTATGTGTTATCGACTGGCAGTGTGTGCACTCTGTTCCCTTCCTAGGTTTCCCTGTGTCCTTTTTGTTCCTTTCTCCTTCGCCGACCTCAGCTTTGTCTGTGATCACCGATGTAGGAATCACTTTGCATGCTGCGAAGTAAGAACTTTTAGGTTTCGATCTGCAGTCTTTGGTGTTGTGAGAGGCCGCCTTGCAAAATGAACACCACCTCTCAGACCACTGTCGTTTCGCTTGAGAATTCGAGGTGCTCTGGTTCCCTACCTTCACCTTCTCTGAACTCTCCTCTGTGTGCTTTATATAAGGTTCCACTTTTTCTCCTTCCCAGTTTTTAGGTTTCTTTTTCTCTGGTTTCTCCTGACCTTTGTTTTGTGTACTTAGTTCCGCCGCCTCTCCATGTACCTCTACGAACCGTTCCGCCAGCTTATTCACAACATCAATCCGTTCCGCCCCTTGTTCTCCCAAGAAGGTTCTGAGAGGTTTCGACATTTGCTTTCGCATCTGGTCGACCACCATCATCTCTTCGAGACTCTCATAATCCCTCTTGAATTCTGCCAAGTCCATCCATTTCTGGAGATAGGATTTCAGCCTTAGACTGTAGGCGGCGAATAGTTCTCCCGGCTCTCGTCTAGACGATCTAAACTTCTTCCTATACGTTTGTGCTGTGACTTCATAATGTTTCATCAAAGCGGCTTTCAATTCCTCATACTGATTTTCCTGTCCTGGTGGTAGGCGTGTGTAGACCTCGTACCCTGAACCACGTAAAGACTGGGATAATTTAAGAGCCCATCTGGTTCTATCCAGTCCCATAGCGACTGCCATAGCCTCGAACCGATCCAAAAACTGGTATATCTTCTCTTTACTTTCATCAAAGACCGCCAAGGGAAACTTCATGGCATGGTAACCCTGTCCACTCATGTATGTTGCCCCAGGTGAAGATGAACTTCCTTCTGCTGCATCTATTTCACCCTTAGTTTGTGTCTTGAGTTCTAACTCTTTCAAGCGGTATTCATGTTCCATTTCTTGTCTCCTGGCAGTCTGTTCCATTTCCAGTTTCTTGGTCTCCTGGTCCATTTTCTTGGCCTCTTGTTCCATTTCCAGTCGCTTGGTCTCCTGGTCCATTTTCTTGGCCTCTTGTTCCATTTCCAGTCGCTTGGTCTCCTGGTCCATTTTCTTGGCCTCTTGTTCCATTTCCAGTCGCTTGGTCTCCTGGTCCATTTCTAGTCGCTTGGTCTCCTGGTCCATTTCTAGTCGCTTGGTCTCCACCTCTATTCTTCTCACTTCCCACTCGGTCTTGCGATCTTCTCGTTCCGCTTGACGAATCTCTCGCTCTCTTTCCTGGATGTAATCAGTTAAGTCTGAACCAGCCAACCCAATTTCTTCTCCGTTGGCCCTAAGTTCTGCTGTAGTTAGTTTGGGAGTGGCCATAGTTAAAGCAGGTAAGTCAGCCCGTTGAGTAAAGACACCTCAAGGCAGTAAAGAATACTCACTATAAACAGATAATCTACCTAGAACCTATATCATTAATCTATGCCTATCTACTATTATTAATCTACAACACCACACCGTACATCACAACCACTCTCTCATCCACAAGAGGAGATATAGGATAAAGACTTATGTAGACGTGTGACCGTGTGACTAGGTATGTAATGTGTCTTACCACCTATCCACATTCACTCTGTCTGGAACTTTCTCACTGTAAAGTCACCAGCATTAATGAACTGTTTCTAACATAAATGTAATGGCACCATATATCCAATGGACGTCCTTCCATTAAAAGTCATCAATATATACTTCTTTTTCTTTTATTCCAATCAGTATGTCCCAACATGCAGGTACTCCGCTATGCCTGTGCCAATATGCAGGTACCCCTCTATGTATATGCCCTGTTATGCCTCCAGGTCATATGGGTATTTTTCCTACCCCGCTCGCTCCACCAATTATGTCCTGTTCTTCCCCGAGAGGAGAGTGGGAATCAACAAGTACATCTTCAACTTATTATCTGTTGGGATTATTGCCTGACTTTAGTCTACCCTCCTCTCTTCTGTCTTCCCTTCCATATATCTAGTGGTTTCACTCTCTCTCTGTTATTCTCTCAACACATACTCCGACAACAGTTTCTTTCAACAATAAACAAAAGATTTATTAATAAAACTATGTCTGGTGTATGTATTGATTTTGTAAGTGTAGTTGATAGGGTGTTCTATGGTTGGTGTTAGAAAGAACTCTGCATGTCTATCAGCGGTGTTGTTTCTCGCCCCATTCATTCTTCAAGATCACAGGACAGCACATCAAACAGGACAGAGCTCACCCGGGATTATCCGTATGCTTGAATCTGATGGTAAATCCGTTATTGAATGAAACAAAAACTGTTCACCACTGAGTCACTGTACCGTAATAAAAGTCCCGTAAGTTTATGACTGCGCTCGAGTCTGTTTCATGACGGTGCATATCCAACATCGAAAAAACCACCACCTCGTCACAGTTATTCCTATTGTCTATAGATTAATATCAATGTCTCTAATTGTCTATTCTTTCTTCTTTGTTTACTCAAGGGTATTCCTCTCCATCTCTTCTCTTTCAGGGCCTTAGAGTTATATTCGTTTGAGCATACAGTGTTCTGTATTTATTTTAACTTATTTCTTTCTTCATCGTAAATATGTTCATATTCTGTTTTGTTCCATGTAAGTACTTTGTTTACTCAAGTTTGTTTGGTTCTCCGTATGTACTTTAGTGGTTTAATGTAGTACTCTTCATCCTGTCTCTGCTTTCACTAGGAGAGTAGAACCTGGAAAAGTATAACAAATCCAGTGATAAGCAGCCGCCCCTTTCTACTACTTATGCAAGTGTCCTTCTCCAGCCATAATGATAAGGCTTCCGAAGTACATCCGCATAAGACATATGAATTCACCAAAGTCTAAACTATCCATAAATAGAAAGAAATGGTAATTGCTATTCACACACATCTATATTCCTATGCTAAACTATATCTAATATCTTTATACCTTATTTAGGCATCTATGTTCTTGGAATCGAAAAAACACTTAGCGAATAACACACTATTATCCCCTCTTTCCATCATTAGGGACGTGTATTTCTATTCCCACTCAAGAACATATCTCCTTCAGGTCAGTTTGGAACACACACTAAACTTACACAAAGAAATGGATACTCTTTATAGGTCATCTCTGCCGCATAGTCCTTGACCTTGCTTGACATCTCAAGTCCCTACTTCATTATCACCTTTTAGTGGAAAATTACAGAACTGGAACTTTTCCGTTATTCATTCACCCAGACCGCAATATGCTGTCCAATAATGCTGTCTGCCTTTGTCCCAAACGAATCTTTCCACTCGACCCTTTTACCTGCGCGGTTAGCCGTTTCTGTCTTGACCTATAAACACCTGTCTGGTCAACCCGTTGTTTGTTAACATTACTGCTTCGCTTGTTAACCCTTCCTCCACCTGGTCAGTCGGTGTATACAGTCGTCTATCTGGGAATCATTAACTCTTCAGTATTTCACGACAGACAGACAGAAAAACAAATGAAAACCGTAAACTGATTAGAAAAATTAGACGTAGATAGTCACAGTTATTTTGGACATGTTATGAAAAGAAATAAATTCGAGAACTTGGTGACAACTGGCAAGATCGAGGGGAAGAGACCAAGGGGATGGCAGAGAAGTAAATACCTTTATGGCTTGGCCACGATGTATGGTCGAGACAAGAACACTGAGCTGATCCACGACTCTGGTGATCGAGTGAGATGGCAAAGCATGACCGCCCACGCTTACCGACATAGCACATGATGATGATGATGATGATGATGATGATGATGATGATGATGATGATGATGATGATGATGATGATGATGATGATGATGATGATGATCTCTATACCTGCAGGGAACTGAGTCTCTCTTATTATGTCTGATCTAATCATCTCTTTACATTCAGGGAACTGAGTATCTGGACTTCAGATCAGAACCCTTTGAGCCACCCAAGGAAGTTCGGTCAATAGTGAGTTAATTTCTTATATAGTTCATGGTTAAATTCCATTCTAACTGGGGTAGAGGGGCGTGGAGCACAGTTCAAAAGGACTGGAGCAGGGGTTGAATTGGCATAGAGGAAGGGAGTGCCAGTGACGTGAACAGAGCCAGATCAGGTCCACTTGGAGGTGGTTTTTACAAAGGGAGAACTCCCAGAATGATAGCCTAGATCCCCATATAGTGGGTCGGGTGAGGGTCTCTGTACAAACTTCGCATTTAACAGACTCATCTGTAGTCGGAGATGGTAAAGAGTAGGTTGTCATGCACCACTTTACAGAGAACTCGGTGGAAAACGCAACATGTAGAGATGACTGATAGGGTAGGCATAGTAGTAGTAGTAGTAGTAGTAGTAGTAGTAGTAGTAGTAGTAGTAGTAGTAGTAGTAGTAGTAGTAGTAGTAGTAGTAGTAGTAGTAGTAGTAGTAGTAGTAGTAGTAGTAGTAGTAGTAGTAGTAGTAGTAGTAGTAGTAGTAGTAGTAGTAGTAGTAGTAGTAGTAGTAGTAGTAGTAGTAGTAGTAGTAGTAGTAGTAGTAGTAGTAGTAGTAGTAGTAGTAGTAGTAGTAGTAGTAGTAGTAGTAGTAGTAGTAGTAGTAGTAGTAGTAGTAGTAGTAGTAGTAGTAGTAGTAGTAGTAGTAGTAGTAGTAGTAGTAGTAGTAGTAGTAGTAGTAGTAGTAGTAGTAGTAGTAGTAGTAGTAGTAGTAGTAGTAGTAGTAGTAGTAGTAGTAGTAGTAGTAGTAGTAGTAGTAGTAGTAGTAGTAGTAGTAGTAGTAGTAGTAGTAGTAGTAGTAGTAGTAGTAGTAGTAGTAGTAGTAGTAGTAGTAGTAGTAGTAGTAGTAGTAGTAGTAGTAGTAGTAGTAGTAGTAGTAGTAGTAGTAGTAGTAGTAGTAGTAGTAGTAGTAGTAGTAGTAGTAGTAGTAGTAGTAGTAGTAGTAGTAGTAGTAGTAGTAGTAGTAGTAGTAGTAGTAGTAGTAGTAGTAGTAGTAGTAGTAGTAGTAGTAGTAGTAGTAGTAGTAGTAGTAGTAGTAGTAGTAGTAGTAGTAGTAGTAGT